>CAJHNH020008493.1:261558-362448 GCA_905116865.2 Candidula unifasciata
CATAAAAGAACCACAATGGATCTTTTGGTCCCCTACGAAAATCCCCGGTCCCAAAGCCACAGAGAGCCAGCTGAAGAAATAGAAAAAACCAGAGCACGGAGAAGCCACGCAAGTTTTGGAGCACATCTCCCCAAACCCCTAAATAAATGAACATTCCCTTCCCCAATGCACGGGAAAAAAAGCGCCAAAAAACCCTTCCGCCCCCCCCCCCCCCAACCACCCCACATACACAATAATATTTTTGATTATAAGAAAACCCGGCGCTACCCAAAGTTTGATACCCCGTTTCAAAAGAAAAACCCAGCTCCCCGGGTTTAAACCTCTGCATCACGGACACGATACACTCTAGTGTACTCAAAACCCTTTTTCTTCTTTTTCTCTTCTTCTTTTCTTCTTCTTTTCTTCTTCTTCTTCTTTTCTTTTTCTTCTTTTCTTCTTTTTCTTCTTTTTTCTTCTTCTTCTTCTTTTCTTTTTCTTCTTCTTCACTTTTGAGCCCGTGAGGTTCATTGCTACAGATATCACCCGCCTCCACTTATCTCTCTGGTTGGCGTTCTCTTTCCATGTGGCGACAATACTTGTTTGCAGGTCTGCCTAGACATTATCTCTCCATTGTCTTCTTGGTCTGCCTCGTGGGCTACGACCAGTAACCTTCCTTGTGTGTGCAGTTGTTGCCTCTGTGTCATCTGACATTCTCTCAATAAACCCTGCCCATTACGGTATATTAGCTTTCATAACGCCAGTGATCAGTGGTGTTTTAACAGATTATGAATTTGGCTCTTGCTTCTCACTCTCCATTCTCCGCTGTTTGCATATTTAATTGTTCCAAAGATTCGTCGTTAGATTTTTTTTTTAAACAGCTGTGCTCCAAGTTTCAGAGCCATGTAAAACGACTGGTCTTATCAACGTTGTGCTTGATGTTTCGAGATAAAGACTTTTTCTTTAGCAGATGTTGGAAGGCATATCATACTTTATTTCCTAACTGTTTTCTAGATTGTATTTTTTCTCTCAGCATGTTGGAGCAGTTGAAGTTTGTACCCAAATACTTACATTTTTCTCTCGTTTGATTTTCGTATTCTTGATGTGTATGTGACCAGAGTTTATATTCTTTTTCTGTCTTGTTGTTATCATGAATTGTTTTATCTTGACTGATAATTAGTCTTATTTTATGAACTGCTTCTTTTAAGTGAGTCAATGTTTTCACAGCCTCTAGTTCAATTTCTCTAACGTTATCAATGTCCTATGCATAGCCAAATATCCTTGTAGTTTCTCCTTGTTTTAATTGTGTTTACCAAAGGCCAGTTGAAAAGAAGTGGGGACAAAGCATCATCAGATGTTACTTGAAAAGGGTCTGACTTTCGTTAGTTATATGTTACTATATTATAAGTGTCTTCCATACATAGTTTGGTCTTTTGCATTCTAAAGGCCTTTATAGCATTCCATAAACTGTTTCTATGTACACTATCATACGCCTTTTAAAAATCCACATAAACATTATGTACATCTCTTCCATATTCCCAGTTTTTCTCTGTTATTTGCCGTAAAATTAATATCTGATGTATTATTGATTTGTTCTGAAGGAAACCCGCCTGGTAATCTTACAATATGTCTTCTATTTCTGCTATCTTAGAGAATCTAATTCCTATTACCTCCAAAGTTCTCTCTCTCTCTCTCTCTCTCTCTCTCTCTCTCTCTCTCTCTCTCTCTCTGATTGATTTTTATTATTTTGCATAATTTGTTTAATAAAAAAAACGATTACTTAACGATTAACTTCCCAGTTGTTTTTTAATAAATCGCTTACTACTTTATGGTTTACCTGGCTCGCTTAATTGCATCAATCCAGGCATTACATTCGGCTTCTGAATCACTGCGAAGGTCGTACTGTCGTTGTCCTTCAATTTTGTAGGTAATTGTGAAACAGTGCTGAAAAATATGGGATAGATGCAGTTAGTTACTCAGTTATTAAGCAAGAACTTAATTAGATTAACCTGTTAAGTTATATGCATTTTCATATTGTCTATACAAACTGGATGCAGTAGTGATTAGTGATTCATAAGGATTATCATCACAGCACTCAGGACAGTTCCACAGGTGCTCCAATCGCCTACTCAAAAACTTCTTAGGACGTCTGCTTTCTGTTGATTAATTAAACGATTCATCCCCTTAGTAAAAATATTCATTTCTCGCTGCTACAGGCTGCACCCCCATGCCCATTAATGTAGACTTGATGCAGACATGGGCGCCTGCAGGGCTGAACACTTTGCGTCAACCATTAGAGATCCAAATAAGGATATTATTTGTCAGATAGATAATTCTGTAGAACGAACTATTTAAGAAAACAGAAAGAAACTGTATCCTATAATTTCAAAAATCTTATTTTGCGGACCAAATGATTTGGCAATTCGTGGGAAAGATAGCACCAAAGAAAACGTCGAACAACTTTATGCGTATCGAACTGAGGGAGGAGACAGTATTTAAAAAAACCCATTTTGATACAGCTGCTGGAAATGCACGTTACACATCATACCGAACGCAGAATGATTTGATCAATTTGTCTGAACAAGCTCTGCGAGAAGAAACTGTAAAAGCTGCTAATAATGCTGTTGAATTCTCGATCATAGCCAATGAAACAGCAGCTATCTTAGGAACAGAACAGTTATCACTGGGAGTCCGGTTTGTAGATACGTCTATTGAGAAGGCTATGATTCGTAAGGAATTCCTAGGATTTTCTCCGCTGAAAGGTATGGACGCCGCCACGATATCTGATTGTATTATTCAAAATTGCAAAACATTTGGTCTTCTCCTTAATAATCTGCTGGGTCAAGGTTATGATGGGTGCTCGACAATGGCCGGAAAAGAAAATGGTGTTCAGGCAAAAATTCGAAGTATTTACCCCAAGGCTGCCTTTGTTCACTGTGTCTCGCATAGACTGATCTTAATAATGTTGCAATGATACGAAATACTAATGTTACTATCAAAGCAATTATTACATTTTTTTCGTGAAAGCCCAAAAAGGAGGTCCTCTGTCCCAAATATTCATCTTCTGTGTGAGACAAGATGGACAAGCAAGTATAAATTTTTCGGATTTTTTCTAGTAAATTTGAAGATATTTATTGTCAACTGGAAGAATTTTCATTGCATGCAAGTGGAAATACACGACAGGCTGCACATTAGTTATATTGTTCATCAAAGTCCAGCACGTTTTTATTTTGTCTCAATATTATTTCGCAGTACTCTGCCATACTGGCACCAGTTACTCAGGCTCTTCAAGCTGTTCAAGTTGATCTTCCAGAAGTGCAACTGCAAGTTCAAAACCTGCTCAGTGTAGTAAAACTTCACCGAGGTGATTCCGATAACTATTTCAGGGATATTTTTGAGAAAACAGTACAACTCGCACAGAAAGTAGATACTGAACTGATTATCCCAAGACAGTGTGGAAGACAAAAGCATCGATCTGGTCTCAAGACTCAGTGAAGGGAAAACCCCAACTGCACCTCCACGCGGTGGAGGACGGTAAACACACTGCGGTGTGGCCAACGTAGCTATGGGGACCGGGATAAGTGGACACCTCTGGGATGCCATCTGCTGTTAGCAGGAGCATCACAGAGCAGGGCACTCGCTTGCCCTAGCAATCGAAAAGGTTGCTGAAGGCTGAGGACTTGGTCCAAAGCCATGTGGATGTGGAAAGCAACGGGAAGTTACCACATTACTATCCTAAGAAACTCATCACGAAAATTAGAATTTTGAGAGCGTGCATCTTTCCTGTGGCTACATACGGATGTGAGTCATGGACTATCTCTCAGTCCTTAAGAAAGAGAATAAGGGCTTTTGAGCTGAAATGCTATAGAAAGATTCTCAGAATATCTTGGACAAAGAAGATGAGAAATATTGACATCTTAAAAAGATCTGAACATCAAGGAAGATTGGCTAATGAACAGCATCCTTTCTCGAAAGCTGAAATATTTTGGTCGTATCAAGCGCCACGACGGATTGGACAAAATAATAGCAGAAGGCACGGTACCAGGAAGGAGGGGCAGGAGCCGACCGACACGAAGATGGGCACAGGACATAAGTGACTCCTTGAGTGTTAAAGTTCATGAGGCGGGAGAGCTGGCAAGAGACCGAGTTTCTTACAGGCGGAATGTAATGAGAGCGACGTTCTGCAAAGGACCTGCTACATGATGATGAGTGACATCCTTCGAAATTGTGCAAATTGAATCGTCAACAGTTTAAGGATATAATGCCTACTATTAATCAGGTATACCACATTGATAATTTTGAAACTGAAGCCTTGAGTTGGTTTGATTTTATAAAACGCGAGAATACAAAAGTAGCCAAGATTTCATCGACTTGTTACCTTTTACAAAGTTTTATCCGAGTGTCAGGTATGCCTTACTAGTTTTGCTAACATTACCAGCAACAACATGTACGGTGGAGCGATCGTTCAGCACATTACGTCGTGTAAAACGTTGGCTTAGATCTACAATGTCAGATGAACGTCTGTCTGGATTGTGCATGTTAAGCGTACACAGAGACAAAGTGAACTGCAACAAAAAAAGACTTTATGGACAAAATTGTAGATATGTTTGGTAGCGATAACAGACGACTCCAGTTCTTGTTTAAAGAATAAATTTTATTTTAAATTTATTTTGTAAAATTTTTTGTTATATACATATATTGTGTTAATAAAAAATTTGTTGCTACAGTGTGCCCTTCATTACTACAGTGTCCTGTCCGTTCGTTCACCATACAAATACGCTACAGTAAATTAAAACTACATTAAAACATCACTAAAAATATCCCCCCCCCCCCCTTTAGAATATTTTCTGCTGGCGCCCATGGATGCAGAGTCATGCCTTTTGACGTGCTTGTCGTCTGGGTAAGTGTTGAGCATGGCATCGATTACATCTCTTCTGTCCAGTACCGGACCAGCCATAGAAACCGCAGTGTCTGCAAGATTATCTGCACACTCGTTCCCTTGAATATTCGGGTGCCCTGACACGAAGGTGAAGATTACTGTAGCCATTTGCAAAATGCTTAGTGCTGCAATCCATTTTTTTTTTCTGTTGAAACCAACCTGGGATTTTAAAGCATATTCAATACGTCATTAAATCTGGACGCGTGTGTGAACTCTTGACTACGGAGCCATGCTAATGCCCTTGTTACAGCATAGTTTCCATTGTAAGGCTGATTATTGTAATAGTAAAGGTGCCATTTATTTCCTTGATGTTTCTCCCATGAGCGTTATGTAAATCCCTGTCCACTTTGCTTGCCCCCAAATTACTCATCCGTAAATACACCACAGTATCACATTCGTATGTGTTCTCGTCAATCAGTATTCTGACTAAAGTGTCTACAATGCCAGAAATCTGCCCTCTACAGCTTTTTTTATGCATGATGTGGACTGTAATGGTAATTTTTGAAGCAGAAGACATGGGTATACATTCAATTCTAAGATTAATGTCAGTAAGGCAGCAAACTCCACGCGGTAGAAGACGGTAAACACACTGCGGTGTGACAACGCAGCTATTGGGACCGAGTATCCGCCGGGATAATTGGACACCTCTAGGGTGCCCTCTGCTGTTAGCAGGAGCATCTCGGAGCAGGGCACACACTTGCCCTAGCAATAAAAAAGGTTGCTAAAGGCTGAGGAAGCAGTCTAAAGTCATGTGGATGTGGAAAGCAACGGGAAACTACCACATTACTATCACAAGAAACTCATCATAAAAGCCAAAAATGAAACTCAAAGATCCGATGATGAGGGCTCCAGGCCAGGCAGATCACAAACACGAACTGGGGAAGAGAACGATGGCAGAGCAAGTATGGGTAGTTGTGATAACGGCCTTAAGCCCGACGGATAGCTATGCAAAGATTAAACAGTCCTAAAAGTCTTTGGTTAATCACCATCAAGGAGATCAAAATAAGAATTTTGAGAGCATGCATCTTCCCTGTAGCAACATACAGATGTGAATCGTGGACTATCTCCCAGTCCCTAAGAAAAAGAAAAGGGGCCTTTGAGCTGAAATGCTATAGAAAGATTCTCAGAATATCTTTGATAAAGAAGAGGAGAAATACTGACATCTTGAAAGATCTGAACATCAAGGAAGTTTGGCTAATAAACTGCATCCTGTCTCAGAAGCTGACATATTTTGGTCATATCAAGCGCCACGACGGATTGTAAAAAATCATAGCAGAAGGCACGGTACCAGGAATGAGGGGCAGGGGCCGACTGACACGAAGAATGGGCACAGGATATAAGTGACTCATTGAGTATGAAAGTACATGAGGCGGGCTAGCTGGCGAGAGACCGAGTTTCTTTTAGGCAGACAGTGATGAGAGCGACGTTCTGCAAAGGACATGCTACATGACGATGATCTGGGGAGAATGATGCACTGGCAGTGTTCACGGGTTCTAGTCGCCATACAGGACTCGGAGGAAGGCAAAGTAGTATATAAATAGATGACAATGGATACCATCGGCAAAGCTAATTTGGGCTTTTCCTGAATGCTCTGGTGTCAAATCTCTACCCAAAACGAACCCATATTTTGTCGACTGCTAACTGCCAATTTTCCACGCTGTGAGGTGTATAAGACAAATGGCACTGGTCCTAAGTTATAATATCCCAGTTTTTACATGATAGGTGAATCCTGTCTTGTCACCGGCACCATCTGCTCTTCCAGTGACATTTCTTGACAGGGCTGACCTAGAATCCAGGCTTTTTAAAAAGTTCAAAATAATTAGAACCCAAAATCACTGTGCCAGCAAGCAAACGTCTTGTCACTGAGTCACAATGGTGTATGCTGTTACCAAGGTGCCCAGATTATTGAATTCATTTGGGTAAGCTGCAGACTGTTTTACTGTGCTGCTGAGAACATACTTTAACCGAAAAAAAAAAAAAAAACCATTCACACTGCAATATAGCGCCCAGTTATCACCGTTTGCAAATTACTGGACGTAAATTTGCCTAGAAAAACCACACAACAGCCAACAGCTGTTGGGGTTGGTTCCGCAACGTCCTGTAAATGATACGCAACTAACCTATCACCGTTTCTCAAGCGTGGTATCCTACTTAAGTGTGTTCTCTTATTTGCGTGGCTGCAAGGTGTAGCTACGACATATCGATGAAGGACATTTATAAGAAAATGGTCGGTCAGCGCGAGGAGATTGTAAACAAGTAGAAACAGATTCAGATACTTGGAGATGATATGGGCACCACAAAGCAAACCATTAGCCCACTGAAATTTATGATGTATAATCGGCACAAGAACCCACCGAGACTTGATATGGCAACAGCTGCGATGTCTAGCTGACTACTTTCTGGAAGAGCATAATGAGCATCGCAGGCAATGTCAATATTTACAAATCACTGGTGTTGCCTATTTGTTTAATACGGACTCTTACTGTGGAAAAGGAAAGGACGATTCATGCTTTCGAATGTAAATGCTACAGACGCAATTTAGAGATTAAATTATTTAGAACACAAAACTAATAAATATGTCAGAGACCATATATATAAATTTACGGGATACGAGGAGCCTCTCATGGCAGTGGTGAAACGTCGCAAGCTAGCTTGGTTTGGGCACATAGTGAGACATGATTCGATTGTACTTCAAGGAAATTGGGGGGTAAAGGGAGAGGGGAAAAAAAAGGGGGTGGGGGGGGGGACTCGAAGAAGAGGAGGAAAAGAAGGATCCGGAATGACAACATCAAGAAATGAACAGGACTAAGTTATCATACACTTATTTATCAAGCTGAAGACAATGAAAGATGGCGGTTTTTACGTGCTAGTGCTTCCACTCATACACCGTTACGACCCTAATGGGTCAAGGGTTATGTTTGTTTGTTTTATCACCTTGTCAAGAAAGAAATGCCGATGTTAAAAATCTGTGGCGCTGACGTGGAGATATCTGATGCCATGAAATAATTAGGTTGACAGATGCTTAGAATTTAAAACAACAACAACATGTACACCACTCTATAACCAAAGCCCAAAAAAGGTGTATCAGCACACACACAGAAAATAATGAGAGCTGCAAGCTTTGAGCAGTGGCGCTTGTAGTTTTCTCCTCTATTAAATATGCACTGGCTGCTACCAAACTCAGCACAACACAGATAAACAGACTGGATTTAAAAACAAACAAACTGAAAACGAGGCAATGCGTATTATTCTTCGATGCACCAAACTTCCTGTAAATCTATGCAACACATCTTGTATTCCCCTCCAATGAAAAAAAATATCAAGCTATCCAAGGCCGTTGCTTTCCTCGAAATGAAGTCACTCTAGGGAGTGGCTTTGCCGATGTTAAACATGTCCTCCATTTTTGTTGTATTAAAATGTAATCAACTTGAGTCCTGCTATTGTCATCAGGTGAAGTCCATGTGTAGAGCCTTCTTGGGTGTTGTTTAATTAGTGTGTTGGTAGGTGAAGTCCATGTGTAGAGCCTTCTAGGGTGTTGTTTAAATAGTGTGTTGGTAGGTGAAGTCCATGTGTAGAGCCTTCTTGGGTGTTGTTTAAATAGTGTGTTGGTAGGTGAAGTCCATGTGTAGAGCCTTCTTGGGTGTTGTTTAAATAGTGTGTTGGTAGGTGAAGTCCATGTGTAGAGCCTTCTTAGGTGTTGTTTAAATAGTGTGTTGGTAGGTGAAGTCCATGTGTAGAGCCTTCTTGGGTGTTGTTTAAATAGTGTGTTGGTAGGTGAAGTCCATGTGTAGAGCCTTCTTGGGTGTTGTTTAAATAGTGTGTTGGTAGGTGAAGTCCATGTGTAGAGCCTTCTAGGGTGTTGTTTAAATAGTGTGTTGGTAGGTGAAGTCCATGTGTAGAGCCTTCTTGGGTGTTGTTTAAATAGTGTGTTGGTAGGTGAAGTCCATGTGTAGAGCCTTCTTGGGTGTTGTTTAAATAGTGTGTTGGTAATCTCTCGAGATACGGGTTTTAAATACGTTGCAGTTTATTTGTTATCTCGTTCCACAGGCCAGAGATAATCTCTGTCTTGTGCAGTGGCAGTAGAGCCCCAAGATGAGACACTCCAGCCAACCTATCTTCCTGTTCATTCCCAAAAATGCCTACACATACCTGGCACATTATCCATTTAATCTAACCACCTGCGACCACTGGATTGTAGCGAACTATTTCATAAGACTCAGCTGACTCTCTGCCACTTGATACATATGTACTTTCAGCTCCACGCTAGCCTCAGCAGGCGGTGAAGCTTTCGCAGGGCTTGAGGACAGCATTTTTACCCCGCGTATAGGACACCATTAAGTCCTGGGGTAGATATGCCGCTGGCTTGTTTTACAACTTCTTTGACCTCAGACCAAGAGGGAGGCATCGTTTTGAACTTTGCTTTTGGCAACTCAGGCCACTCCAGGCCTCCGATGATTTCTGCGTTATAATCGAAAGGTTAATTCCTTGTCCGATCGGAGTACATGCTCAGTGGATGCGACTCCAGTTCCTCTTTACCGACAACAAAAGTCCTAGACTGGTTGCTCGAACAGGTCTCGGGCAGACTGCTTCTAATTCATTTTCTCTTACCGCTTCAGGTGTTGAGGGAGATGTAATGTTATGGTTATTGCTTTTTGACCGCCTGTACCATAGATATATCGTGCTGTTATAGAGCTTCTCTCATGTTATCTTTCCATTTTGTTCTTGGTCTACATCTTGATCTACGTCTCATGCTCTGTTTGCGTTTGCTCTGTAATGTATGGCATCGCAAGGCAATCTGTCTAAGTTGGCAAGCCATTTTATTCGCTGCTTCCTTAAATAATTTAGAATTGGTTTTGTGCCTAATTTTTCTCTTCATTTCTAATTTCCTCTCTTCTGATGACTCATGTAACCTATTTCAGACATCACATTTCCATGATTACTAATGTTCTTTTATGATTTGTTGTGCCAGTTTATCTGACGTTGTAGTGTGAGGTTGGTATGAATATATTGTGTATGCGCTGTTAGTTATCTCGCCAATTTGGTACATGTTTATGTTGTGTAATCGGTCAATAAATTATTTATTAGGGTAATTTTATAATGTGCTCTTGTGTTATCTCCTTCAGCATGATTTACCAATCAAATACCATTTTCATATTACCATTTTCATTTTTTAAGTTCAAAGATCTTGTTACATTGTCCAAGCATTTGTAATGTTTGGTTTTTGCTTTATATTACTTGAAAAAAAAATCAAAATCATTTTTTGGAAAAAAAACAATTCTTTTTGTTTTGTCGATAATTTGCACCCCCCCCCCCCCCACGTCAATGGCTGTGTTGTCAAGGCATCGATGTTCACGAGGGCCTATAACAATGGTTTTAAACGTGAATGGATGCGCAAACAGGGTCAGGGCATTGGTGTGCGAGAGGTCCTATAACAATGGTTTTAAACGTGAATGGCTGCGCAAACAGGGTCAGGGCATTGGTGTGCCAGATGTTTTCTTATAGCACTGTTAAGACGGACATGTTACATACAGACGATGACCTAGAACAGGGCGATTCAACTGGCGGACCGCATGCCTAATCTGGCCCTGGGATGCCTAGCAAGTGGCCCGCCGATTGTTGCCAAAACAGCGTAGTAATTAAAAAAAAAAAAAAATTAATTAACGTTTCGGAATAAATCTCCAAAAGTGACGAATGTGACAATAGGAAATATTTTTTTAAAGAATCTGTAAATGCGGAGATACAAGAGAACCCCCACCAGCGTAGGAATAGAAAATACTACAATTGCGGGGAATGTCTCATTCATGGACATGTAATTAGTTCGGTGTAAAGTTGGAATAGTTAGCAGAACTCACCTGTTGGCAGTCCAAGGTCATAAAATAGGATGGAAAGAATCAAGTAACGAGTAGGAACACTACCGCTCCAATGGACAGTCAATGAAGGTGAGATATTTATTGGACAGGAGGGCGCGTGAAAATAGCATCACTTACCTGACAGTTGGATTTATTCAACAAACAATGTATTAATTGGCACTTATAGAATAAGGTAGAAATATAGAAGAACGCAATAGACAGCATAAAAATCAAAAGCTACAGTTACCGTGCCGGGAATCGAACCTGTCTATATGGCGTGTGCGCTACGCTATAGAAACAAGTGCACTAAGAAAATTTCAAAATAGGCACCCCCAAAAAAGGTATCTTCATTGGCCATTTTCCTCGTACAGCACAACTGTTGAAAACGGACATAATTCATATCCAACCATTAAAATGGCAACATAGGTTACACAACTATATAATAAAGAAGCATAGGTAGAACACAGCAACAATTTACAAACACTATAGACCGTAATGCTTAGTCTAGAATTCACAAACAATTAAAAAGGTATTTTATTGGTAGGCTTTATTGTGTATACGTCTTTCACATAAATAAACAGATGGGGAATCCTTGAGGCTGTAATAAAGAAACAGACAATGTATTAATTGGCACTCATGAAAAGAAGTAGAAAGATAAAATAACACACTAGAGGGCATAAAAATAGAAGTCTGTAGTTACCGTGCAGGAAATTGAACCTGTCACCTCCAAATGGCGTATGCGCCTCGCTACAGAAACAAGTGCACTAAGAACATAGTCAATTAACAACTAAGTCATGATAGCTTGAGCTTAGATTACCGAGAAACTCTCCTGAGTGGTGACCACTAGTGCACACAAACTAATGACACTGGGTGCCGCAGAACATAAGTGGTACTGGTCAATGCAGAACACCTGCTAGTGATCTTGCTATCATATTATAATCAGATCTGCGTGAATGTCCAGTAACACACAAGTCACAACCTGACATAGTTAGCCGGACGCGATTGTGTACTAAAAAACCGAATCAGTAACAGTGTCTTATCTATATAATAGACTATACCTAAGTCAAAACCAATGCGCTTGGTGTGCAATGAATATAAGTCGGCAGTAAAGAAGCACAACGAAACATGCAGATTTTGGAAAATCATTTCCAGAAGGATTTACTTATAGGAAATAAAAGGTTGAATCGTTGATTGCAGCTTATCAGCATAGCAACAAAATTCGTGTGCGAGCTTGTACTCAACAAGAAAAGCTACAGTAGCTTTTTTAAAATTTGTTTCATGGAACTAAGCCAAAAATAAGCGGCCTCTTCACTGATTCAGAAACCATGAAAAATGCATACTCGCAATTTTGGACGAAATAGCAGCTGATCTGTACATATGAAAATCAATGTTTGTGTTTGTTACCTATAGACTCGGGAAACTACTAAACCGATTTAGCTGAAATTTTCCGGATATGTTTGTTTTGATAAAGGAATTCTACCTGTCATGGTTTGAAATAGGTGGCGATTTGTTAGGAAAATATTTTCATTTTAGTGACATTTGATTAAAGACACGTTCGTAAATGCGCATGCACAGTAGTCGAAACGCACGACTTCCACCATTCGCCGGTGTGGTACAGCAAACCAGACTATCTCTGTATCGGCGCAGGCAATAATTAAGCCATTAACCATAAAAGACACGATTTCTATTTTCTTTTTTTTTTCAAACAACGTTCGACGAGTTAGAGAGTGATCGGTGAATTTGAAAAGGGGGGGGGGCGCATCGAAGAATATGTCTGCGCAGACAATGTTTTCATCATTTTGATTTCTACTGTTGTGCCGTTTCAATAATACTTGAAGTTTATATCTGGGATATCTGTTAATGAGAAAACAATTGCCTGAGTTGTGTTAAAATCGGGACACACATCTCAAATAGTTTCGTTCTCTTTTCGTTGCTGTAAAGAAGTGGCTGGTTGGCTGAATGGTCAGTACACTGGGCTCCCGTGCAGAAGAGTAGGGTTCGAAAAACTCCCGTTACGACATTAATTTTTTTTTAACCCGGGGGCAAAATAAATCCTCACCTGCACTGTCGGGGCGACAGCACGAGCCATGGGGCCCTAAATACTATTAAAAAAAAAATAAACTCACTAGTTGATAATTAAATTGGACCATTTCGCATACTTATGATTTCATTTCAAACTAACTGATTGCTTGGTTACGTTGGATTTTTATAGACTTCCATTTATTGACCTTTTTATTTAACTATTTCGTCTGACATTGCTTTTGAATTAGGCTGTGTTGTTTACCATAGCATTCATGTGGTAATTATGGTGAATTTTTCCTGTTTTCGTTACTTTTCACCTGGTTATTTTTTTCTTCCAACTACTTCGATGAGGAAAAGAGTAGTCGGTGAATTGGGGGGGGGGGGAGGGGGGGGGGTTGTAACATAAACTGTTAACTAAGAGAGCTTTAAGTCACAGTAACTGCCTTACCCACTCAAAGTAGTTGTGGTTGGGCGGTTACACCGTAGTGCTCTCATGCGGAGACCGCCGGTAATGTGATGTCGTTTTTCTGTCCGGGAGAGAAATTACACATCCTAATCTGACCAGTCTGTGTCGATAGCACTAGCCATCGGCGCCAAATCCTCTGGCTTACGACTCCCTGTGTACTCCGATGGTAAAACTGACAGCAGTTACATTATTTTAGTTACTGTGGTGGTGGTGGTGGTGGCACTAGTTGTACTGGTACTTGAAAGATGGTGTGGCAAATATTACACTAGCCGCATTTACCACTCATTACAATTCCTGCTTCCCATTTTAGTCCGAATGGACAGGGATATCAAGGTCAGTGACAAAAAATATCCTCAGGTGATGACACTCAAATCCTCCGAAGAAGGAGAAAGCAGTAGTCGGTGGATGGGGGAGGGGACGGGTGGTGACTGAAACTGTTAATTTAAAGAGCTTAACACATGATTTTAAAGTTTTTATTTCTTAATTTGTTTATATTTTACTAACGCTACCTCTGTTATTCTAATTTTTTTCACGACTTACTTGGTTATTTACAAGTACAGTAGTAAGCTTTACCTCCGTCTTTAAACAAAAAGATACAAAAAGCTTTAGCATGTAATAACCTAATAACCATTTTTTTAACTGTCCTAAAAATACCATTGACCTCGATTTTGCAGATGATATAGTACTCCTATCACATAAACATGAACATATACAAGAGAAAAGTAATCATAAAAAAGGGGAATAAATACAAAGAAAACTAAGATCATGACAAATAGTCCAAACCAACAACCTGTGACCATAAATAACCAATCACTTGAAAATGTAGAACATTTCACATATCTTGGCAGTGTGGTGTCCCTACTGGGAGGGACTGAGGAAGACATACAGTCACGTCTGAACAAAGCTAGATCTGCTATTGGAAGGATGAGGCAAATTTGGAAATCCAACAATTACTGCAGAGGAACGAAACTCCGACTCTACAAGAGCATCCTTTTGCCAGGTCTTCTTTATGGAGCGGAATGCTGGAGAATGACCAAAGAGGATGCACACAAGCTGTCCACCTTCCACCACACATGTCTACGTAGAATTATCCAAATTTTCTGGCCAGGTACAATCTCAAACACTAAACTACTTCAAGCTACAAACCAAGAAACTTTAGACAGTATGATTTCCAAGAGAAGATGGAAATGGCTTGACCACGTTATGAGAATGACTTCTGATATACCTGCCAAGACAGCTCTCACATGGACACCAGAGGGAAAGAGAAAACAGGGGCGCCCAAAAACAACATGGAGACGAACGATGGAAAGTGACCTGAGTGCGGTATCTTTGACATGGAAAACTGCACTGAAGATTGCACAGGACAGGAAAGCATGGAAAGTCCTCTCTGAAGCCTCATGTGCCACTAGGCATAACGAGAACTGATGAATAATACCATTTAAACGACCACTAATATAAACGCACAAATATATGTTGCGTGTTCTAAAGTCGGCAAACCAGACTATCTCTATATCTGTGCAGACAATGATTGCGTCATTAACTATTATAGAAACTTGCGATTTTTATTGTCTTTCTTTTCCAAAAGCCTTCGATGAGGGAGAGAGTAGTGTCACATTACAGAATCAACACACCTACCTCAATAGGCAGGCCCACAGTCTGGACACCCCTAAAATCGTCGTTGTAACTATGATATCGGATGGTCCGACCGTAGTTATATAGTTCGTTTGTTGTGGGGGAGTCCAGCTGGGAGAAATCTATATAAATCACTCTTAGATTGTTTCTTTTAGGCGTTTAGTGTCAATTTACATGTTAGGACACATTTTCTACGCCCGTTTAAGATAAATTGTGTGACCGCTTCACAGTATACTTGAGCCATATTCTCACACCAACTGCCGTAGATAGGGACTTTAATTTTGTACGTCACTTCTTTGTAGTCCGTTCAAGTGAGCGAACGTGTTGCATTTTTGTAGCCACTTGAACCGAGGGTTGGGCCTCTAGACGAACGAGAGCCACCACTCAAAGCACCCCTGTCTCAGAGCACCTGATGGATTTGTGAAAATAATCCATAAGTAAAGGTGCGCGACACAACTGCCATTCGACAAGTAGAAGGAGTTTTTTTTTTTTTTTTGGGGGGGGGGGGGGGGGGGTATATGATTGCGACAGTAACCATATTAGACACGTGCCATTTATATTTTCTTTCTTTTTCCATTTAGCCAAACTATGCCACAGCAACGCGTTCCCGGGTACATCTAGTAATAAAATAAAAACAAACGTGACACGTGCAGTTCAGAAAATCCCTGTGTCAGATACTTCGACGATATGCAGAAACGAAATTTAAGGAACTAAAGTTTTCGAATCTTCAATTGAAAGCATAAAGTAGGCAGAATTTGTTACAACTGACGAGTCTGCGGACATCGTAGACGTGGCTCTGTTACGTTTATATGTGCTTTTTTTCGATGGAAAATGTTTCCGTGAAGAACTGATAGCTTTAATAGCATGAGAAAAGTTCACCACTGGAGAAGTTATTTCTGACAAGATTAAGTTTTTTCCCCTCACAGAAAATGAGCTTTTTTTGAATAAGATTCATTTTTTGGTAAGGGACGGGACCCCATCAATGTTAGGTAAGCACCAGGGTGTGACCGCCCGACTTTCTGCAATAACACATCAGATGCAATCGCAACATTGTCTTATCGATCACACTGTACTGTGCAGCAAACTAAGCGACGAGATTAAAGAAACAAGAAATGTTGAATGTTGAATTAGGAATCATTATCATAGCACTCGTGACACTCCCATAAGCGCTCCATTCCCATCTTCAGCAGCAAATGAAGAGTTCTAACCCCGATGGCATCAGTAAGTGTCTGACTGTAAGTGTCTCATCTTTCCCCCGAGTATCGAGCATCGTCCAAATTTCCCGGCAACTCCTCAGACCGTAATGATCTATTTGCGCTTTCGCACTGTTCACTCGCTCCCAGAGGGCCCTCACAACATCTAGCTTGTCATATATCAGTTCCCCAACAAGTGGTGCAGAACCGACCAGTTGATCTGCCTGCTCATTTCCAACACATCGTGAGTCAGTTACAATCACAAAATGTACGTACAGCTGATTCTCAAGCCAGCGGAATGCAGCAGTGACTGCCTCCACCTCCATTCTCAAACTAGATGTTGTGATATTATTAGCCGGGCTTTGTTATTTGATTTTGCTCTTTAGCTATGCACTTCCGTGCATTTCGTCTGCCCATCAACACAGAGATATCTGTATAAATAATCACATAATTGTGCGGAAATTGTCATCAATCTTTTGTTACCTTCTGATTCTGCAACGTCAGCTGGCTAGTCCCTGCACTGACGTCCAAAAGTTATAAGAAACCTTCACAAGTCTGAAACTTACTGGGACACTTTAACCCACTCCTCACCTTGCTCAAATTTATCAAGCCTGCACACAAGTCTGATTGTGTCTTCAGCTTGCGCCATCCAAGACCTTTCTCTTTTCAGCCTGTGACGTTTAGCTCTACCCAGGGCTTCATGCAGGAGGTGCATCTTGTCTGCAGCTATTCTGAGATATGATTTTGCTTGCATAACATTGAGCCTGTATAGTATACAGAGCAAGCAAATATCGCACACATACTACCGGGGTATCTCATGTACATCCCAGAATTATCCGCAGGGCTTCATTCTGTAAGCGTTCACGTTTTATCAGCTGACTCTTTGATATGGAATGAAACAATGACTATAGTGATAAAAATAATAAATGTCATTCGATCCCTATTAAGTCTTTAGCACCAGTTATTTCGGCAGCTACTTTGAGAAACGAAATGAGATTACAAAAACTTACTTCTGCACAATGACGTTCGTTGGCTGAGTACAGGGAAAGCACCTGATCGTTTGTGGAGTTGTATCAAAGAGGAAATAATATGGTTTCTAGAAAACTGTTCTTATAGCAAGGCAGAAAAGTGTTACATGACAGTGAATTTTGAGCGAATGTTTGTTGTTTTAAATGCCTTGTTTGCTTATTTGAACACACTGAACTTTGCATCTGCAAGGAAAACGCAAGACAATATAATAAATTAATAATGTTTTTACACTTGGACTCTGGCCACTGGCCAGCACCGATTGCCATTTTCAACTCAGTTAAATAGCCCTAGCTTAAAAGAAAATTTTTAGACAGATTGAAATCGTGGCATTGGAAGCTGTCTGTATTAGACATGACAGGGAATATATATGGCAGTAATCTGCCTATAAACAGAGCAGGCAACGTCATGGACTATTAGGAGAATGAAGAAGTGCAAACGAAAAAGAGGGCGTTGTTTATTCGCTCTTCTAGGAAAACAATTTGAGATAACAATTAAAAGACGACAAAGAAAGCAAATATAAACATGATTAAGACAAAAATATAAATAAAATTAAAAAATAAACACACACACACACACACACACACACAGAAAAAGCGTTGTTGTTTAATAATAATAATAATAATAATCACTGTTATCGAAGAGTTGTAGCACTAACTAGCAAGAGACATGGCGACACCATTATCTGTGGCTATATTTTTAAAAAGGGTGTCATATTAGTTTTATTCTCGTGAATGCCCAACTATTAATGACCAGTTGTTTACAGTTACATGAAAAAAAAAAAAAGAGGGGTGGGGGGTAAAAGGGGGGAAAGGGGGGGGGGGGTTGTTGGTAGACGGTACGCTTGTTACAATTAGGTATGAGAGTGTGCGTGTGTGTGTGTGTGTGTGTGTGTGTGCGTGTGTGTGTGTGTAAAAAGAACATAATTAAGTGACAAAAATGAAGGTCTGATATATGAAAGATTTTAGCTTCTGTTGTCTGGCATCACTTGGAAGACGAGTTTAGACTATTCATCCTCTAAACATCTCTTTTCTGGCATTCGTGTTAGGCTGAGAATAACAATTACAACTCGTTACTTTATAAAAACGCCTCATTTACACAAACACAAACACACACACACACACTTACACTTACACACATACATGCACACACACACACACACACACACACACACACACACACATACACTTACATTTGTGCGGGAATCAAAACGGCTCTATTAACTCGGTACACTGTGCCAAAGGATGCAATCAGAAAGAACCTATTTCAACAATGTTGACCCGAAGGTCTTGAGTTCGAATCAACGCATGGTGATCTGTAAAAGAACCGTCTTGGCTTCAAGACCAACACAGCCTTAAACTGGTACCAGTATAATGTCCTGGAGAGTCAGGTCTCGACTCACCCTTGCTCCTCCCCCCCCCCCCCTCCCGCTGGGCCGCTAATCGCATGCCAATCGGCCAATAAATATATGTCTGGAATCATTTTCCCGTTGCACCCATATCGTGAAACACGGGTTCATTACTTGTTATCAACAACAGAAGCAGGCCACGGTGCTCCGAAATTTAATCTTCCAAGAGAAGTTACTCTTGACAGCTCGTATTTCCAACAGAAACGGCTTCTGATATTAGAGCCGCTGTTGTTCGGCTTGTCATGACAATACCAAATCCTCTCACTATTTTTCATGATTAATCTACAATTTGTCAGTCATGTGCCAGATTTACGGCGATGTCTTGAGAACTCATAGCTTTATTTTAGCCATGTAACCCTAATCCCTTTGTTTATATGATATCTAAGAGGAGAGCAAATGAATGAAAATAGTATAACCCTGTTCCTTTCTTTATGAAATGTTTTCTATTAATATTATTCGCTATTTTTTCCTTTTTTGCATTGTCTTACTTGAATAATCAAATTTACCCTGTTTTGTCGGCAAAAACACAACCTCATAACTGTGTAAAAGAGATAATGCGGCAAATATTGTGAAGATTTTATTCATTTTTATTTTATTTATAGTACTGGTTTCAGGAAATTTTTACCTAAAGCTTCACACTATAGCAATAGCTTAACAGTATTCAGCATACATATGCTATTTTAGAGACATTGATACATGTCAGCCTGACAGTTTTGAGGATGCAGTCAATCAAATGATGTCCATGCAATACAGGTTTCCTCTAACATTCTCCGTCTCTCATCTTAGTTGAACACTCTATGAGACCGATCTTAGTCCATCTTTTGGTGTGTTCCTGTGGCGTGGCAGCAGAGCACCTCTCTGGGGTTGTACCTGTCCACATCTTGTACACCTCTATGTAAATGAGCTATTTTAAAAACTTGGACTTTCCTCCGTAAGTAAATAGTCCCTCTTTGTAATTATGGGTCAAGATGTCGGGATAAGTCCTCAATTCGTTTATAAATCTATCTGGAGTCAGTTATGAATTCATTTATAGCCAAGTAATTTTTAAGAGTAGCGAGGCCTTTGTTAAAATCGGCCAAACTACCAAAGTGTTTGCGGAAGAAATTCCTCCCGCTTCTGACTTAGGCTAGTCTCAATTAAAAAATTTCATTAGTGGCTCGATCTCCAGAGTGTACATATCGGTTTCGCCCTTGCCTTGAAAGACTATCAGCACCTCCTTCAAAAGTATCCAGTTCACCCTGGAACTTCCAATGAGCATAGGTAAGTACATTGTAGATTATTATAATTGTATTACTTTGCCAGGCTGCTTAGTGTAAGACCGGTGAATGTTTGTGAAGCAACTGCACATAGCCGTCAGACGATTTAAACTGCAGGAATGCATGAATCCAACGCGTTCAAAGTATGGTCCAGAGAGACTGGACTTCGTGTATAATTTTTGATAAATATAGATTGATCATGTCCTATGCATGTGCAGACAGTTAAATGTAGGAGAAACTAAATGACCGAGCGGACCCAGATATCAGTTCATTGCTAGTCGTGGCGCTTGGTGTAGAGTTACCCATTATGACGTAATCTACGCCTGGGTCACTGTAAACACAGAATGACTTGTGTCAGTTGAGGGATTTTTTTGTCTGGTTTCTGATGCTTCAATGCTTTTCCAACTAATGATGCATGTATCACTGGTATACCTGTGTCAGTATAGGTACCCTTTGATGGAAAAGGACAATGTTTGCACTCTCGTGGCTGGATAGGCAGTATAGTGCTGTCACTAGTATAGAAGTATTCGGCAGAATGCAGCCCTGTTAGGTCTGTACTAGCCCAACACTATCATCTGAGCATTTGACTGATGTTGTATTGTGAGGTGAGAGTGAACAGGGTACAGTGTTTGACTGGGTAAAGTTTGGACGATCATCCCCAACCCAGATGTCCACTGGTGGTGGATTGTGGAACGGCCTCTAGACATTGAGATTAGCTGTGAATACCCAATAAGCAGCCGCGGACCAACTGGCTATGAGCTCATTGGGCGGGGCGGGATTTCAGTGTGGGATCTGAAATTCTTAGAAAATACCTTTATGCTCAGAGACGTGCCTGCCAAGCGAGTGGAGGCGCTGTAACTCATCTCCCTGGGTACATGGAACCTGTTTGCTTTGGATAGCAGTCCATCTAGGAGACGTCAAACTCCGAATATAAATCCCCAAGTTCAAGGTGGGCCAATGTGCCGGGGAACTGAATGGCAACGGGCGAGTTGGTCGTGAACGTTAGACGTCTGGCGGGCGTGCGGGGCGGCATCAGGCGTATAGACTCCTACGGGACATCTCTTGTCTTTTCATTAGCAGGTAGGCAATACTAGGGTAACAGGTCATTTCCTGCATATGGATATAAATAAAAATAGGAATCGTTGCCTCAGCTACGGGGCCCGTGCTCTGCGCTCGAAACTTTTTTCAGCAGTTTAAAAAGTGAGTGAGGAAGAGACGACGAGGGAATGGGAAGAGAAGGAGGCATAGAAAAACGAGGGCAGGTTCTAGGAGAACAAGACGAAAAGCAGATAGATTAGGTTTTTTTCATGTAAGAGTAGGATACTGAAGCTGTCGGAGTGCTAGGCAGAGAGATCCTGTACTGGAGGGGCTGATTTTTTAACTTGAGGTCAACATGCACCAGGAGCACAATACAGACAGATAGTATTGCCCTAGGTACTTTAGTTATACAAACTATGTTGCACCTGGAAGACATGGACAAGGCCTGGTGGTGAAGAAAGGAGTGAAGCATGTGGTGCTTGACTTGAGCTAGTGGAACCACAGTGGAAAAGAGGTTCAGGGAGATACAGGTGGGGATTGGTAGCCCAAGTTTGTAACCTCATGAATATATATGCCAGGGTAGACTGTTTTGTCAAAAGGGAACAGTGGGCCTGGCTCAAGGAATTGGAGGAGTTACCAGGTGATAGGTTACTCATATGTGGGAGGAACAGAGAATGGGACAGCAGTGGAGAAAACCGACAGGGATGTTGCTCTTGTGGTTGACCCCTATAAGGTCTGCATCAATGATGGGAGCCGACTAGAATGGCAATGAGGTCTGGAGATGCAGACACAGCCATTGACTTGACATTTGTCTCTCAGTCGTCGGTTTTAGATGTTAAATAGACAGTCGTAAATGACCATGGAAGTGATCCCCTACCATGTTCAGTCTCGATCTCTAAACCCAGTAAGGTTAAGGCTGGGAGAGCACGCAAGACCTTCCGGTATTTGATTTGATTTGATTCAAGAACTGACATCACAGCACTCGGGGCATTCCCATAAGCGCTCCGTCCCCATCTTCAGCAGCCAGCGAAGAGTTCCGATGCTTATGGTGCAAGTAGCTTTCTGATTAAACGTCCGTCTTGCCTTTCATCTAAACCTCGAGCTTCTGCCAGAACTTCTCGTCACCCCCAACTGCATCAATCTCTGGTGATCCATCTGCTCCTGCGAATTGTACACGCTCTCCCACAAGCCTATCATGTAGCAGTATTCCACCAAGTTGTGCAGAGCCAGCCAGTCTGTCCGCCTTTTCATTTCCCAACACACCGGTGTGACACGGTGAAAAAATCCAGACAATACTCCTCACTCGTGTCCTCCGCAGCGAAGCATGCAACTCTGCACGAAGTATGCCTGTTCTGATCTTCCTCAGCATGATTTCTGAATCAGTTACAATCACGAAGTGTGTGTTTGTCGTGTTCTCTAGCCAGCGGAAAGCTGCAGTGACCGTCTCCACCTCCATTCTTAAGCTGGATGTTGTGGTATCATATGCTAGGCTCTCCTGCACCAAACGTCGACCATTAACTTTTGCTAAGAAGCCCCAAGCACTTCTTTTGCCTCTTTACACTGAACCGTCTGTGTAAATGATCAGATCCTCTGATCGAGCATTATCTTGAATTAATTGTTGAATTTCCACCTCTGTGGCACATGCTGGCCAGTCTCCGCATTCCCGGCTCAGCGTGATTATGACCCTACACAAGTCTGACTGCTCAGGTGGCACTTTGACCCACTCCTCTCCTAATGTTCTCAAGAATGCAAACCTGTCTGATTGTGTCTTCTGCCTGAGCCACCCATGACCTCCCTCTTATCAGCCGCTGTACCTTAACTGCACCCAGAGCTTCATGCAGGGGGTTGTCTGTGTCAGCAGCTACCCTGAGATATGACTTCGCCTGCAGCACTTTGTGCCTACCTGCAACCGTCTGCAAACCAAGGATGTATTTGGTGTCTCTGGTGCAACCCAGAGTGACCCGCATAGCTGCGTTCTGTATGCGCTCTGGTTTGTCCATCTGACTCTTTGAGACGGTAAGCAGTCCCAGGCCATAATCCACCACTGACAGGATCAGGTGCTGATATAGTGTGAAAAGCATTCTCTGCTTCATGTCAACTGCAGCCATAGTCTTAAGTGCACTAAGTCTTTTTTTGGCATCTCGTCACAACGCTCACCACATGGTCCTTAAATGAGTTCTCCTCTCAAATGTAATTCCTAGATACTTCAGTTTGCTCTCTCTGTTGACGTCTCTACCATCTATCGTGAGACTTGGAACATTAGTTTTAACGATTCTGTAGTCCAGAGAACACCATAAAACAGATGCCTTTTCCGTGTGGACGACAGCCCTCATTTCTGTACACCACTCAGTCACTTTGTCTACTGTCGCTTGTAGCTCCCGAGCTGTTTGTTTCCTCTCTTTCCCCTGCCTATATGCAAGTATATCATCCGCAAAAGTCAGTATCCTTCCAACTCCTGGTGCTTCTAGACTTTAAATCTTGCTCGTATACACGTTAAAGAGCACAGGCGAGATAAAGTGATTAAGATGTCCTATCTCACTCTGTTATAAGCATCCTCAAAATCTAGTCCTACCGACATAGTTTCCTGTCTGTTCTGGAACCCTTCATAGACGTCAAAAGCAAAAGTGGCCGCATTTGCCCAAGTGTCCTTATCTGGCCTGTAACTTCCTAGACCTTTTAGGAGAAGCTTCCCCCTTTCCAAAAATTCTTGTAACTTTACAGCAACTATCTTCTCCAAGACTTTCCTAAATGTGTTTTGTAAGGTGATGATTCTAAAGCCACTAAGCTTAGAATGATCTTTAAAAGGTTTTGGTAGTGGGATTAGATAGCTGTGCACCCAGTCCTGTGGTACTGATGCTGTCTTAATACTCTGGTTAAAACAGTCGGCCATCTCTGCCAGGTCTGCATCGCTCAAAGCCTTCATTTGACCATACCTGACACCATCAAGCCCTGGTGCAGTCTTTTGCTTTTTTCAAAATTTGTTTGAAATCTTCCACTTGTATCATGTCTTTATAATGCATATTCTTCAAGGTGCCAGCTAACTCCTTTCTAACTGCATCCCTGATGTCTACATCATTATGATCTGTCTGAGCTATAAACCTATAGCGAAAAGCCTCCCTTTCTCCTTGTCTGTTGTCACACGCACACCATCGTCTCTACAAATTGTTCCGACTGTCATAGGCCGATCTTTTCTTTGCATCTGCCTTTGCAGTTTCCATAATTTCCCCAATGTTTTATCGCCTCCTATATCATTCACAAAAGTTTCCCACTTTGCTCTTTTGGCCTCTGCAGCTTGAAAACCTCCACCTTATGTTTTTTTCACATTCTCCGCCATCTTTACTTCCCCTCGTGAGCTTGAGGGTGTCGTACTTTCTTTAGCTGCTTCACTGCGGCTCTCTTTGCCTTCCACGCCTGTTCTACTTCTGGAGTCCATCATGGGGTCTGTAGAAAATTAGTTCTGTCAGTTCAAGGCGTCCAAGTAGTTTTTGGCCCTCTTATACTGGAAGGTCTTGCGTGCTCTCCCATTATAGGAATAAACTCACAGGGAGCAAGTACAGCAGGGATCTACCAGTCTTCAGTAGAAATTATCCTCGTCGACACGCGTTTCGGCCCACGATTCCTAGACGCATTCGGAGGTGGGCCCACCTGAGTTCATGAAGCTCAGGGCTGGTTCCCTGCTGCACGGAATTACCGGATGGTGTTATACTTTCGGCCAGAGACAAGACGACTTGGTGGTTTCGAAGGAGGTACCGTGAGATAAGAAGCCGCCACGGCAGCTTAATTAGAACAGTCAGCGTGCCTGGACGACCGAGCGACAAGCTTACTTTGGTTTACAGGACACATGTCGGACTTTTATTAGCAGTTGGCAGAGGAACACAGGCAGACAATTCGGACACGATGGACTTTCAAAGGGATGAGAAACTCTTTTCCACTAGATACCCGGACCAGCTCACCGAGGCCCGTCCCCTACGTTGTTGCGCTGCGTCCAAAGCCAGCTAGAGGCCCTTTCGGCTGCCTCTCCCAGTTTTTTGAGTGTTCGTTTCCGTTCATTACCGCGCAATCCTAGTTCTTTCACCACATTGTAGAGCGAAGTGGAAACGAGGCCTCTCGCTCCCACTTCGACGGCAAAAACCCGTACTGTGTAAGCCTCGTTTCTCCTCAAACCGGCTGCTAAATCACTGTATTTCTCGAGCTTGTACAAATGATTCTCCTCCATACGCGACTCAAACGGGACAGTCAACTCAATCAGGATGAGCTGCCGTTTTTGTGCAGAATGGAGAACGATGTCCGGTCGCAGGCCGGTTTTACGGATCAACTCGGGGTACCGTTCATGGCCTGGCAGATCAACCGCCAGTAACCAGTCCCTCGCAGAGTCTAGCACAGATGGAGCGAATGCGTTTTGGTTGACCTTACCTTTTGGCACCTGCCCAGCCTTGAGGAAACGAATGGGGACGATACTAGAACTGGCTCTGGCATTAGCCCTCATTCTAGCCTGGTCGACAACGGCTGCTAACTCTTTTAGCACCTTGTTGTGGCGCCAGGTATATCGGCCTTGACCTAGAGCTTTCCTGCACGCGGACAGGACGTGCTCAAGAGTTTGCTTTGATTTGCACAACGGGCAAGTCGGATCGTTGGTCGCAGACCACTTAACCATATTAACTTCGGACGGTAATACATCGTACGCCGAACGAACGATAAAGCTCAGTCGCAGCGGGGTCATCCTCCAGATCTCACCCCATGTGAGTACTCTTGGCAATGCGCTCTCCAGGCTGACCCAATGGTCCTGCTGCGACTGTTGGGCTGCTTTCTGGACCCGAACCTCGTTTTCGTTGTCCCTCACCGTTTGTATTACCATGTCTCGGCGTTCCTTGGCAGAGGCCTTCGACCACCAATTGACCTTCCCGTGCCCTAGGCCTCGACGGTCGGTTTGTGTGTAACCCATTATCTCCTTCAACTTTAGTGCATTCTGGGCAGATTCTATCGCATCGAGGACCCTATATTTGGTACCAGTCTTTAGAGCGGGCTGGACAGCGATGACATTTGGGTCTGAAGACTCGCGCAGAAGCATGGCGAGCCTTACTTTGCCGACTTTAAACTCTTCGGTTATCGACTTGAACGGAAGAACCAGCTTAGCCTGTTTACAATACAGAGCCACGTCGGTCAGACAAGGCGGTGCACCAATCCACTTTCTCAAGGCTGTGTTGATTTTCTTTTCCATGGCTTCCACTGCTGTCATCGTCACCTCGTAGACTGACAGTGGCCATAGGAGTTTCGGAATCAACATGAATTGGAGACACCATACCTTGAATTTCCCGACCAGCCTGCATCGCTCGATCGCGAGCAGGCCTGTAGCCAGTGACTCATGTATTCGCCGGACCTCCGCTCTATCGGATAACTTCGAATCGTAAACGCGACCGAGACTCTTCACCGGTTCCTCCAGAACCGTAGGGATCTTGTTCCTTGCCACCGTAAAACTGGTCGCCGACACCCTGCCCTTATGGATTGACAGACTCCTCGATTTCTGCGGTTTGAACTGCATACCGCTCCATTGGACCACCGCGTCCAATCTTTTCAGGATCGTGCGGGCAGACTCCTCGCTGCCCGTTATTATAGTCGTGTCATCCATAAATGCGCGTAGTGGCGGCAACCAGTGATCCCCTATTTGAAGGCCCAGTCCGTAGCCGGCCGCCCCGTCTAACATGATCTGCATTGCCATGACAAACAGTATAGGTGAGATCGTACAGCCCATAGCTATCCCAATCTGCAACTCAGTTCACCTCGTGGTAAACGTCAAGGTAGAGAAGCGCAAAGCGAACTTGGAGAAATATTGCTCGATCATTTGACTGATCTGTGTCGGTACGTGAAACATGCGAAGGGCTCGCCACAGTAGCCTATGGGGGACTGCCCCGTAGGCGTTGGCTATGTCCAACCATATAACGTGCAAATCAGTCCTCTCATGCTTGGCTCTCTGGATAGCCTCCCAAATCATGGTCGCGTGTTCAAGGCACCCAGGAACGCCTGGGATACCACTCTTCTGAACACTCGTATCTATGTACTTGTTAGTCATCAGATACTGTGTGAGCCGGCGAGCCATGACTGAGAAGAATATCTTACCCTCGACATTCAACAGCGAGATGGGCCTGAATTGGGAAAGACTCTTCGAGTCCTGCTCTTTGGGAATGTAGACCCAACCTTAACCTTACTGAGTTTAGAAATCAAGACTAAACATGGTAGGTGATCACTCCCATGGTCATTCAGGACAGTCCATTTAACATCTAAAACTGATGACTGAGACACAAATGTCAAGTCAATGTCTATGTCTGCATCTTCAGACCTCATTGCCATTCTAGTCAGCCTCCCATCATTGATGCAGACCATTTCGGAGTCACCCATGGCCTCTGCAAGAGCAATTCCCTGTCGGTTTTCTCCACTGCTGTCCCATTCTCTGTTCCTCGCGTTGAAATCCCCACATATGAGTAACCTATCATCTGGTAACTCCTCCAACTCCTTGAGCCAGTTCCATTGTTCACTTCTGACAAAACAGTCTACCTTGACATATATATTTATGAGGTTCCAACTTAAGCCACCAATTTCCACCTGTATCCCTTGAACCTCTCGTCCACTGTGGTTCCACTGGCTCAAGTCAAGCACCACATGCTTCACTCCTTTCCTCACCACCAGGCCTTGTCCATGTCTCCCAGGTCCAACATAGTTTGTATAACTAAAGTACCTAGGGCAATGCTATCTGTCTGTATTTAGCTCCTGGAGCATGATGACATCAAAATCAAAAATCAACCTCTCCATTACAGGACCTCTCTGCCTAGCACTCCGACAGTTCCCGTATCGTACTCTTACATGATTAAAGCGCAATCTCTCCGCTTTTCGCCTTGTTATCCTAGCAGCCGCCCTCATATTTCTATGCCTTCTTCTCTCCCCATTTCCTCGTCGTCTCCTCCTCACTCCCTCTGCACTAACCGCTGAATAATGTGTCAAGCGCAGAGCACGTGCCCTGTAGCTCCGGCGACGATTCTTATGTATATTTTTAAAATCCATACTAAAAAATAGAGTACTGCAGGAAATTAACTTAAGAATCAGGCTTAAGAATCATCACTATACAAAACACACTGGGAAGATCTTGGAGAAGATAGTTGCTGTAAAGCAGCATGCATTTTTGGAAAGGGGAAAGGTTCTCAAAGAGATCTGAGAAGATACAGGCCAGTAAAGGACACTTGGGCAAATGCGGCTACTTTTGCTTTTGAGGTCAATAAAAGGTTCCAGAACAGACAGGAAACTGGCACTGGATCTCACGGATGCTTATAACAGAGAAAGATACATCTTGATTACTGCACTGAAGGAGAAGGAGGTCAGTCAATGGCTGGTGAATTAGGTTGTAGCTTTCCTGCTTTCCCGTCAGGTTGCCCCCCGACTGGGCTCATACACCTCAGAACCATGCAGTTTGGTGCCAGATCCGCCATAGGGATCCGCCATCCCGCCTGTGCTCTTTAATGTGTATGCGAGCAGCATTGCAAGCCTAGAAGCACCTGGAGTTATAAGCATACTGACTTTTGCAGATGCTTACTTGAATATAGACACGGGGAAGAGAGGGAACGAACAGCCCGGTAGCTATAAGCGACAGTAGAAAAAGTAACTGAGTGGTGTACATAAATGAAGACTGCCGTCCACCCGGAAAAGGCATCTGTTTTATGGTGTTCTCTAGACAACAGAACTAGTAAAGCTAATATCCGAAGTCTCAGAAAAAATGGTACAAACGTCAACAGAGAGAACAAACTGAAGTATCTGGGAATTACATTTGACAGGAGCCTGTCTTTTAAGGACCACGTGGAGAGTGTTGTGACAAGATGCCAAAAAGGCCTAAGTGCACTTAAGACTATGGCTGGAATTGACATAGAGCAGAGAATGCCTTTCACACTGTATCAGTACCTGATCCTGTCAGTGGCTGATTATGGCCTGGAACTGCTTACTGTCTCAAACAGTCAAATTGAAAAACTAGAGCGCATACAGAACGCAGCTATGCGGGTCATTCTGGGTTGCACCAGAGGCACCCCAGTGGTGTGTATGAGATACATCCTTGGTTTGCCGACCGTTGCAGGTAGGCACAAGGTGCAGCAGGCGAAATCATATCTCAGGGTAGCTGCAGACACAGATCACCCTTTGCAGGAAGCTGGGGCGCAGTTAAGGGTCTGCGGCAGATAAGAGGGAAATCATGGCGCAGGCAGTAGACGCAATCGGTCGGGTTTGCATCCTTGAGAACATTAGGCGATGAGAGGAGTGGATCAATGTGCCACCTGAACAGTCAGACTTGTGTAGGGTAAAATAAACCAGTAATGCAGATATATACTGATATATCTACAAATAAATGCATGTACACACACACACACACACACACATATATATATATATATATATATATATATATATATATATATATATATATATATATATTCGTCTTCTACTTCAGCATTCCGATCCTCGGAGGTTCATTGCTGCAGATATCGAAGTGCGTGTGGGTTCACAGCACAAGCGAATGGATGTCGCTTAGTGGAGCAAAGCCTTGCATATGATATTAGAACTTCTAGTTTGAGAATGGATGTGGAGGCCGTCTCTGCTGCCTTCCGCTGGCTTGAGAATCAGCTGTACACACGTGCCGTGATTTTAACTGTCTCACAGAGTATGTTGAGAAAGGTGAAGATGGGCATGCTTCGTGCAGAGTAGCAAGCATCACTTCTTTTTCATATTTTCTCTAGGTTATAACAGTGTGTTCGGCAATGAGGAGGCAGAAAGACTGGCTGGTTCTGTACGACTTGACGTATGACAAGCTAGACATTGTGAGGGCCCTTTGTGAACGAGTGAAGAGTGCAGAGGCGCAGACAGATCATTACGATCTGAGGAAAATGGCGCTGCGAGGGGTTGCCAAGGGATCAGACCGACGCTCAACCCTCAGGGAAAGGATGAGACGGATATATAACCAGACGGTTACTGAAGCCACTGGAACTGAAACTCTTTGCTTGCTGCTGAAGATGGGGACGGGGCACTCATAGAGTGTCCCGAGTGCTGTGATGTCAATTTTAAATTCAACATTCTGCCAGATAGCACCCGCCTCCATTTTGGGGTGTACAAGAGACACATCCTGTGGAGCAATGAGGTATCTACTTGACTTTCCAACAATGAACCAAAGGATCAGGATGTGGAGGGCTGGGGCATACCTTAAAATATGTGCTGATAAGAAACACCCACTGCATCAAGCGCTTTTTAGTGAAAAGGGCGACAGACTGAAGAGGGGAAAATCGTTGCTAGGTCGGGCAGAAGATGTTACTAGGCAAATACGCAACTTAACCGACATCATAACCGCTTTTTAGTGAAAAGGGCGACAGACTGAAGAGGGGAAATCGTTGCTAGGTCGGGCAGAAGATGTTATTAGGCAAATATGCAACTTAACCGACATCATACCTGGTGCAGAGTGAATACCTGTGCCTCATGCGTTTATTTGAACATTTGCCTGTATTGCCACACCCAACAGGCGATGTACAGAAGAGAATCCTGTTGCTGTTAATGCAGAGGTCAACGCTCTCATCAGTAAAAATTCAGACGAAGCATATGCACTAATCTACACAGACGGATCCGTTATAAGCCACAAAAGAAGCGCATGGGCATTCACAGCACGCTCAGCGGACAGAACAGTCAAAGAAGCCAACGGCGCATTCTCCATGACAACCAGCAGCATGACGATGGAGGTGATGGCAGTGACGCAAGCGTTTGTCTGGCTCGAAACACAAAAATACACCCTCGTGTGTATACTCAGTGATTCAATGAGTAGGATCCGGAGGGTTCAGGTAGGTTCGGTGCGAAGACAATGGCTTAAGACATTACGGAAGTCCACTGTGCGTGTAGTCACCTTTTTGTTTTTTTTTCGGGTCACGCGGGCGTCGATGGAAATGAAACAGCTGACAAGATGACTGGATCCGCTATCACTACCGACGGTCAGCCTAAATATCATATATTATTAATGCCCTCAGAGAAATGGGAAGGATAGAGAACTTTGGTGGCAGTGAATCCAAATCACTGGCAAGAATGTCAGATTCGTCGTAAGACTCTGTTTTCGAAAATGTATAATAAGCCTTCATCTCTTTTAGCTGTGCTCTAAGTTTCAGATATTCAACCAGCCTCTCAGGACATTGACATTATTACTGAACCACGAAGCAAACAAGAAATCCTTAAAGCTATCCACACTTCAAAGAACAACAAAGCACCAGGCAAAGACGAACTGCCAGCAGAACTTCTCAGGGTAGATCCCAAAACAACTGCTAGCATTCTGGAACCATTGTTCAAGGATATTTGGGAAAAAGAAGTGTTGCCTGATGACTGGACTGAATAAACAATAGTCTAAATCCCCAAAAAAAGGAGACTTAACAGACAGCAATAATTGGAGGGCAATTACTCTACTCTCAGTACCCAGCAAAATATTTTGTAAAATCATCATAATGCGGCTTGAAAAATGAGTAGATAAATGCCTACGAGTAGAACAAGCAGAATTCAGAAAGGGCAGAGGAACAACTGAACACATCTTCGTCATATGTAACATTTTAGAACAATGCAGTGAATGGCAGAGAAGTATATACATAAATTTTGTTGACTTTGAGAAAGCTTTTGACAGCGTCAATAGAGCCAGTCTATGGAAAGTTTTACGACATTATGGAATTCCAGAAAAAATAGTCAACACAATTGCTCTCTTCTATAAAGACTTTTCCTGCAGTATAAAAAATTACAATACATCCTTCCCAGTAAAAACGGGTGTGAGACAGGGATGTGTTATGTCATCTCTCCTCTTCAGCCTTGTGATTGATTGGATACTAAAAAACACAGTAGACATGACATTGAGAGGCGTACGATGGACTCCATTGTGCAGTTTTGTAGCCACTTGACCGTTAAAAAAAGACAGGCTTCTTTATTCTCTTTATCTTGTTGAGTCGCTGGACCGTTGGAAAGGACAGAGAGCTTCGGGTAAAGCATGACGTCATATCCGCCGTTGCTAGGAGCTACTGTAACCACATAAGCTTAGGCTTTAGAAATGCTTTTGGAGCATATTTCCTTCTATCTTGGTTTTGTCTTCATCTCCTATACCTTATCTTTCCAACTAGTGAAAAGGGTATATTTAGAGGGATGGGGAATGATAGAAATCTGTCGGGCTTTCGCTACAAGACTGGATTCAGAAACTATTCGAGTTAATAAAAACGTACGTATGACTCTAGTGCTCACTCTGGGAAACTGTAGGGGTTCCAAGATATATGAAGTCAACCTTCATGGTTTGGACTAGCCCTCATTTACCTCTGAGCTTGTGGAGAGCGTGAGAAGAGTGATTAACGGGGTACATTGGGTGCGGGTTGCTCTTGTGTGTTGCCTTGTTAATTTCAGGATTTTGGAAGATCCAACATGCATCAGCGTGGTAGTCAGGTTCTCTCGCCAACCAGCACCTGGGGAGAAACCGACCTGTGTTGACCAGCCATTGCCTGATATGTCCGACTGTCTTTGAAGCTCACGCCCACCAGTCTCTGGGAAGTGATTGTTGTTCGATCAATCTCAGGGGTCATCTTAATCGCACAGAGACGTTCTGAGTAACGAGACTTGGCAGAAATCTACCTTCCGGCATCCGGAGGAGCTGCAGGATCCGACAAGAAAAGTCTAAGACAACATCACTGTAGCGGCCTAAGTCCCGATGTGCCTTCGTAGTCTGTCTCTGCTCTCCGAGGCAAGGATGATCATGTAAATGGATGTGGCTATGTAGAAAGAATCTTTCTCTAGTGTCATTTCTTCAAAGACTTGAACAATCGTTTTGATTCTTCGTGCCACTTTTCTTCTGCCTTGTTATAGTGCATTTATTACATTGGAGTTTTAGTTTATCAGACTTCTTGTTCTTAGAAAAGTTTGGTTTTAATGGAATCAATTGTCGTAGTCAGAAAGGTGTCCGTGTCATGTTCTACTCACTGTTGTTTGTATATTTAACTGTGTCACGTTGTTTACCAGTCTGGGAGCAAATTTAGTAATGGGGATGTCTGACCGAGAGGTATCCAAGAGTTCATAGTAACCCTGTGGAGTCAGAGCTCGAGTCTCCTCATTCCTGAGATAGGCTGAATGGAAGTTTGAACCGAGGGTTAGGCCTCTAGACAAACGAGAGCCACCATTCAGAAGACCCCTGTCTCAGAGCACCTGAGGGGTTTTGGAAAATAATCCTCAAGTAAAGGTGTGCGACAAAACTGCCATACGACAGTGGACCAGAGGGAAAGAGAAAACAGGGGCGCCCAAAAACAACATGTAGACGAACGATGGAAAGTGACCTGAGTGCGGCATCTTTGACATGGAAAACTGCACTGAAGATTGCACAGGACAGGAAAGCATGGAAAGTCCTCTCTGAAGCCTCATGTGCCACTAGGCATAACGAGAACTGATAGGTTTTAGAGTCATGTAAAACGACTGGTCTTTTCAATGTTTTATATATTTTGTTCTTGGTTTTTGCGTGACAGAGACTTTGACTTTACCAAATGTTGAAGGGCATAGAATACTTTATTTCCAGTTTGTATTCTAGATTAGTTATGTTCTCCCAGCATGTTGGAGTTTGCACCCAAGTACTTATAGTTTTCCATTCGTTTGATTTTTCATATTATGAAAGTATATGAAGCCGGAGTTTATATCCTTTGCCTGTCTTATTATTATCATGTATTCTGTCTTATCACGATTGACTAGTTCCATTTTGTGAGCTGCTTCTTTTAAGAATCAGTGTTTGTACAGTCTCTAGTTTATTTTCTCCAACGGTATCAATGTAATCTGCATAACTAAGTATTCTTATAGTTTTGCATGTAGTACACTATTGGTTCACTTTCCTTATTGAGCTAAGTTGAACAGAAATGGGGACAGAACATCACTTTGCTATAAACCAGACGTATTTGAAAAGGCCTGACTTTCTGTCTTTATATGTTATTATATTATAAGTGTCTTTCATACATAGTTTGTCCATCATAGTATTCCATAAACTGTTTCTATGTACACTGTCATATGCCTTTTTTTTTTTTTTTATGTAGCAAAAAACTGAACGTTCATCTCTTCTGTACTCCCAGTTCTGCCCTACTATTTGCTAAAAAATTAACATCTGATCTATTGTTGATATGTTCTGTCGGGAAACTGCTTAGAAATCATCCAATATGTTTTTGTCGTAAGGTTTTGGTCTATTTAGCAGTAAAGCAAATATTTTCCTAAAGCTTATAGATAATAGTGATGTTACTCTATCATTTTACAGTCTCTTTTCTTAAAAATGGGTAATAATAGTGACTCTTTTTACTCATGGGATAATTTCTCTTTTTTCCAAACTAGTTTAATTAATTCATATATCTTTTAATGTAATGCATGACCACCTTTTTTAAAAAGTTAAGCAGCAAGCATCACTTGCTTTAACGTTTTAAGGCCGCGTTACGACATAACAGTACTTCTTCAAAACCAAGCTCTTAAGTATTTGGTTCATATGTTAGCATCTCTTCCTGTGGATAAGTATATAGTGGCGTTTTACAATTTAAAAATTCAGCAAAATATTCCTTCCATCTGTTACACAAGTCCTCATTATTATTTATCAGGTCCCATTGTGATCTTTTAAACTATGTATTCTGTGTTGGTGCTCTCTTTTTACAGCCTACAGTGTTCTGGGAAAAAAAAATACCTGTATTAATTGTTCTGATAGTTAGCTTCCATATCAATGACAATACTGTTTATGTATTCTGGTTTTTGCTGCCTGACTACTTTGGCAGCTTGTTTACATTATGTTCTATATTTTCCTTCATTTCGTATGTTGCTAGTATAATTTAGCCACATCTGCCTGGCATGGTTTTCTTACTGATTGTCACAGGCGTCTTTTGGCGGAATGTACCATCGCCTGGAGATCCCCTGTAATTACATCCAACAGTGAATATTGGGTGAGATCAAAATAAAAGTATCTAGGGTAAATAACACTGATAGGTACCAGGGGTAAGTTAACAGGGAGGAAAGTTAATGGCTGACAAAGTCAAATAAAGTACTTTGTGAATCCCAGGAAAATAACTGAAGAAGTGATTATTCTTCAGATAAACGTGTCAAAGATTGTGTCATAAGAAATGATAGTGTTCGCAACATGAGGAGACCACTGGCTTCCCACAATGTATAGGATGTTTTGTCTCTTCAAATTCTCACTTTTAGGTCTTCTTGTTTATAACTGTTGATAATTTGTTACAGGGCACCTGAAAAATACATGGAGTGTCTTTGGGCCGAGACTATACTGTCCTTTCTGTGGCGGGTATAGGTGGTAGAGATGAAGAGTGAACTACATAACAACAGTACAACAAATAACTACATGGGTAGCGCCTAGTGGGCCACGTGCACGAAATACAAGTCCTAGGCTGAATCAAGTATGGAATATAATTATCATGTTGAACATCTGTTCATTTTCCTGAACATAAAACTAGTGTGTGTCAATACATTAACAATATAATTCAAACACCCGGTGCCTCAAGTCATGCAATCTTGCTTGTATGCACATTGAAAAGCACTGGTGAATTGACAGAACCCTGGATTAGTCCCGGAGTGATATTACATGGTTCTGAGGCAAAGGGCAACTAGACGTGAATGCAGGACAGATGCTTTCGAATTCACCAGCCACGGACAAACACCCTTCTATGTGAACGCAGTCAGGAACATTTCATATATAACTCTATTGAAGGAATCCCCAAGATCAAGTGTCGCCACTATTGTCACCTATCTATTCTGGAGGTTCTCATAAAAATCAAAAAGAAAAAGTAGCAGCAATTGACCAGGTATTTTTCCTTGGCCGGTAACTACCCACACCTTTCGACAGGAGCTCTTCCGTTTCCAAAAACAACTGTAGTTTAACAGCAATAATCTTCTCTAGGACTTTGCCATATGTATTTTGTGGGGTGATAATCCTGAAACCACTGAGTCTAGAACGATCTTTGTCTGGTTCTGAAATTTAGATTAGGAAGCTGTGTGCCCAGTCATTTGTACTAAAGATGTTCTGATGCTCTGATTGAAGTGAAAAGCCATCTCCCTCAAGCCTTCATCACTCATGCTCTTCATTTGAGAATACCTGACTCCGTCTGCCCCGGCGAAGTGTCTTTTGCTTTTTTTATTTAATATATATATATATATATCCTCATCCAAATGATATCCTGCAAAAAGTTATCATTGATAGTATTAGATTATCTCTAGCGGAATTTCTCATTTCCTAACATTATGATAAGCCTGGGCTGTACATCTGTCTAAAAATGCCTTGTCTGTTGTCATTAAGAATTTTGGACAATATCAGATAGAGTATTATTAGTAAAACTTCACGCAGACCGTTTGACATCAACTTAGTACAGATTTATGCCCCAACAGCAGATAGTTCAGAGGAAGATATTGACGCATTTTATGACGAGTTAGACATGGCTGTTGATCAATGCAAAAATTGTGAAGTAACAATGGTACTTAGAGATTTCAACGCGAAAATAGGAAGTGAAAAAGTGTACGGAATAACGGTTGCTTTGGCCTAGGAGAAAAGAATGGGAGAGGTGACAGATTAATAGCCTGGACTGAGTCGCACAGCATGATAATAGGTAACACCTGGTTTAAATACCATCCTCGAGGATTTTGGACTTGGAAAAGTCCTGGCGATAATGTCCGCAATCAGATTGATTATATTTTGATTTCAAGAAGATTCCGGAGCAGCTTAGCTTGAGCAAAAACTAAACCAGGAGCAGACTGCTTTAGTGACCATTTTACAGTTGTAGGAAAAATTAGAATAAACTAAAGAACATTTAGAAAAACACAACAGAACATCAAGTTAGATTTAGGAATTCTTAGAAAGGTTAACGAAATTAAGGAACAGTACAATGTCACTGTACAAAACCGGTATAATGCAACGGAAATTATACAGAGTATCGATGAACAGCGGGATATGTTGCGTGAGTCAAATCAGCAGACATCAAAAGAGACAATCTCACCAACACATAAAGGTGCAAAAAAAAAAAAAAAAAACTGATGTCAACCGATATTCTGCAGTTGATGGATGAAAGAAGGAAGAAAAAGAATGATAAAGAGGAATACTCTAGAATACAAAAAAGAAATAGTGAACAAATGCAAAGTGGCTAAGGAAGCCTGGCTGAACCAAATGTGTACATAGATTGGGGAAAATCACAGGAAAGACTCACATTCCATGTACCAACAGATAAATATGTTAACAGGAAAGATGTCACGTAACAGCACTGGATGTTTAAAATCATAAGATGGTGACTTATTAATGGGACACAGTAATATAATTAGCAGATGGACAGAGTATATAAGGGAATTGTGTGATGATAATAGACCAGACGTAGAACTGCAAACTAACAATGATGGTCCACCAATAATGACTGCAGAAGTTGAGGATGCAATACATCATATGAAGAAAGGAAAAGCACCCGGGCCAGACTGGGAGATTTTTGAACTGAAATAATAACTAAACTTTTAAATGATATTTATAATAGTGGGTATATTCCAAATGACCTTTTAAAATCGATATTTATAGCTCTGCCAAAGAAACCAGACACTAAAATGTGAAGACAATCGCACAATAAGTCTTATGAGTCACATGACTAAGATTTTCCTGAGAATAATTATGAGAAGAATAAGAAACAAAATTAAACCATAAATCAGCGATGAACAATGCGGATTTGCACAATGAAAAGGTACAAACAATGCCATATACATCCGAAGGACATTGTCAGAAAGAGCTATAGAAGTAAAGACTGATTTGTACTTATGCTTCATAGACTATACAAAAGCATTTGACTGTGTGAAGCATGAAGAAGTAATCAATCTGTTAGAAAAGGTAAACATTGATGGAAAAGATCTACGAATAATAAAGATTATGTATTGGCAGCAAACAGCAGCTATTAGAATTAAGAACTGTTTAGGTGCATTTCAAAGCATAAAGAGGGGAGTACGACAAGGATGTGTACTATCACCTGATTTGTTTTCAATGTACAGTGAATATCAATCAATCAGGTGCCGTCTCCACGATGAAGGTTGGCTGCAATGGATCTCCAACAAGCCCTGTCTCTTGCCCTTGATGTACACTCACTCATACTGCTGTATTGATATGCCCGGAACTGCGGTTGGTGGGCACAATATAAACAATTTACGTTATGCTGATGACACAGTCTTGATAGCAACAAGTCAGAAAGAACTACAGGAAATGATAGACATTGTGATGTTGGAAAGTGAAAAATGGGCCTCAGTTTGAATAATGGGAAGACAGAAGTAATGATGGTATCAAAGAAACGAATTATTCCTTAATGTTTATTAAAAGCCGATTGTGTTATTTTAGGACAAGTACAGAAATTTAAGTATCTGGGCACATGGATAACACCAGATGGAAGATGCATAACTGAGATAAGAAACAGAATAAGACAGGCAAAAACTGCATTTTATAAAATGAAGAATATCTTGTGCACTATATCCTTGTCATTGAGAGTTAGAAAAAGAATTTTTGCTTGCTACACACATCATGTTTTAACATATGGCTCTGAATCCTGGACAATCGGTAGACACGCCAAATAATTTCTTGAGGCCTCAGAGATGTGGTTTTACAGAAGAATGCTTAGAATACCTTGTGCAGTGATCTTCATTGACATCAATTGCTGGCTCGAATGAGTCACCGCATCTTTCCATTCACCAACTGACAAGAACGAGAAAACATTGACGCTGGCAGACGTTCAGAAGTTACACGTACTGTTTATTTTCACTCGCTGATGTTGCAGTCAGTAAATGTTTATACACGACAATATCACTCATCGATTATTAATTTAATGCTCTAAACAGTCAATCATACCTTTGTAACATCGTAGAATTCACACAACTTAGCGAAACACAGTAGCTCCCTCCATCCAGACGACAGTCATTCACAGCTGGCCACCGTTTCCGTCAGCCGCTATTTTATGCCAGGTAGGCATTGGGAAATCACGCTATTCAGACGTCAACATTCTTCCGAACACATACACCTATCCTTGGCCTAAACGAGACTGCCTCACAAACCTTTCTTCGCTATTATATAGCCCTCTGATCTGTCATGTTCTCGAATATTCTGGATAATTTCATTCTCACGAATTCCCCACCGTTGAAAGTCGTGTCTGGCCCGTGATAATTCGCATTTCACACGAATCCTGCCAGTCAACCTTCATGGTTCACGTGAACAATCATGTTTCACATAAAACCTGACTTTCAGATGTCTCTCATGAAACTCAAGACATAAATCTCGTGTTATCTCAGTCAGTCAAAACATTCGTCTTACATTTATTACTGACGTCATCTATCGGGCATGAATTAATGGGAAGAAAATGACTTACTACACCTTGGATAAACAGAGGGAAATATAACATGTTGTGACTACTGGAAAGGGAGGGATAGAGGAAGACAACAAGAGAAGATTCTTGGCAGTCTTGTTGCATGGCATGGAGGTGTGTCGGCACACAAAACTGATACATGCTAAAGGAGATCGTGGATTATGGATGGGCATGATCGCACACGCCAGTCGGCAAGGCACCTGATGATGATGATGATGCTGTTGTCATTAGCATACCATTATCAATGTAGATAAGCCCAGCTGTGATAGGCCGATCCTTCCTTTGCATTTGTCTGTGCAGTTTCCAAAACCTATCTAGTATTTTATCCCCTCTAGTTTTGCTCAAAAATTGTTCATATTCAGCCTTCTTTGCATCTGCCGCACAGCGGTTGAACTCTTTTACTTTTTATATTCTAACGTTTTCTAGCTTCTCTTCATCCTCTTGTATCCTTTGAGGTGTCTTTCGTACTTTCTATGATTGTTTAACACCTGCTCGCTTTGTTCCCAATACCTGTTATACTTCTTGGGTCCACTATGGAGGCTGCACAAAAGCATATCTTCTGTCAGAGGCATCCAAGAGGGGTATTGGACATCTCATTCTTGAAAGTCTTTCGCGTTTTCACAGTCCTGATTTTACTAGTTTTAGAAATCAAGACTGAGCATGGCATACGGCAACTCACATGATCGCCCAGGATACTTTATTTTGTGTTCAGCTGAAAGGGTAACAAACGCGAAATCGATAGCCGTGTGTGCACCACCAGGTCTCGTTGCCAGTCTAGTTGGCCTACCGTCGTTCATACAGTCAGTGTGTGCATCTGCCATAGTATCGGCTAAAGCATTTCCTTGTCTATATTCCCCAGTACTGTCCCATGCAACGTTCCATGAATTGAAATCCTTACACATTAGAAGTTTATTACCAGGGATTTTCTCTTAATATTTAAGCTAGTCCTGATGGTCGTTTCTTTGTGACAAGGGAGTCAACAGCAACGGAACATTTCCTACATTACACACGATGCCCGAATCATCAGTATACTATAATTCCACTGCCCCACTTTAGGAACCACATGCTACACCCCAAGTTTTACCAGCAGACTGTAGAGTTCCGCAACGATAGGGAGCACTAAATGCCCCTAATGCAATTGGCGGTCCAAAGAGCAAAGCGCCAAGAGAACCCTTTCAGCTGCGCTGTGCGTTATATCAACGGTTCGACTCACTGGCCACTTCCAGAGAGTCTCAGTCAGCAAACCTGCTAGTTTTAGTGTAGGCAAACTAAAACTATCAACAGGCTAACAACCTATCTAGTCCAGCCTGTTAAAATAAAAACAAATACTGGCTACAGTATAGACAGTCACTCTGTGTCATAAGGTAACTGCTGGCTGGCTTCAGTGTTGTACGTACAGCTACTGCACTATTAATGAGTTTAACGAAGCTGTGGGAGTGAAATGTTGCAGATGCGTTGATTTAATAATATCAGCCATGAGGGTTTGAGAAAACTCTTCAGTTAACAAGAAAAGAACAGGGCGCCTCTCAAATTTACTGCTGCCGTTTTAATTATTGATCTCCATTAGGCAAATTGCATAGCGAATATTTATTACGACGGCAGACGGACATAGTTGGCAAATGTGCCTTTGGATAGCACTTCTGGTCAGCACAGCAAAAATAATGTCTATGTATGGCTTGAGCTGCTTTTTTCCCCTAACTTAAATGAACAGCTTTCATATTTCATGCACATAGAACATAGCGTATTGTTATGTATTTATACTGAAAGTATTAACAGGGCTTGGAAATCTACAAGTTTTAAAAAAAAAACTATGATATTTTGCAACAATCAGTACTCTGTGAGTGACTTGGTTAAAATTACGTCTGTCGTCTATCCTATGCACACACAAAAAAGTCGGTTCACCTCCGAACTTCGTCCCCATAATATGGCGGCCAAACAAATTCGATAACAGGGCCGCAGTCGGGTGCAAAATGCGGAGTGCCTACAGAGGAACAAATCGCGACATTTCCTCCGAATAACGGGCTAAAATTATCGAGGGAAAACAAATACTCTAACAGGGTCTTAGCGATATGTTTATTGCGGACCTCTTTCTGGCGACTATACCGCTCCGCTGACAGCATCCCCCGCGCCGCACGGATTTGGGGTGGGGGGGGGGAGGGCGAAACTAGATGGTTGGGACTCACGAGCAAATAAATTGGAGGAAGTTGCAGGAGATGCGGTATCTGCTGCTCGTAAGTCCCAGCCATCTAGTTTAGCCCCTATCAGCACGGCGTGGGGGATATGCTCGGCGGTGAGTTTAATCAGAAGAAAACTATCGCTAACCTGCGTCGGAGCCCGTGGTCTTTATCTACGCTCGAGCTCTTGCTGGTTGAAAACAAACTTCTCTCTCAAGGCGGATCTATACTTGAATAGGGGACAGCAGTCATAGCTACCAGCTATTGCGCTACTGCGTATGCGTACCACAAATCTTTCTGACATTGTAAATTAACATATTCGTCGTCAGTATTTTTATCAGAAAATGCAAAATAAGGCGCTCGCTCATAATACACACACACACACACACACACACACACACACACACACACACACACACACACACACACACACACACACACACACACACACCAAATTCTATATGTATGTCAACTCATAAAAAGAACAGAAAAAGTGTTTAAAAGGAAAACGTTTTATTTTTCTCAGCAGGGGTTCACACGACGCACTAACTGCAACCCCTCGAGGATATCAAAATCCCTCTGCATTCGCGAAAGAAGAAAAAGTGAATAGCACAACAAACCTCACGTTCTTTAAAATGCTGTGCAAACATCAGAATAAAGTACCGCAGGTTTACGATAAGAGATAAAACATTGTTTGTTTTCGATAGGTACTGTAAGTGAATAGGCTAGACTTTTATTTACCCTATGTTAATGTTGTTAATGTTAATTTCAGCTTCAAAGCAAACGTGTCACCCCATAGTTTCTCCGCTCCCGTGCCAACGAAAAATACACATAATGTTCATCACAGTCCCTTGTGGAGAGATTGACAGACTGCTGTCTCAGCATATGCACTAGCATACACGCGCATTAAAAGCATACGGTAGCCATCAGAAGTGCTAACACAAACAGTCCTACATAAGAAATGCAGTTCATCATCTACGGTAGCAGAGGTAACCAACAAATCAGCAGTTGCATACACGATCAATTATAATCATAAATATTGCGTCGACAGGCCACGCTCCATTTTTCTGACTCAACAAGGTCCGACAATTAAGTTATGAGACTAATTGCATAAAAATTAAAATAGTTAACACTTGAAGATATAACCTGTATTTTATTCAAAGTAAGCCCCTTGTGCACTGATACAGCAAGTGGCTCGTTCTAACAAACACGAGAACGACCTCTGTAGTTCTTCTGTTGTTATGGCCTTTTAAATCGATGTTACGGCCCTTTGGATGTCATCAATATCGTCAAAGAAGCGTCCTTTCAATGGCAACTTTAATTTTGAAAATGGAAAATAATCACAGGGAGACAAATCTGGGAAATTTGATAGATGTTTCAGAACATACACTTGTTATGGGGCCAACAATTTCTGTATAACTACCGCCCTTTGAGCCAGTGCATTGTCATGAAGAAGAAACAAATTGCCAGATGTTGAATAAAAGCCGGCAAGCAATTTTTTTCTTGCCCAAATCCTCCACTAAAATTTTACGCATATTCTCTGCATTAATACAAAATTCATCTACCATCATCGTCACAGTCGAACAACGATCTTCTCGGAATTTTGCAATGAGTTCTTCGTTACGAACAGAAATTCGGCTTCCAGGTGAAGTTGCATTAGTGAGCATATCCACACCATTTTTGAACCGTGAATACGAGCTGAAAGCGAGTGCACGAGATAAACAATTGTCCCCATAAACTTGTCGCATCAATTCAACTGATGCAAGGGCACTTTTTCTGAGTGTTCAACAGAATTTCATGTCAGCTTGTTTGCTCCATGCTGATTTCTTGATAATGCAGCTCTGACCAAGTGAACACAATTGCGGCTTGTTTGTGTCTGCTTATCAGGCGGCGATGGAAAGTTGCCAGATCATAGACACAGGCGGTGAAACATAGATGCCGTTTGTGTCTTAGCCATAATAAAATAAACCTCATTAATTAATTGTCGGACCTTGTACAATTCACAACACCACGTTGGTCACAGTCGAAAAACATTCCAAATGAAATCCGCAGCTCACAGGATCGCACCATGCACCCAACCCAGTAGCTGGGAGACGAAACTATATCCTTTCAGTCTATAAAGAGAGCAAAAATGCAACGACCACCGCCTGGCAGAAGCAAAAATTTTGCCACGACTCAAAACAGTGACCCTGCCTAACGTCCATTTTGACCGGAGGTCTTGTTTACCCTACAATGGATGATGTGGTCAACATCCGCAGGCTGCCTTTACGTCCAGGACTTTGCCCGGACTGAGTCGACACGGGAGGCAAGGTCTGGTGCCAGGGCCGAATTAGGAGTTTCAATGCACTTAACAGATTATGGTGAGCTCCCCTCAATCTCCCAATACCGCCTTAACCGGGTTGTGGCGACAACCAATCACAAGAAGGAAATAAATGTAAATAGTTATTTGAAGAACGTAGATTATAATGGCGCCTATATTTTCGTACGGCCTGTACCATTTCCCATGTGTTGAGACACTGGCTGTCATCCATCCTAATGCCGCATCCCTTTAATACTGTTCCCTATGTTGTGGCGACCCCCAACCTTACAATTATTTTCGTTGCTAGTATGTGTTTTCCGATCGTATAAGGCGACCCACGTAAAAGGGCCGTTTGACCCAAAAATTGGTTGCGACCCATAGGTAGAGAACCGCTGTATTAAGACGACACATGTAAGAAATTAAAAATATACACTAATAACCCATGCAATAATGTGTTTTAATTTTTCTTCTTCTTCTTCTTCTTCTTCTTCTTCTTCTTCTTCTTCTTCTTCTGCTTCTTCTTCTTCTTCTGCTTCTTCTTCTTCTTCTTCTTCTTCTTCTTCTTCTTCTTCTTCTTCTTCTTCTTTTTTTTTCTTCTTCTATTTTTCTTTTTTTTTTTCTTTAATATTCTGCTTAAGATTCATTGCTGCAGATACTCGCCTGCACCGATTTCTTTGGTTGACCTTCTCTACCTAATTTGTGACAATAAGTGTTAGTCTGGCCATTATCTCTTGATCGTCTTCTTGGTCTGCATTGTGGTCTACGACCATTCAGCGCCCTTGTGTATTCAGTTTTTACCTCTCTGCCATCTGACATTCTGATGTCTGTGATCAATGGTGATTTAAACAGATTATGAATTTCATTGTTGCTTCGCACTCTCCATTCCCCGCTGTTTGCATCTTTGATGGGTCCAAAGATTAACCGTAAGACTGTTTTCGAAAATGTGTAATAGGGCTTCATTTCTTTCATGTATGCTCAAAGTTTTAGAGCCATATAAAAAGACTGGTCTTTTCAGTGTTGCTTTGGTGTTGCGAGACAGAGACTGACTTTAGCAGGGTTGAAGATGTTTTAATTATTATCAAAACTGAATTTTTGTATACTTTTAATTTATTTACATTTTACAAAGGTTTCTCCTACTATTTGTTTTTAAATTCCAAAGTCTGTGTTCAGATCGCCCAAAACAAATCTTATGTAATACATCTGCTTCTGCACGTAACAGAGATAAACATCCTCATTGTTGCGTTGTTGTTCTGATATGATTTTTTATACACCTTAACTGAGATAACAAACGCTAAGCTCCAAGGCTTTAGACAACTTATGTTGTTCCTCCTCCCTTTATGATGCCCTAAGCAGGTGCTTAGTTTGCCTAGGGGTAATCCGGCACGGTGCAGTGCACTGAAGCTAATTAAAGTTGACGATAACATCACTGAATTACTGAGTTCATGAAACTGTTAGCTAGATCAGAACTTTATGTCTGTCTCTTAATTTACTTGTCTGCCCCTCTTTTTGTTTGTGTACCTTCTTTATCAGTATGGGACATCAGTGGAGAAAACCGACAGGGAATTGCTCTTGCAGAGGCCGTGGTTGAATTCGATATGGTCTGCATCAATGATGGGAGGCCGACTAGAATGGCAATGAGTTCTGGAGATGCAGACACAGCCATTGACTTGACATTTGTCTCTCAGTCGTCGGTTTTAGATGTTAAATGGACTGTCCTGAATGACCATGGGAGTGATCACCTACCATGTTCAGTCTTGATTTCTAAACCCAGTAAGGTTAAGTTTGGGAGACCACGCAAGACCTTCCTTTATAAGTGGACCAACAACGTACTTGGGCGCCTCAGACAGGGAGCATGCAACAGAACTGTCAGATCTAATTTTCTACAGCTCCTATAGTGGACTCCAGAAGTAGAACAAACGTGGAAGGCAAAGAGAGCTGCGGTGAAGCAGATAAAGAAAGTACGACAGACACCCTCGAGCCCACGACAGGGCGTGGAGATGGCGGAGAATGTGAAAAAAGATAAGGTGGAGGTTTTCAAGCTCTGTACTGCAGAGGCCAAAATAGCAAAGTGGGAAACTTGTGTGAATGATATGGGAGGCGATAAAACATTGGAGAAATTCTGGAAACTGCAAAGGCAGATGCAAAGAAAAGATCGGCCAATGACAGTCGGAACAATTTGTAGAGACAAAGGTGTGCGTGTGACAACGGACAAGGAGAAAGGGGATGCTTTTCTCCATAGGTTTATAGCTCAGACAGATCATAATGATGTAGACATCAGGGATGCAGTTAGAAAGGAGTTAACTGACACCTTGAAGAATATGCATTATGAAGACATGATACAAGTGGAAGATATCAATCAAATTAAAAAAAAAAAGAAACTGCACCAAGGCCTGATGGAGTCAGGTATGGTCCCATGAAGGCTTTGAGCGATGTAGACCTGGCAGAGATGGACGACTGTTTTAACCAGAGCATTAGGAAAGCATCAGTACCGCAGGACTGGGTGCACAGCTATCTAATCCTACTACCAAAACCTTTTAAAGATCATTCTAAGCTCAGTGGCTTTAGAATCATCACCTCACAAAACACATTTGGGAAGGTCATGGTTAAATCTTGGATAGTTATTTGCTGTAAAGCTGCACGAATTTTTGGAAAGGGGGAAGCTTCTTTCAAGAGGTCTGGGAAGCTACATGCCAGGAAAGGACACTTGGGCAAATGCGGCCACATTTGCTTTTGACATCAGAAGGAGACAGTCATCATTTTTCGGCCATGTTATTAGAAGAGGGAAAATAGAACATGTTGTGACCACTGGAAAGATATGTGGAAGGAGAGATAGAGGAAGATAACGAGAGAAGATGCTTGACAGTCTGGTTGCATGACATGGAGGTGTGTCGGCACACGAACTGATACACGCTGCAGGAGATTGCAGATTATGGAGAGGCATGATCGCCCACACCAGTCGGCCAGGCACCTGATGATGATGATGATGATGATGATGATGATGAAGGGTCCCAGAACAGACAGGAAACTATGGCGGCAGCACTAGATCTAGGATGCTTAAAACAGAGTGAGATACGACATCTTAATGACTGCACTGAAGGAGAAGGAGGTCAGTCGGTGGCTGGTGAATGAAGGCTTTCGTCCACCAGGAAATGGCGACTGTTTTGTGGTGTACTCTGGACAACAGAATCTTTAAAGCTAATGTCCCAAGTCTCACGGTAGATGGTATTAACGTCAACAGAGAGAGCAAACTGAGGTATATGGGAATTACATTTGACAGGAGCCTGTCATTTAAGGACCATGTGGAGAGTGTTGTGACGAGATTCCAAAAAGGACTTAGTGCACTTAAGACTATGGCTGCTTACCGTCTCATATAGTCAGATGGAAAAACTAGAGCACTTACAGAACGTGGCTATGCGGGTAATTCTGGGTTGCACCAGAGACACCCCACTGGTGTGTATGCGATACATCCTTGGTTTGCCGACGGTTGCAGGTAGGCGCAAGGTGCTGCAGGCGAAGTCACATCTTAAGGTAGCTGCAGACACAGACCACCCTTTGCATGAAGCTCTGGATGCAGTAAGGGTCAGCGGCTGATAAGAGGGAAGTAATGGATGGCTCAGGCAGAAGACACAATCAAACATGTTTGCATCCTTGAGATCATTAGGCGAGGAAAGGAGTGGGTCAAAGTGCCACCTGAACCGTCAGACTTGTGTAGAGTCATAATCACACTGAGCCGGGAAGGCAGAGACTGGCCAGCAGATGCCACAGAGGTGGAAATTCAGCAATTATTTCAAGATAAGACTCGATAAGAGGATCTGATCATTTATACAGACTGTTCAGTGTCAAGAGGCAAAAGAAGTACTTGGGGCTTCTTAGCAAACGTTATTGGTCGACGTTTGGTGCAGGAGAGTCTAGTATATGATACCACAACATCCAGCTTAAGAATGGAGGTGGAGACGGTCACTGCAGCTTTCCGCTGGCAAGAGAACACGACACACACATACATCGTGATTGTAACTGAGGAAGATCAGAACAGGTATGCTTCGTGCAGAGTGGCATGCTTCGCTGCGGAGGACACGGGTGAGGAGTACTGTTTGGATTATTTCACCGGTAAACGCCGGTATGTTGGGAAATGAACAGGCGGACAGACTGGCTGGCACTGCACAACTTGGTGGAAAATTGATACGTGACAAGGCAGACATGGTTAGTGCCATGTGTGAGAGCGTGTACAGTTCGGAGGAGCAGATGGATCACCACAGTCTGGTGAGACTGATGCAGGGGGGAGTGACGAGAGGATCTGGCAGATGTTTGAGGCTCAGAGGAAAGGCAAGACGGACGTTTAATCAGAATGCTACTGGCACCATTAGTATCGTAACTCTTCGCTGGCTGCTGAAGATGGAGACGGAGCGCTTATGGCAAAGCTCCAAGTGCTGTGATGTCGGTTCTAGAATCAAAAGAAATCGTTATCTGTATGTTTTCATGCAAATCTCTCTTTTATTCCGCTTCGCATTTTGTCGTTGCACTTATCTGCACATCTCTCAGTTTATCGGTCGGTTTATCGATGTATTCTATTTTCGTATTTATCCAAATATACGTATGCTTATCAAACTGTCTACCTGCTAACTGATTTCTGCCTCTGTAAAGTAGGATTCTTTTTTTTTTTTTTAATCAGCGGGTTTATTCAGAACGATTGCACTTGATTGACCTCGGCTACAAACGAATATCATGCGTAATGGCTATGGCGCTTTTCTGTCCTTGGTATATTTCTTTTGTGATCTTTCTGAATTTGTAGTCATGCTTTTTCCACTGGTTCTGTTTATGTGTGCGGTTTGAGAATATCTGGTAGACATGGCAACTAGTTATGTTTAATACCCAGGGGGCCTGCCTGATCTATTCATCCTCTAAGAAACTGGCCGTCATACACACGAATTCTAATATTTCGATTCAATTCTTTATACCGGACGCCAGCTAGTTCTAAAGAATCTGGTATGGGCCGCCTTTATGTCCAATATTATGTATATCTAGATATTGAATACATTTTAAATACTTTAAACAATTGCCTCCAATCTATGTAGTTTTGTCGTAGTAGATTATAACGTAGACGGTAGAGTTTAGCAATCTAAGCTATACTTTATTACCTATCTATACATTTTGAAAGCAAATACACGTATCACATCTTTAGACATTAGATTAGATAATGTGGGTGTTGTTAAAGCAAAACAAGTGTTATCTCTCTGTTTTTCACGTCGCTGAAGAACTGGACATATATTGCTAGATCCATATCTTTGTAAACCTATTGGTGCTCACTACCTTGGTATCTCATCAGATTTCTTGAATCCGTGTAAAGTCTCTTCAACCTGGCAATCTCAGATCTTTATAAAATTCAGTTCAATGCGAATTCGAGTCCACGACATTTTGACAAGCAAGCAGTTGTCTAGCCACTACTTCACTTTTAGGTTTACAGAGACGGTGGAATTTGCGAGTTCCGGCACTTTCAGCCACCTCACTGAAACAAAGAGGTCTAAAGTAGCCTCCATAATGGTGTGCAGGCGTTCTCTTTATGTACTTGTTTATGAAATTCATATTTATGCAAATATTATAGTTTTTTTTTTTTTTTTAGCCATTTAGTAATAACTATATACAGACAGACATATCACTAGACAGAATGATAGACTTGTGAGTTAAGGTCGGCATAAAAAAAAAAACCGAGACGCACACCAGGCACATTAGAGGACTTTGTAGTCAACATAGACTGGTGGTACTTTTAGCCACCGGACGCTGGAGTTCATACTGAGGTGAGGATCTTGGCACATATAGACTAACTAACTAACTAACTAACTAACTAACTAACTAACTAACTAACTAACTAACTAACTAACTAACTAACTAACTAACTAACTAACTAACTAACTAACTAACTAACTAACTAACTAACTAACTAACTAACCAACTAACTAACTAACTTACTTATTATTGGCAGACATGTTATCATCAACGTATGTCAGAACAGAGTCAACAGCTGCGGTGTGTGAGTGACCTGGTCTGGAAAAGAACGTTTGAATAACAGGGACAAGAGGCGATAGAGAGGGGCCGTAGAGTTCAAGAAAGCATGCTGGCTCTGTACCTATGAATTACTTGACAATCTATGGACCAGTGCTCTAAGTGTGTACTGAAAGCAGGGTTGCAGTAACATCGCTCTTTCTTGTTGGGGTGAAGTTTTAGGCTAGCCGACCCAGTCGGGGGAAAGGGAAGAAGAAGGGACACATATAACCAGTTACTGAACAAAAACAGAAGTCACCAAAATATTGTACCATATCCCGCAGAACCATTTTTTTTTTAAATTTGCGATGATCAATACCACATAAGTATAAAATGTAAAAAAAAAAAAGTAAAGGTCTCATTTTCATGCCTTTAGGCGTATAGTGCATATTGGGTTAGACCTATATTTTTATCGACCAAGTGGCACAAGATGGGTGAATTGGTCAGCATTACGCCGGCCGTTTTTACTTCCTGGGACTGCACCCTGTACCCATTCAAGGCTTGGTCGATCTGGGAGTTAAAGCCTAAGAAGACAAATGCGAAACATATTAAATTTGCTTTTATAAATGTAGGCATTTTAATAAGTTTTTCCAACAACTATAGATTTTACCAACCGTAACAAGTGCATCTGGTTCTGTATGCTAGCTAGTCGGTTTCCAGATGTTTATCAGTGGGACTTTTTAAAGTTAAAAACATTAGCCTAAAAATGGACCGTCCGAGGACAGGAATCAGCTCTGTGTGTATCAATAAAGCGGAGAGGTCTCTGGGACATCCACTAGTTTCATTTGAAATTGTTTCGATTATCCACTATTCTCCCTTATTCATTCATTCATTCAGTAGCATGTCCCTTGCGGAACCTCGCTGCCATAACAACCCTCCGGAAAACCTTCCTATCATGAGCAAGATGTCCTGCGTCTGATACACCCATCTGGAGATCATCTGCCACATCCTGCACCCATCTTCTCCTTGGCCTTCCTCTTCCTCTCTTCCCAGGCATATACCCCTCCATTATTGTTCTCTCTAGACCTCCATGACGTTTCAAGTGACCAAAATATTTCAATTTTCTTTGTTTTATTGTCTTTACTAGCCAACCCTCTTCAATATTCAGCTCTTGAAGTATGGATGCATTTGTTCTTTTCTTTACCCAAGATATTCTTAGAACCTGTCTGTAACATTTATATTCAAATGCATTTATGCGCTGTTCCGCTTGTTTAGTAAGTGTCCAGGTCTCGCAGGCGTATGTTGCAATGGGAAAGATGCATGCTCTTAAAAATCTGACCTTTGTAATTCTATCTGTACAATTCCATAATTTATTCAGTTGTTTTAGTCTTTGAAGAGCAATTGATAGTCGCCGTTTAATTTCTTTCATTGTGTCACCATTGTTGGTAACCAGTGACCCAAGATGTTCGAAAGTTTCCACCACTTCCAATCTTTCCTCATTAACATATATTTCCTTCTCCATGGCAGTTTTGTTTGTATGCATTATCTTTGTTTTTGCTGTGTTAAGAAATAAGTTATGATTTTCACTATTTCTTTGGAGTGAGGTTAATAAGTTTTCTAAACCATTTTGTGATGTTGATAGTAATACTGTATCATCAGCATAACGAATTTCTGGTATTTCATGACCACCGATGTTTAGGGCATCATATTGTTCCTTGTTTTTCTCCCTTATACTGACGTCATTATGAGGGATGGAATTTTAAATTATTTTTAATTGCATTGTATTGCTATGAGAGTGGAAAAAATTCGGACTTCTTCAATCTGCCTCGAGGGCTTGACTATAATTGAGTCCCTGTTTCTTTGCGGTTTTAGTTTCCTTCTTTTCTTGCGACGTTGTGTTGTGGTTTTCTGCTGGCTGTTTTGGAAGTGGATGTCTAATAGTCCTGAAAAGGACTAGTAGAATTTGCCTGGGTCGGCCTGGATCGGGTATGGGTTGGAGTAAATCTGGAGGTCGTGCAATCATGCCTGGCTGGTCTTACGCAAGTGAGTTTTCCGGTCTGGTGAGCTGGTTTTGGCGGCTGTTATAGTGGTTTGGCTAGCTCTGATTGGCAGCCGGTTTCATCATGCCACGGTGAGGCTGGTACGCCTGCTGGGTTCTTTTGGTAGAGGAAGATGGGAGGTGGTTTGTATGGGGTGGCTCTCGAATGGGATGGGTGGGCCAGAGCTGGTTTCTACCTCGGTTGTTTAGGCGTGTCTTAGGGCTCTCGTTCTTCTCTTGACTTACGAAGCTGTGTAAAGGATGCATTGATCTCATCACGCATTATCAAATAACGTTGACGTCTGTGTCCAAGTATTTTGACTGGTACGTGATGGTTTTTTTTTGCGAATTTCTCCCTGTCGAACTGTACTCTGTATTGGCCCCCGAACATCCCGAATATATAAGGGTGCCTCTTTTTGTTAAATCTCTGGAGCATAGCTTGGATGCTGGCCTCGCTAATCTCTTCGTCGGCTAACACTTCTTCGCTCTCCTCACTGGCCTTTATCAGGTCTTTTCCTTTCTGTTGCTTGGGCTCACTTTCCTGGGGTTTTTTTAATGCTTGCACTTGCTGTCTTTGCGCTGCTTCCGTCCTCGCTTTCTCTCTCTCCTCTGTCACTTCATTTGTGGCTGTCAGATCCTTTTGCAATTGAGCGTTTTCTTTGCTGACTATATTTAGCTTTGCTTCTATTGCTGCAAGTGACTTCTTCATAGTTGAAACTTCGGATGAGAGGACGGACTGCTGTGTGAGTCTGGCTTTCCTACTACTGGTTTCGGCACTTTCTTCCTTCTGCTTCTTGAGTTCGAGCAGGACTGCTAGGAGATCACATTTGAATGTCCCCATGTCAGCGATTTCGTTCTCGAAACGTTTCTGGTTTTCGAAGGACACTTGCAGTAGGCATCTTAGCTCAGTGATTTCGTCCCTGTCCTAATCTCGCTGGGTTTCGGCGGCTGATTTTTCCTCTTGGAGGGCCTTGATTTCACTTTTTAGGGTAGAGATCTGGTCGCAAAGCTTGGATGTGACTTCTGTGGTTTCCTTGGTTCTTTATGTCTGAAAGCTCATTTTCCTTCCTGGGTGGGAGATGTCTTTGTAGGCGGAAGCTGTCAGTGATCTCCTGCACTCCTTAAGGTATGGACAACCCAGGTACCTCGCGCTGTGGACCATTGAACAGTTTTAGTATCTTCTGCTGGAGTTGGGCTTCTTGAAGTCAGGATCCACTTTGGCCAGGGGGCATTCCTTAAAGTCACGTGGTTTGGAGCAGTAACGGCACACTGGGCTGCTTCGGCAGGTGGCGGCGGTGTGCCCCGCCTTAATGCAGCATGAGCATTGCAAGACTTCTGGGGTTTAGGCTCCCGGTTGCTGCTGTTGCTTGGGTATGCGGGTGTTGGTGGGTCTCTGTGCCACGACTGGGGAGCTTCTATGGGTGGCAACGTCTGGTGTTGTAATGGTGCCTCGATCAGGGCTATACCTGGGCCTGGCAGCGTCGGGATCGGTAAGGCTGTTGCCTCTACAGGAACGTCTTCCAGTGCTGGCATCGTCTGCTCAATTGAGCAGGTGTGTCGTCTTTGGTCTCTGATGTCGACCTGGTGATACGGTGCTAGTTCTGCCTCTGCTGTTCGGGTTGCTTGCGGCCTCGTCTAATAGTGAAGCAAGTAACTTGTTGTTTATATAGGGTTTGTCACAACCTCGCCTCGTTCTCTGGATCGGGTAACTAGCGATCGCTTGATGACTGAAGAGGCGGCAAGCCCTGTTAAGAATCCTAAGGAAGACTCCAAGGGTGTGTTCCGAGCAGTATTCAAGGCAAGCGCTTTGATAATGGTGCGGTAACGGGCTGCTAAAATCCAAACAAGCGCCGACCAAGATAACTAGTCAAGACTGACTCAGCCGAAAATCTGGCGAATCGGTGTCAAGTATCTAGTTATCGAGAATCGGGCGACGAATAGAGAGTTAGTGGGCAACGAGACGAGACGTGCTGTTTTTCGGGCTGATAAGCGTTCGAACGGGGTTTCCAGGACCTCTCCACGGGTGATCCTCATACTCACTTTGTGTCATCGGGTGTTTATCGCCTGTGTGGTGTCCTGGTGGAGTACAACTTACATCTACCTACCTCTACTCTCATTAGGAGAAAATTCACATATAACCCCCAGATCTGGCCATAACAACTGCCTATGAAGAAATCTGCTTCAGACAACAAAAACAGCTTTTCCAGATCGGCAGTCTATGAATGCGCTGACAGGTTAGCATTATATACTGGTATGTTGTATAAATAACAGAAAATGACAGGCAAATGCTACATTTTATAAAATAAAGAACATGTGCAATGAATCCACGTCACTGGAGGTTTGAAAAAGAGTTCTCGAATGCTATACTGAGCCAGTTTTAACATACGGCGGTGAATCCAGGACAATTAATAGACAAGCCGAACAATATCTTGAGGTCTCGTTCAAGAGAAGAATCCTCGGAATTCCCTGGACAGCTAAGATCCCAGATGTTTTGAAAAATGCGAAGACAACTTATCACAAACATCAGAAAGAGACAGTCATCATTTCAGTGCTCACGGAACGATCTACGCTAATACACTATGATCTACTTTTACTTCCACAACACTTTCTAATGCGATTGATTAAGTGAAACATCTCAGTCTTTATAGATAGCTTAAGTACTGTTGATAAAATATATGGATTTTACGCACACGCACGGACACACGCACACACACACAATTATAAATACACACACAAACCTTCTTCTTCTGTTGTTCCAACGCATATGCCGTAAAGCGATGAAGAGGGGACTTTAATGGGGTTTCGTGTGTTTTGCTTGTCTTATGTTAATGTCAAATTGCTTTCCCGTAGTCTCTTTTTTTTTACTCCTCAACCCATCTCTTTCTTGGACGGTCTATTGCCTTGTAGCCTGCTGTACTCATGTAGTACGTTATGGCTAATTTTGTTCCATTCTGACCAGATGACCACGCCATTCAACTTTGCGCTTATTTTTTCTGAAATCATTACCCGGTTTTCTGCCCACAATTATCATTAGTTCTTCATAGCTTTTCACGTTTTTTTTGGGTCTTGTTAGTTTCTTAAATGACGGCATGTTGTTGTGTCTATACACATGAGCCATGACCTCGCTTTTTATCCCGCGTGTTTCACTTGGACCAGATTGCAATATCAACTCAAAGGCAGAGCAGAAATGTGTTACACTGTCAGATATTTATTCGAGGACTGAATGATGATTATGCGTGCGGTTTTAATGTGTGTTCGATGTTTTTGCTGCCGATTGACGTCATGGCGGCCTTAGCAACAACATTGACGACCTCTACGGCCAGCCGCATGTGAAACAGTTGGCGCCTGAGCTGAGATCCCCTTTACTTGCTCCACAGTTATGTAGTGATGTACACATTAAAAGGAGGAAGCGCAGATAACACCCATCGCACCGCAAAAATAATCAGAAAGTAAAACGGAAAGGAAAGGTCGAAAGAATGTGTGAATTCTTTACTAGAATTGTGCCTGTGTCAAACAAAGACGACCCATCCTAGACAAATTAGTATATGGAGATGACATGGTTGCTCTACAAGAAACAATCCTAGGTGACAATACACTGAAATACACTGGATTTAATACGTTTCAGAACACGTTACACCGGGGACAGGCTACTCTAGTCAGAGATAATCTGGAAGCCCATGAAGCTGGCAAGATGCGAGCCTCCACTTACAAGCTGTTACAATAAGTACGACATGGTCTTTCATGCTGGTTAATGTCTACGGATTAAACGCTAAAGTAAGTAGAATAAAGTGGATGTGCCTTCAAAAAATAATGCAAACAGAAGATAATATAATTTTCTGTGGCAATTTCAACGTTAAAAGTTACCTATCGTTCAATAGTTCAACAAACAGACAAGGGGAGGATTTGGAATATGCCATGGTGGAAATGGACCTAGTCTGCCTAAACGATGGAAGAATCACCGGGATGGCCTATCAACCAGAAGAAGAAGACAGTGTGCTTGACTTGGCTTTAGTTTCGCCTACACAAGTCCTCACTGTAGTTGGTATGTACTAGTTAATCATGGCAGCGACCACTGTGGTATTTTTTTAAAGGGTGCCAGCACACATCATAAGATCAGTTCAAACCCTTTTAAATACACACCAGAAAACTATATCGCAAGCAAGATTAGGAAAATCAAAAGCCTGCACCATGTAGGCCGAAGAAAATAGCTGCAACAGCCATTGTTGTGGAATGATGAGGTTGAGTTAGCACGGGTACTTAAAAGACATGCTGTAAAGATCTGGCAGAAAGCAATGAAATCCACTGACTCTACACCAGACCTACTGTGGGAATGTAAACACACCATGAAGACCACAACAGCAGCCTTCAAAGCAGTTGACCAGCAAACCAAGGACACAACCTAGGAAGTATTTTGCCATAAAGTGTGCAAAGAAAGATCTTTTGCAGAATTCTGGTCCGTACCCAAGGCTATGACAGGTGTTCCCAGACGCCGAGGCATTTGAGACTTTCCTAATGAAGACCAGACATGGAACAGGTCTGATGATGAGAAAAAAAAGAGCCCTCCTTGACAGATACCTCAAACAAATCTGCAGGCAAGATGCTGCCACCCGCCAGACGACCATGGATATGCGTGTTTAAAGCAATTAGCTAATACTTTAATAGGCTTACTTGCAAAGAGTAGGTTTGTAAAACCTCATTGCAACATGCGCCGGTACAGGCTAATTACGGTCGCCGAAACTAGGAATATTATCAAAACATCAAAGAAGTCTGCTCCTGGTCCTGATGGCATTTATTATGAAGACATTACCAAGCTGCCCACAAAATCCATGGAGGCCCTATGTAAAGCCTACAATGACAGCATCTGTAATGGTACCATCTCAGAAAGCTATTTGATTCCGCTAGAAAAACCTGGCAGAGACGCCACGCACATAAATGGCTACAGAATCATTACGACCCAAAACACGTTAGGCAAAACATTGGAAACGATAATAGCAAGAAGCCTGGCAAGCCATCTTGAAATACACCAGCTGCTACCTTCCACACTTGAAGGATACAGACAAAACATGGCGTAATACTGCCGTCTTTGCACATGACATATTTCAATGTTTTCAAGGTAGATTTGAAACATGTGCAGTTGCCATAGATCTGGAGGATGCATACAACAAATGTGTCAGTTAATTGAACTCAACATGACCCCCTCGCCCACCCCCCCCCCCACCCCCGATCTTATTTAATGGATATCTGCTGCACTTTGGGAAAGTTCGTACTTCGATGGGGTACTTGGTCTTCTGAGCCGATAACAATACACCCTGGTTTGCCACAGGGTTCTCCATTGTCTCATATCCTCTTCAACATATACACAATTAAGATCACAGGAGAACAACTGAGTGGCAGAGGAAGAACTCTATCATATGTGGATGACATCCTCGTGTAACGACAGGGCAGTAACAGAGATGAAATTGTTTCGGATCCACAACAGGAATTAGATCGCATATCATCCTGGTGCAACACCTCAGGGGCAACTATTATTCCATCAAAAGCGACATTCACCTGGTTCTCACTAAATAATCACCTTTCCAAAACACCAATGCCGATAGTCAAACTCTGTAGCGCTGATGTGGAGAGATCTGATTCTATGAAATACCTGGTTATAAAATTTGACAGATGCTTAGCATTTAAAAAACACGTAGACCACTTTATAACCAAAGCCAAGAAAGGTCTCTGCGCAATAAAAGTTATGGGAGCTGCAAACTTTGAGCAACGGCTACTTGTAATGTTGTATCGTGCGTTAGTTCTCTCCACCATTGAATATGCATTGGCCATCATGACACTCAGCACCACACAGATGAACAGACTGGACAAAAGCTGAAAACGGGGTAATGTATTATTCTTGGCTGCACTAGAGAAACCTCCTGTAATCCCTTGCGATACCTCTTGGATGTCCCCACAATGGAAAACAGAATCAAGCTATCCAGGGCTGTTGCTTTCCTGTTGATTTCTGGCATTGTTGACACTTTAGTCTGAACACTGATCGACGAAAACACAGATTAAGTTGATGCTATAGTTTACACAATAGGTCAGTAATTCGAGGAAAACGAAGTGCATGGGCATTCACAGTAAGCTCAACGAGATTAATGGTACCTTTGTTGTTGCAACTAATAGCCTTACAATGGAAACTATGGCTGTAACAACGGCTTTAGCATGGCTTTGTACTCAAAAGTTCACACAGGTATGCATTCTTAGTGACTCGATGAATATGCCTTAAAAAATCCAAGCTGGATTTATCAGGCAAGAATGGATTGCAACACTAATTATTTTACACATATCTACCCTAACCTTCATATTTGTGCCAGGCCATGTGTGTTCAAGGGAACGAGCGAGCAGACTATCTTTCTATCGCTGCGGTTGCTATGGCTGGCCAGGTCTTCGACAGAAGTAATGTTATCAATGCCATGCGGCGCACTTACCGTACCAAGGAGAACGCCAAAGGACATGACTCCGTATCCCTGTCTAGACTGATGGACATGGGGGTAAAGCCAGGAGCTGCAAGAAAAGAGCATTTCACTAAGAGGACAAGACGTTTCATTAACCAACACAGAACAGGCGTCGAAGTCGTTTTACACTTGTGGAGCTTTTGAGGAGGAGATCGGAGCACCTATGGATCTGTCTAGAGTGCTGTGATGATAATCCTTTCTAATCACTAATCACTAATTAGTTTTTCCCGTAGCATTACACACACACTCACACACACACACACACACACACACACACACTCACTGGCTCACATAAACAGACTTACACATAGAGGGTGGCGGAGAGGGGGGAGGGGGAGGGGGTTTGCAATATACTCAAAGAGGGGGAGGGGAAGGCTCAGGGGTTTTCCATATACTCAAGGGTGGCGTGGGGGCCTTGCCATATACCAAGTGTGGCCTAGGGATTTTGCCAAATACTTAAAAGGTGAAAGAGGCATGGAATCCTTGCCATAAACTCAAGGGTGGCGTAGGAGCCTTTAGATATACCCAAGGGTGGCGTGGGTGCCTTTCTATATAGTCAAGGGTGGCGTGGGGGAGTTTCCATATACTTAAGGGTAGCGTGGGGGCCTTTTCATATACTTAAGGGTGGCTGGGGGCCTTTCCATATACCCAAGGGTGGCGTGGGGGCCTTTCCATATACTCAAAGGTGGCATAGTGTCACATATCACTCCTGTCGCGTGCCTGATTTAAGGATTTCTTCTTAAGAACCAACAGCACTCTGAAATAATTATGTTGAGTCGTTGGCTCGTATTGGTCTAAGGGATGCCCTGTGGCCAATATACGCTGAACATTTTTCAATAGTATGGCAACTCAAGTTTTGGCACTACAAAATATATATTATTCCTAGGCACACTTGGCTGGAAACCCCCACTACTATAAAAAGATAGCCCCCAGGTTATGTTAGTTTACTATCATAACCATGTTAACACAGATAACAATTATTACTCACACAAAAATCAAAGCTAGACAGTTAGAATGGTGAAATAGCGACACCCAAGTGAGCCATGAAAATGAATGTATGTAAAAAGTATAATATTTACACATGTATTAAAGAATAGATTCTCAAGAATGTTCATAGACTGAAGCTCAGGACTCAGTGACACGACCCAGACATTGAAGCAGCCAGATATAGTCTTGAGGAATACATGAGTTCATCCTTGGAATCTCGCGGAGCTGTGGGAAGAGAGCATGATGATGATTAAACGATCACTTAGCCCAGTTTGTAGGTCGATGCTCCCCTCAGTCCATAGTGATTCGACTGTAGTTGACTCAGGTATCTCTGCCTCTAGTTGATCTGGTACCCGTTGATTTCCTCACCATCGAGGACACAACCAAGCTCTTGAAGACTGGTTCACTAGATGAATGACACAACGTCTGCAAATGTTCACTCGTCCTGGAGCTCACAAACAGGCTCTTGCCATGTTGAGGTAGTGGCATACAGGGCTGGACATGATTATGCTTGGTGCATAGAATGGTATGGGTTGGTGGTTGTTGGCTGGACTGTGATTCGTCTGCCTGATCTCTACAGAGGTCTCATCCTGTCAGGAAAGAACTCAGAATTAGTAATCACTAATGAGGTATCATCCTGTCAGGAAAGAACTCAGAATTAATAATCAGCTTTAATCACACATTAGCTCATCCCACCTCTGCTCCTCTTCTTCATTCCTCAGAGTGTACTCTCAAGACCAGGAGACAGTGTCTCTCTTCATTTATCTGTCTGTAAACTAGTGCAACAGATAGAAAGCCAGATATATATAGTGGAGATAGATAGACACTATCACACATAGATCATCCTCTCTCCACCCTCACATCTGCACTCAGACATACGAAGTTTATAGTGGGTACCTATAAATATATTCCGTCTCCACATGCCGTTCATTACACACCTACTGAGTCTGTGTCAAACACACCTCGACGCAGAGCGCTTAGCCCTGACTGCTGGTTAAAGCTGACCTACATTCCCTGTTCCAGTTAATACTGCACAAACTTCGTTTGACTGGTCCGAGAACAATTACTTGTAGGGTTTAGTATCTTTACCAATGGTGTGGGGTGTGTAGAACGCCAACTAATTAGACTGTACAGGGTAAGGTCTAAGGTTCGGATCCGGATCTCTGGACATCAAGAACGGTCAAACTCTGTTCGATCACACAGCTGATTCTGCCTTTCCTGCAGCAGCGACCAACTTTAAAAAGACATCATTTATGGTACTTGTAAACTATAATTAACTTACCCAAGCTTAGGAAATCTTCCAAGTTAGAACTGGAACTATGAATGCGCCAAATTCTACTAAGACTGGATACACGTCTTGACACTTTGGGATCAGGCGAAAGAATGGCGTTCTCAAATTAAAATCCGCGTCACAAGGAAAGAAGTTCCTTGTATTCATGAACAAAGAGTAAACTGGTTTCCAGGAATTTTCAAATAAACTACTAGAATTACCCAATCTACAGTTGCAAGTTTGAAAATGAAGATATATCAAAGCAACTAGAGGGTCCAGAAATTACTATTTTACCAGATAAAGGTATAGATCAATATAAGGTACCATATACCTTTCCGGACGGGTCTAAGTTTGAAATCTTGCTGAGCGCGAGGGATTTCAAGTCCCGACACGTCCACTGTGTATGGTGGCTGTTCAACTCATGACACATATGACTTTTCCATATACTCAAGGGTGGCGTGGGGGCTTCTCCATTTACTCAACAGTGGCGTGGGTGCTTTTCCATATAATCAAGGGTGGCGTGGGGGCCTTTCCATATACTCAAGTGTGGCCTTTCTATATACTTGTCGGTGTGGTGGTTTTGCCATACACTCGGTGGCGTGTCTTTTTTAACCATAAACTTAAAGGGGGTGGAGGCGTGAAGGTTTAGCCTTATACTCAGTGGTGGCGTGGGGTTAGGGGGTGGTGTTTGATATACACTCGGGGGTGGGGGGTTGCTTCATACTTGGTGGCGTGGGGTTGCTACATATTTGGTGGCGTGGGGTTGCTACATACTTGGTGGCTTGGGGTTGTTGCTACATACTCAAGGGGTGGGGGAGTGTTAGGGTTTTGCCATATACTCACGGGGTGAAAAGGGAGGGGGGCGTGGCGATTTTGCCATACACTCAGGAGTGGGTGAGGGGCGGTGGGTGGGGATTTCACCATATTCTCAAGGGTGGCGTGACCTGAAAAAGATTGGAGACTACTGGTCTAAAGCTTTTATCTGAAAATTCGTTAGGAATCAAAGACTACCAGCGATATAATGGCCATACCAGCTAGCGATTACCAATTGATTTAAAGACACGAAACTCATTTAACAGATCATTGGCATAGACCAGTGTTTCCCAAACTTGTCTTGGTAGTGGCCCCTTTCGTTTTCAATTAAAATTTGTCCACGGCTCCCTATGTTTAAGTATGATTATTCGTGTTTTGGCTAAATTAATTATGAAGCTTTTACAATATTTCGCCCTGCCCCTATGAAGAGGTCTCGGCTCCCCGGGGCACCGCAGCGCATAGTTTAGGACTCACTGGCAAAGACAATCAGCTGTTCGTACTTTGTGTGACATTCTCGTCAGGCAGCTAGTCATTCTACAGTGAGAGATCGAGTCATATTCAATAAAACCAGGTCCAATAAAGTTGACTTTAGCAGATTTCCGTCAAAATGACAGATAGATCTCTAATGCCGTTGCATTTTCCTCTGTATGTTGACTGAAAGGATACAGTTTTATCGCCTAGCTACTTAGTAGAGTCCATTGCGCGACACTCTGAGCAGTGGATTTCATATGGTAGGCGTTTTTTCTGTGTCTAACATGGTTTGTATTGTCAACTGCAGAATCAGAGAATTGTGAGTGACCTTGTGATAGAGAACCAGTGGTGGCTTATGCGATGAATGGTACCTTTGCTAGCTCGCTTAACTCTTTGAGTCCCAGGGGGTTTTGCACCAGAGGCCCAATGGGGGTAATATGATTTTGACTTTTAACAAATGCAGCACTTTAAAACAAACCACACAACTGCAGCTGATGTCCAATATGCACGTATCATACATAAAATTAAACATAAATGGATAAGGATTAATATTAGCATACTGCTACAACAAACAATTATACTGTTAGTTAGTTTTTAGTAGAGAAAACAGTGACTTAGTTTGAGAGGTGAGTAAATTATGAACAAGTTTTTTCCACTTACCCAGAAGCTGATCCCAAAATTCTTGATATAGTATATCCAAAATGCATCACAAAGGAAGGTACACCACTTATAAGTATGCACAGCCATTATTAAAGCAAAATGTGCAATAGTTTTTGTTCCATACTAATTTTAATAACACTACAATAACACGTCAAAATATATTCTCAATATATTCTCTCGCACAAACAGTGACTTTTCTAAAAATAATTGAATTCCTCACATAGAAAAAAACTGTAAAGGCACTGTAAACATGTCAATCTGTTCATAGATATATATCTATGGTTTTAGATGATATGGATAGTAGTACTAGAAGCGCTGACATTTGGACTAGCTGGTGTCGCATTACGAGGTGCTTCTCTTGTATTGCCAAGGCAGAATTATTCAGTTTTGTCCTCTTAGCAGGAGATAAATTACGCACACATCCTCATCAAAACTTGACTCGTCAACGGTTTGGGGGAAATTTCACGTCGCTACTATCATTATCCAACTCCACATTACTTTAATTGATCCACTGGTTTATCAAATTTGATGATTCTAAAGCAGTAAATCGCTTTGATGGGCATGAAGACGATGACTGATCGGACATATTGTTTTCAGACAATTGTTTGGTAACGTATTAGACCACACAAATATCGATTTAAAGCGTTAAAAACTCACCAGACCCAAACGAATGCACTCCACGTGTGTACACTACACACTTGAGAACCGGAAAGGAAGTTTAAATTGAGCGGTCCACGTGTAATTACCGATAAGTGGTAAATTAAAAACCGTCACACGTCATGCGCTGTTTGGGCCGCCAAGTAGTAAAAAATGAGCGCGTGATGCGTTCCTTGGGACTCAAAGAGTTAATTGGCAAACCATTTGATTTTCAGTTTTTTTTAATGCAACTCAAACTTGGTCTTATCTTGACATTTTTAACGACCCCATTGCAGATGTTATCGCTTTTGGTCACTCTGGCAGCTTTCATCACATATAACTTGTTTTCGTCACAATGTAATTTCCTATTTATCATGTTTGTTTTTGAGTTACTATGAGTAACCACAACTGGCACTGGTAATGTAAATAGATACTTTACTCTCAAACTGACCTGGATCTTAGAAACATGCATATTCAAGGGTTGTTTTCCAGAAGTTTGCAAATAAGTCCATTCATTATATATATATATATATATATATATATATATATATATATATTGGCAAAACCGCCCTAAGACACACCCATAGCTTCGTGGATAAAGCTTCTTGCTGGGTTTTGTATCAGTAAAAATCAAGCATATTGTTTTCGAGTCAAGGATTGTAGAAATCTCTAGAGAAACAGCTTGCAACGAAATAACTATCAAATGAATTCGGGAAACAATCTTACGGTTTCATTATGACGTGATCAGGGTTAGCGAGCTAAAATCATCTGTAAGATGAGATTATACAATATTTCAATGTTGTGAACAAAATTTCACATAATTACAAAAACATATTTCTAGTTCTACGTGAAAATTGGTTACAGTGTTTAATTGTTTGTTCCTACTTTTGTCTTTATTTTCAAATTTATATTTATGCTGCAGTAATTTAATCAAACTATTCACGGATGGATGAACTGATGTACGAGTGAATGAATAAATAGACGAATCGATCATACATACATGCGGGGTTGCATGGTCTGAAAACTAATGCGGAAAGAAGGATGAAATGCGAGGGTGCGCCACGTAGTAAACGTCGTCGCATTACTACTACTCCCGTGGTGGTTAATGAGTCGTAAGGGAACGACGGGCAGCGTATACCGCACTTGCCCGGAGAGGGCCATGACGTCGACTACGGAGGCGCACTTTTGATGATTCCGGAAGAAGTGCGTTCAAAGATCAGGTTTCCACCTGCGAGCAACAAGGTGTCGTAGTGCAAGATGGAGGGTACACTGTGTGAGAAATTAAACCATGACAAAGAAAAAGTCGCATTGTGATAAGCTTGCACAGTCTGGTAATATAATATGCGAGCACTGTTCCCGCGAGTTCGTGACAGTCGAGAAGACGTAGCCGGGCTCAAGCAAAATAAAAGCAGGAGACAGAGGGACATTTTGAAGTGCAGGGCAGACAAAAACGCACTCAGAAAACGGTTCAAAGCCGCTACGGGCAGCGAACGGGAGAGGCTGTACGAGGTCTGGTTGCATATGAGAGCCAGACACAGTGCCCTCTGTCGCGCTGAGCGTTTTTGTAGCAACAGGAGAAGAACCAAAAGGGAGAAAGATAAATTCTTTAGGGACCTGTTCCAGTTTGCCTGAGGTCTATTTGAGCAGCCGAAGTCTGGGACTCTGGTGGTCGGTAAAGAGGAGCTTGAGTCACATCTACGCAAGATGTACTCAGATAGGAAAAGGAATTAGCCTCTCGATAACAACCCAGAGATCCTTAGCGGCCTGAAGCGGCCTGAGTTGCCGAAGGTATCATTTAAAATAATACCTCCCTCCTGGTCTGAGGTCGAAGAAGTTGTGAAAAGATCTAGCGGCAAGTCTGCCCCAGGGCCGAATGGCGTTCCGTACGTCGTGTACAAGCGCTGTCCGAAAAACTTCTGAATGCTACTCCGCTTGCTGAGAAATGGAGCAGAAATCAGATATGTTCCGAGTGGCAACGGGCCAATGGGGTCTACCTTCCCAAGTAGCGAGACTCCGCAAGTCTATCCCAATTCAAACCAATTTAATTGTTGAATGTTGATATATTCTTCTCGGTTATGGCTCGCAGGCTCACACAGTATCTAATGACGAACAGATACATCGATACGAGTGTTCAGAAAGGTGGAATTCCGGGCGTTTCTGGGTGCCTTGAACACACGACCATGATCTGGAAGTCTATTCAGAGAGCCAAGGCAGAAAGAACTCAGTTGTACGTCTTATGGATGACCTCGTCGACGCCTATGGGCCGGTTTCCCATAACCTACTTTGGCAGGCTCTTCGCATGTTCCAAGTACCAATCCAGATCAACGAAATGATAGAGCAATATTTCTTAAAGTTCGCTTTACGCTTCTCTACCCAGACGTTTACTACGAGATGGACTGAGCTTCAAATTGGGATAGCTATGGGATGTACGATATCGCCAATACTGTTCGTTATGGCCATGCAAGTCATGTTAGACGGGGCGACCGGCTACGGTTAAGGCCTTCAGATTGGGGACCACTGGATGCCGACACCATGTGCATTTATGGATGACACGACTATAATCACGGGCAGCGAGGAATCTGCTCACACGATTCTGAAAAGATTGGACGACGTAGTCCAATAGAGCGGTGTTCAGTTCAAACCGCAGAAGTCGAGGAGTCTGTCAATCCTGAAAGGTAAGGTGGCGGCGATCAGTTTCACGGTGGCAAGGAATCAGATCCCTACGGTTCTAGAGGAACCGGTGAAGAGCCTTTGTCGCGTTTACGATTCGAAGTTGTCTGATAGAGCGGAGGTCTGGCGAATACATAAGTCACTGGCTAAAGGCCTGCTCGCGATCGAGCGATGTAGGCTGATCGGAAAGTTTAAGGTCTGGTGTCTCAAATGTATGTTGATCTCTAAGCTCGTCTACGAAGTGGCGATGGCGGCAGTGTAGGCAATGGAGCGAAAAATCAACACAGCCGTGAGGAAGTGGTTGGGAGCACCGCCTTGTATGACTGATGTGGCTCTGTATTGTAAACAAACGAAGCTGGTACTCCCGTTCAAATCAATAACTGAAGAGTTTAAAGTTGGCGATGATGTTGCGGGAGTCTTTAAACACCACTGTCACTGCTGTCCAGCCCGCTCTAAAGACAGGTGTCAAATGGAAGGTCCTAGATGCAATTGAATCTGCCCAAGATGCACTGAAATTGAGAGGAGTGATGGGTTACACTCAAACCTACCGTTAAGGCCTAGGGCACAGGAAAGTTAATTAGTGGTCCGAAGCTACAGCTAAAGAGCGCCGAGACATGGTGATACAGCAGATCAGGGACACTGAAATCGATGTTCAGATCCAAAAAGCCGCGAAACAGTCGCGGCAAGGCCAGTAGATCGGCCTCAAGAGCGCCTTGACACAAGTACTCACATGAGGTGAGATCCGGCGAATGGCCCCGCTGCGACTGAGCGTTATCGTTAGATCTGCTTACGATGTATTACCGTCAGGTGTCAACATGGTCAAGTGGAGTGCGACTAACGACCCGACTTGCCCACTATGTTGCGCTAAGCAGACGCTCGAGAATTGTCCGCGTGCAGAAAAGCCCTAGGTAAGGGTATATAAATTTGGCGCCACAACAAGGTCCTGAAAAAGTTAGCGGCCGTTGTGGACCAAGCTAGAATGAGGGTCAATGCAAGGGCAAGTCCTACCGTCGTCCACGTGCGCTTGCTCAAGGCTGGTCAGATTTATAAAGGTAAATTCAACAAGGTCGCATAAGCTCCATCGATGCTTGACTATGCGAGGGAGTGGCTACTGGCGGTTGACCTGCCTGGTCATGAAAAGTACCCAGAGTTAATCCAGAAAACCGGCCTGCGACCCGACATAGTCCTAAACTCTGCGGAGAAACTTCAGCTCATCCTGATCGAGATAACCGTGCCATATGAGTCGTGAATGGACGAAAGTCATATGTATAATCTCGAGAATTACAGTGACCTCGCGGCTGGTCTGAGGAGAGAGGAAGGGTACACAATAAGAATCTTCGCCGTCGAGGTAGGCGTAAGAGATCTCGTTTCCACTTCTATGTACAATGTAATAAAACAGCTGGGCTTGCGAGGAAATGAGTGCAAACGATCACTAAAACAACTGGGCGAGGCTGCTGAAAGGGCCTCGAGCTGGCTCTGGACACAACGAAACGTCGTAGGGGGGACGGGCCTCAGTGAGCTAGTCCGGGTATCTAGTGGAAAAGAAAAGTCTTTTCCTTTAAAGTCCATCGTGTCCGAATTGTCTGTCGGTGTCCCTCTGCCATTTGCCAAAAAAAGTCTAACATGTGTCAGATAAACCAGCCGTAAGCTTACCGCTTGGTGTCAAGGTATACTAACTGCTCTAATTATGCTACCGAGAACATCCGGTAATACGTGCAGGGGCAGATCAACCCTGAGTTTCATGAACTCAGGTGGGCCCACCCTCCGAAAATGTTTAGGAGATCGTGGGCCGAAATAATTGTCGACGAGGGATCAGTTCTACTGATGATTGGTAGACTCCTGCTGTACATGCTCTCCTGTGGAGTTTCTTCTTACATGCGTGGATAGGTGAATGGACGGGTGGATAGGTGGATGAACAGATGAACGGGAAGACAGACCAACGATGGTAGGCAAGCAGACAGCCATGCAAGTAGGCAGGCATAACAGACAGACACAAGTCATTTTATTTTTTCCAACCTAAAAAAGCTTAGAAAAAAATGTTCCTCGTTGACAGCTGTGTAGACATTGAAAGCCTTTCGTTGGCTCCCTAAAACTGGTTTGTATCTTGACCACCCTCAACCCCCCATCTCCCCTCCCCCACACATAAAAACACAAACACACACACACACATATATACACACACACACAGGTACGTGAACTTCCACAAGAGCAGAGAAATACTGAGCGGACTAGATATCCAGCTGTGGAGGTAAAGCCCACATCCGTGAGAACTGAGATTACCCCAAGACTTTCTGAATGATATATTTGCGTAATGTTTCCTTGATTTCTTCTTCTTCTGCCTTTTTATCCCCCAATGGAGCATAGGCCCTCAACTAACTCACGCCAAGTCGTTTTATCCTTCGCCATTACATGGAGCTCTTCCCATGTCCTCCCAATCTTTCTAACCTCATTCTCCAGCTCTCTTCTCCATGTGTTTTTTGGCCTTCCTTTATTCCTATGCCCCTGTGGGTTCCAATGCAAAGACATTCTAGTTATGCTGTTCTCCTGTTTTCTCAGTGTGTGCCCTATCCAACGCCAGCGTCTTTTCCTCACCTCCTGATCCACTGGAGCCTGTTTAGTTCTCTCCCAAAGTTCTACATTAGTTATTCTATCATACCATTTTATTCCCTCTATTCTGCGCAGGCACCAGTTAATGAATGTCTGTAATTTATTAGTAATTGCCTTCGTTGTTCTCCATGTTTCCGCCCCATACAATAGTACTGATTTGACATTAGAAATTAAAAGATTTTTAGTTTAGTATTTAATTTCTTTTGACCTCCACAAATTCCCTAGTGCTATGAAAGCCCCTCTTGCCTTTTGTATTCGTATTTTATTATCTCTATCAGTTCCTCCATCTTTATCTACATTACTGCCCAAATAGGTGTACGACTCCACGTCTTGGAGTGGGGTGCCATTAAGAGAAACCACATTACTATTTGCCTGATTTATTCTCATTATCTTTGTCTTTCCTTTATGGATTTTCAGACCAAGCTGCTGTGATCTCGCATTAAGTATATTTAATTTATCTTGTATCTGATTCCGTGAATGGGACAGAAGGGCAATATCATCAGCGAAGTCCAGATCATCAAGCTGTTTTGTAGGGGTCCACTGAATTCCATTCTTGGTGTTAGCAGTTACTGTTTTCATAGTCCAGTCTATAGCCAGTAAAAATAGGAGAGGCGACAAAAGACATCCCTGTCGCACACCTGTTTTCATTTCAATTGCATCTGTTAGCTTTCCCTCATGAAGAACTCGACATTTCATGTCTTTATATGTTGCCTTTACTAAGTTGATAATTTTCTGTGGGGTTCCATAGTGCCCCATCAATTTCCAGAGAGATTCCCTATCAATGCTGTCAAATGCTTTTTCATAGTCTATAAATCCAATGTAAAGTGGTGAGTTCAGTTCAATGCTTTGCTCTATTATAATACGTAATGTGGCTATCTGATCAGTACAGGATCTGTTTGACCGAAAACCTGCCTGCTCATCTCTTAGCATTTTATCAATAGCATCTTTTAATCTTTCCAAAAAAATTCTACTTAATATTTTTCCAGGAACTGACAGCAACATAATTCCTCTATAGTTTTCACACTCCTGTAGATCACCTTTTTTGGGCAGTTTCACAAGATATCCTTCTCTTCAGTCTGCTGGTATTTCTTCGGTCTCCCAGACTTTACTGAAAAATCTATGTAGCAATTCTGTTGATGTGTTTATGTTGGTCCTGATGGCTTCAGCTGGGATACTATCTGGGTCTGACGCCTTTCCTTCCTTAAGAAGATTTACAGCTTTTCTAATTTCCTCTTTGGATGGTATCTCACAGTTGATATCCAGTTCCATTTCTAAAGGCTGGATATCTGGGGGAACCTCTGGTCTATTTAGAAGCATTTCAAAATATTCAACCCATCTGTCCATTTGATCTTTAGTGTTAGTAAGTACCTTTCCTTGACTATTTTTGATTGATCCTGTTGGCTGACTATATTTACCTACTAATTTTCTTGTTTTACTGTAAAGTTCTCTGAGGTTTCCTTTTGCTGCTGCTGTCTCCGCTTCTTGTGCTAGATCATTTAGATATTTCACTTTATCTGCCCTTATTTGCCTCCTAACTTCCTTGTTGGCTTCTGTGTAATTCTCCTGAGCTCTAGCTTTAGCAGCTCTAGTTTTGCTATTGTTTAATTCTGCCTTTTTACTTTTCCTATCTTCAATCAGTTTAATGGTTTCTGGTGTTATCCATGCTTTATGTTTCCTTTCTTTCATGCCAAGAACTTCTACGCAAGATTCATTCCAGATTCCTTTGATCTGATCCCAGCAGACTTCTGTGTTGACATCTTCAGCTAACTGCTGCAACAACTGGTACTTATTAGAGACCGTAACTGAGAACTGTTCCTTAATTTCTTTATCTCTGAGAAAGCCTACATTATATTGGTTTCTATGATTATAAGATGTTATATATCTTTTTAGTTTCAACTTGATTTTACTTATCACCAGGAAATGGTCAGTAAATACATCGGCACCTCTAAAAGCCCTAACATCGTAAAGGGATGATCTAAACTTGTTGTTAATACATATGTGGTCAATTTGATTAGTTGTCTTATGGTCTGGTGATTCCCATGTTGCCTTGTGTATTCTTTTATGGGGAAAAATACTTCCACCAATAACATACTGGTTACCTGCACAAAAATTTGTGAACAATTCTCCATTTTCATTCATTATTCCTAGACCATGTCTCCCCATAATTTCTTCATAACCTGTGTTGTCTGATCCTATCTTAGGATTCAAGTCACCCATCAAAATTTTTAAGTTGCCCTTTCTTTCATTATTTATAATATTTTGAATCATAGAGAGTTCTATAATGTTAATTTCTTTGCTACTTCCATTGTTTCTAACATTCCAGGTGCCAATTCTGGAGGTTTCCTAGCTGAGAGGAGGTACGTCAACGATCCGGACTCCTTACGGCTTTCTCCACACCGTGTCATACTTCTTCTATTTGAAGAGCCTCCCCTCATCTTGGTTGGCTGGATTTTATTTGCTTCTCTTTTTGACTTATCCATGGTTGGTTGGTTTTTGTGGCTATGGTTTTTACAGGATGAGGTAGCCAACCTCACGCCCAACCCTACGCTTAGTCGCCTCTTACGACATGCCTGGTAGGGTGCAGTGTCACTATTCTTTGCTTCCCGTGAGGTCCCCGGTGACACACAGGCGTTTCCTTGATTTACTTAAGAAGAAACAGTCAAGGCTGTTAAAAATTTCCTAGTTTGCCCTAAACTGCCAGTGATCATAATGAAAGTCAGGTCTGCCAATCTCAGAGACCTTAACTCGCCCATCTGAGATTTTATTCATATTATATTTCATTAGAAGCATTCCATCATATAAGTCTTCATCATATGAGACTTCATCATATAAGACTTCATCATATGAGACTTCATCATTTGTATTTCTCTCATTATTTGTATTTCAACACACGTTTATCACCATTATCAAGTGCTTTTGGCGACCATGCCTCACCGAAATCTGTAATTTTCAACAGCAGTATAAAATGTGTGTGCTGTAACCCCACCATGCTATGACAAAAGGCTGTCAAGAATCGTCTCGCGTTGTCTTCCATTGTTTCTTTTTCCACAGATCTTTCCAGTGGTGATAATATTTTCCAGCTTCTTTTCCCTCAAAATATAGACCCCCCCCCCCCCCACCTCCCCTAATTATAACTTTCTCTTTGTTAAGTTTGTGATATGTTGTTTTCGAGCCATTGCCTCTTTGAAAATACCCGCGTTGCTATTTGTGGCTGTCTAATGACTTATAATGATTCTTTTGTGAAACCGACAACTTTGACGCCTCAATAGATTGATTAACTTGTTTAGTAATTGTCCAGGATTCACAGCCATTTGTTAAAAATGGCTCTATATTGAATATCGTGTCCAGAATTCAACAGGCAAACATTGTTTACATATTAGCTTTAAAAAAATCAAAAAATCGTAGCAAAGAAAGGGATGTCACACAAAGAATGGGCATGATACCGGACACCACGGACAGCTTTAGACATTGAAAGGCAACATAGGACAATGCTGGTACGTTGACATATTATATGTATGCAGTATTTCAGCGAAAGCCAGAAACTGTTGTTGTTGCGATAGATGGTGAAGATGTAAATAACTGCCTTGACTTCACATTTCGTATGCAGTGCGTCTTGCACTGTAGTATGAACCCTTGGTTAACCAACAGGGTTGGAGGGGGGGGGGGGGTTAGCACTGCTGGAAAAAACAATGGTATTTTGTTTGGGAACATGGAGATGGGATCCAATGCGCTACTGCCCTGTTCTTCTTCGGGGATCACCACTGTGGCCTGTTTTATTCAACGTAACTACACCAAGTCTGGTGTAAAAAAAAAACTGCCCATTGGCCAGTGCGAAAGTTGACATTGGAAGGTTATAACGTTTGATCGCAGTCTGTCCTATAAATATCACGTGGAGTACACTGAGCAAGCGTGACCTGATGGCACTGAAGACGACGATGGCGACACACATGAAACACATACCACTGGTCCTTTTGATTAACAATTTGGTCTTTTCAGTAATTCACTACAGAAATTTGACCCTGTCTACTTCACAGTATACAAAGCTTCAACAGATTCAAAACGAAGGAATGGGAATTATTTTGGGTTGCACACAAGATAAACCAATTAGATTCCTTAGGCTGACATCGGTTAAAGTCTAGACTGTATTAAATCAGAATATCTCCCTTGTCCAGTGCGAGATTTCTCGTAGTTATCGTTCTGTAACCAGAAAATCTACTCTTTTATTCCCTCACACTCCTGCATCTTCCGAAACAGTATAATCATCATCATCATCATCATCATTATCCCGTAACACTACATGTCGTTGGGTCACCAGTTTCTGTTGACTGTCTGATCAGGTCTTTCCACCGTTAGCGGTCAGTTGCGATGGATTTCATGGTTGCATGCCTAAGGCCTGTCCGGTCAGTTAGGTTCTGTAATCAGGTCTTCCTTTGTCTGCCTCTTCTCCTCTTTACCTCTACTGAGCCTAGCAGTATAGTTTTTGAGAGGCCGTTAGATCTTATTCCATGTCCATACCATTTCATTTTTTGACTTTTCAGTGTAGTCTGAAAGGGGAAAACAAAGTATACCCACGTGATTCCTGCAATGATGGCGTACTGATGGTATCCACTCCCGCCATATTTGCCCATTTTAAACTTTCGGCAGTCAGTACCGACTGAGAATCAGACACAATAACTCCTCTGGCAACTTTTTTTTCTGTTTATAGGCATCATAAATTCAGCAATTGCCTCTACATTCATCTTCATGGTTGAAAGTGGGGGGGGGGTGTGGTGGGGGGGGGGGGGGGGGGGGGGGGAGGAGCCTAATTTTGTTCTGCAACAATCTTTCCCTTCATTCTAGTTGAAAATGCCCAGCCATGTTTCACATCCCGATGAACAGAGCTATCTGTGTACATCATCTGGACATCATCTAGCCCAGGGTTTTCCTCTAGCAGGTGTTGTACCTTTAATTCTGCCATATCATTACACCACTCTCTACGTTCTCATTCTAATGTAAGAATGACCTGATGGAAACTGCTGTTGTGTTGTTTATTATGAATTATGCTTTGCATCATCTCCATGGCATTCCTGACAAGTCCAAAGGTGCTCAGATTCCCTCTTAAATGAATTCATCATCGTTCCGCGTTTGATAGTCTCAGTCCTATGTTGGTTGACAAGACTTCTGGTGTGACCGTTGTGCTGCTCGTGCCTGGCTGTGCCAATCTTTACTCCCAGTTCTTGCACTCTCAGCAGAGATGTGGATGTGCTGCTGCGAAAAGCCTCCGATCGTCCTGGGTGTTCGTGACAAAACATTCTTACCTATTGTGTATTTGTTCGACTGAGGCCACCCTCTCGATGGTATCTTCAACTAATGCCCCCCATGACTTTATCTTTTCAACTGGTCTTCTCTCAAATCTTTCAGACTGCCAGGCCGCGAATGCCTTTCATCATTAGTTACTCGCATACATTTAGGCCTTGGTTTGCGCCACTGACAGCCTAGACTTCACCGATGTCAGCTCAAGCATATGCCTCATTGTTTCAATGGTGTATCTCGAGTGCAACCAAACACAATCATCATTCCTTTATTTTTGAAGAAACGAGGGTGTCCACACACACACACACACACACACACGCACGCACGCACGCACGTATTCACGCACGCACGCACGCACGCATGCACACACACAATGTAAAACTAAAGTTGCTGGGAGAGGTCAAGAAACTTGACTCGATTCCATTCATGATATTGAAAGGATTGCACACGATAGAGCAGAATGGAAGACTTAATTGCGAATCTCATGTATCGAATCGCATAAATACATAATATGATTGTGATGATGATGACAATGATGATAACGAATTAAAAAAAAAAAAAAAACACCAAAGAAAAAATAACACACACATACATGCATCCAGGCAGCTCTGCTCATAACACTGAAGAAAACACTCAACGTTAACTTTTAGCCATGTGCTGGTTATAAAATGTGTTTCCTATTTTTCTAAAATAGCCTTCTTGCAATCATGAGACTGCTGCATACATTGCATCCCCCCCCCCCTTGTTTCGTGATATCAGCTGTTGGGCATGAAATACATATGTTATTATTGTACTGGGATGCTCCCTGTGTGGGTTATGAGACCCTGTTTCTGGGGGCGGGGGGGGGGGGGCGGGGGGAAGTCACTAAACACACTGTCCCCTAAGAATAATGTCGTAAACGACGACCAATTAGGGTTGTCTCTTTGAAATCGGAGTACATCTGCTTGAGAGGCGAGGAACCAACAATCGGCATACAAGTTTATCAAATCTGTAAACGGGAAGTGCACACAAGACTCAAGAACTAGACGTACAGCCAGAACTTTCCGCCGGAGTTGACTGCCAATGAACACTAAGAAAAAGAAGATATTAGGACGAAATAGCTTTTGTGTTGTGCTTACACAGAAAGTCCTGTTTTGTTTTTAATTGTAGAATATTTGGGCGTGGAAAAGCGATCTTTCACATAAATACTTAAGATGTTTTAATGCAGTAAATTAGATAGTGAATATCGCTTTTACAATTCAGTTATTCTGATGATTTTTTCTTATTAGACAGAGACACTTTTAAGCTTTCTTATTCATTATAGACAGATTGCATATTACTTGATGACCAGTGAAAGGACTGACCACAGTAAGACGAGTAAGTTACATTGTTGACACCTTTCCGTATTTCCTGATTATTGTATTATATCGTGCTATACGGAATCCCAGCCAATGGCGAGTGCGACTAGCAAAACCCACTCGTGTTAAAAACAGTCTTCCACAGTTAGGAAATCGGATTTGATGACCATAGTTATCGCAAAATGTATTTAACGTACTTCTTCTCAGACGCTCATCTCCTCACCTACATGTATTTTCTTTCTCCGTCATCTTTACTTTTCCAATCCATGCAACATAGTCCATGGCTTCACATTCTCACACATCCACCCCTGTACCTGAACTCATGTCCCACATTTGAACACATCTTTTTATCGCATTAGAGGCCGATCTAAAAGGTACACAGGATATTTACTGATATCATTGTTTAAAATATTCGTCACCAGCAAAAAAAAAGGGTGTCTTTGAAAAGCAGCTTTAAAAAAAGCGCCACATGCCGATTATTGATAACAAAGACAAAAACGACTTACTTGTTTGTCGGTGTCCCTGCTTTTGGAGCTTGGAGAAATAATCCTATCGCAGTAACTGCCCTCCAACAAAGCAACACCAGAAGGTCGCGTCGACATCTCTGTCTCATAGTAAAACAGCACGTTCTGATATAGAACAAAGTAACGTTGTTGCCATTTGCCCAGATCAGAGCTGCGTTTATGAAGGTATCCACACATTGTATTCTCTACCTTGGCTTTGCTGGCTAGGTAGAGAAGCTGGCCTTCACTGATGCGAATGGTTTTTTGCATTTTGATGTGCACACTTTGATCCTGACTCAGCGCCTGTGTTTGTTGGGAATTCTAAGACTTGTTTCCTCAAGCATGAACAAGAGCTTTTCAGCTAGGAATCACTAAAAAAAGTGATATCCTAGATGACACTTCAATGGCAATCACGTTAATTACTGAATTGTGTTAACATCGATTGAATTTCTATCTTTAGGTGCTAAAAGCCCTTCTCAGAATGATGCATGTCTGCACTGAGAGTAAACAAGTTGTCAGCGTCTAAAGCTAGGGAGATCTCAGCTAATCTGGTTCGTTGATTGAAATCACTGCGGTTGTCTGGCTGATTCTGAAAAGAAAAAAAAATCAGAACAACCCGGTTAGCAATTAGCAGTCAGTATTCATACTATTTCCCCCTGAAGGGAGCTGGACTTTTGGCAAAAATGACTTGGCTCCCAGATCGACCCAGCTTTGAGTGGGTGTCATGTACAGTCCTGGGAAGTAAAGGCTACCGGCGTGATACGGACCACATCACCCACCAAGTGCCGTTTGGACTATCAAATATAGGTCTAGCACTAAATACTCAATACGCCTAAAGCCTAGAAAAGGATCCTGGACTTTATTTGCAAGCCGAGGGGCTGTAGCCACTAGACGCTCTATTTGAAGAGAATAACCTTGGCTCCCAGATCTTAGTTGCCTATTCTTTACAGGATACAACCTGAGCATTTTTTAGCTGTTGTGGTTTCTCTTGGCAAATTTACGTCCAGTAGTTTGCCATTGCTTTCTCCCAGATCTACGCAGGCTAAAAAGGGTAGTGTTAAATTTAGACTAAAGCTTACTAGGCTACAATTTGGGCCTCACAGTTTGCAGGGGGCCTAAACATTTTCCTTTTTTTTTAAATTGCCCAGAAAGTTTTCAGTTTATTAATATTCTTTTTGGTATATTATCTCCAGCTTTTTATTTGTTCTAACTTTTTGTAGCCTATTTTAATTGAATAATATAATCAGCTTGACATGAAAAGCGTCTTTTACTTTACCTACTGACAATGTTTAATGAAAGGCCACATGGTTGTTGCTTTAATTGAGTGCTCTGCTCTGTTACAACACACACACACACACACACACTGACACACACACAGACATACATTTACACACACACATGTACATATGATAGTGGCTGTGGCGTTGGTGCCTAGAAGCCTGCCTGAGGATCAGATGGTCGTGGGTTAGCGTCCTAACGGAGCTGGACTTTTTTCACAAATGACCATGACTCCCAGAACTACCTAACCTTGAGTGGGTACCATATGCATTTCTGGGAAGTAAAAGCGTTTGGCGTGATGCCGACCACCCAATTGCCGACTGGTCTATACAAATATAGGTCTAGCCGTATATTCCAAAGACGCCTAAAGGCCTGGATAAGGGAGCCTTTACTTTTACTATGTATTGATATGTGATTATTCAAACAATGATGTATCACCGTGAGAAAAAATATATGTTTGTATAGTCATGACAGCACGCATTAACTCATTCTATCATTGAATATTTAATTTTCAAAATTCAATTCTCAAATGTGTAGGCAACACCTAGTTACTTCATGCATTCACCTGAGCCGCGACCCTTCCTTGAGAAAGGTTTGCAGTGAGAGAGTCTGAAAAAATAGATGATGGTAGTAATAGAGAGTTTACAACCTAAGCAGTACCGCTTCTCAAAACTGGAATCTCACCTACAAGTCTATGTGATTATAGAAACAATTTCATATTATTATTTGTTGATTCTTTTTTATAATTCAACCCCCCCCCCCTTTTTTTTTCCACTCCCCCCCCCCCCCCCCCCCCCCCCCCCGGTACATAAATAAGGAAACCAAAAAAAGTCAAAAGAAAAACAAACTCTCATAAAGCCATCCGGAGGAAAATCACAGCTTTCCTAAGGCTGACCCACAAATATTAGCACTCAAGATGTGGCATAATTTTCTTACATTCAAAGGTCAAATAAGAAATGATTGTCCGGACGTTGAAAGGTCATGGTCAGTCAAATTGCTGAACGACTCAATTATCAACATATGGACTGGACACGGAGAACATGTGTGAACTTCCAAAGTTATTGCTTTCTACTTTAGACAAAGTATTCTAGTTGTATGTCTTTCCGAAATAACTAAAATACCCCTCCTAGATATGCGATTACCCATGTCAAAGCGAGACACAACAACACATGTCACTGGAGCTATAGAACCAGCGGTTACCTAATGGTACGTCTTCTACAAGCTTCGAGCCAGGCTTTTGTGGCAGCCCATACGATGTTCAGGAAACCTAGGTAACGAAGTGGCCAGGTAGTAGCTTGTCACTTCAGATGAAATGTGTTTACTCGTCTTCAGTGTAGTCTTTCACTGATTCGAGTTCTACGTTGACAGAGCCAAAATAAAGTGGATACCCTGATATGTTCTTGGACCGTGTGACATCGCTCATACTATCTACAGAGTGTGAACTGGCTTCATTATCAGCACCATACACTCAGTAACTACATGACGTACAATGGGTCAGTTGCGGATTTCACTTTTGCTAGTTAATGTGCAAACTCCTAGATCAAAAACACACTTACAAGTTAGAGATTAACCTTCTCTATAACATAATGATGGCGACGATTTAAAAACAACCCAGTGGTGTATATGCTAGCTCTCAGTATGTGCTTGAGGCTTATGCTGCTAAGCCCGAATACATATTTAACTGTACAATTGACTTTTCTTGTTTGCGTTTGAGCCCTGCTATATTTCAAATTAAACTTTTTTAACATTCATACCTCCCTATCCTATTTCGTTTGTTCTATCTAATTACACTTCATTGTCATTGACGACTCCACTTTTCCATTATTATCACAATCAGAACATCCTTCCATATCATCATCATTAAATTTATCAACCCACATAAATATATACGCTCTTCATTAATTGCGAGCTCACGAGTGTGTGTGTGTGTGTGTGTGTGTGTGTGTGTGTGTGTGTGTGTGTGTGTGTGTGTGTGTGTGTGTGTGTGTGTGTGCCTACGCACGCAACCGCTTTTGTTTCACAGCCGCATTCTCCTTATTGAACTTCGTTTAACATTTGCCTTTTTCTAATGTGATTTTAATCTCAGCCACTTTATATTCATTGTGAACACATAGATGTAATATTTATATTTGAAAAAAAAAAATACTCTCTACTGTCTTTTTTTTTTCATTTAATTTACACTCACATTTAATTAAAATAATCTGAAATTCCATCTTGGTTTCCGTCGCAAAATTTTCATTATTGGAATTGAAAATCTTGGCTTGCCGCTGAAGATGGGGACAGAGGGCTTATGCAAGTGTCCTTAGTGCTATGATGCGGATTCCTAATTCAACATTCAACATTTAATTTTAAATAGCTGTTGTCTGACGTCTCATTTCTATTCAATAACGACTTCAGATGGAAGCACTGATTAGATGGACTTCAGGATGGAGCAAATATTATAATAACTGAAGTGAAGAAGGTTATTTAAAAAATATGAAGCAGGAGAAAAACGAAAGTCCTGAAATCATAACAACGGAAATTATTTAAAGGCAACAATAGCACTACTTAAATATGTAACTGTGTGTGTGTATATATATATATATTCTTCTTTTCTTCCTCTGCCTTTCTATCCCCCTATGGAGCATAGGCCCTCAACCAACTCAAGCCAAGTCGTTCTATCTTTCGCTATTACATGGAGCTCTCCCCATATCCTCCCCATCTTTCTAACTTCATTCTCCAGCTCTCTTCTCCGTGTGTTTTTTGGCTTTCCTTTATTCCTATGCCCCTGTGGGTTCCAATGCAAAGACATTCTAGTTATGCTGTTTTCATGTTTTTTAAGTGTGTGTCATATCCAACGCCAGCGTCTTTTCTTCGCCTCTTGGTCCACTGGAGCCTGTTTAGTTCTCTCCCAAAGCTCTGCTTTAGTTATTTTATCATACCATTTATTTCCCTCTATTCTGCGCAGGCACCAGTCTGTAATTTATTAGTAATTGCCTTAGTTGTTTCCGCCCCATACAAAAGTACTGATTTGACATTAGAATAAAAAAAAAAATTGTAGTTTAGTATTTTTTTAAATTTCTTTTGACCTCCACAAATCACTTAATGCTATAAAAGCTCCTCTTGCCTTATATATATATATATATAACCTTGTGATTGATTGGATACTAAAGAACACAGTAGACAAGACATTGAGAGGCATACGATGGACTCCATTCACCATGCTTGAGGACCTTGATTTTGCAGAAGATAAAGCACTCTTATCACATAAACATGAACGTATACAAGAAAAAAGTAACAGACTACACAGCATAGCAGAAATAGTGGGACTAAGAATACAAAGAAAACGAAGATCATGACAAGCAGTCCAAACCAACAACCCGTGACCATAAATAACCAAATTCTTAAAAATGTAGAACATTTCACATATCTTGGCAGTGTGGTGTCCCTACCTGGAGGGACCGAAGAGGACATACAGTCACGTCTGAACAAAGCTAGAGCTGCTTTTGGAAGGATGAGGCAAATCTGGAAATCCAACAATTACTGCAGAGGTTCGAAACTCCAACTCTACAAAAGCATCATTTTGCAAGTTCTTCTTTAGGGAGCGGATTGCTGGAGAATGACCAAAAAGGATGCACACAAGCTGTCCACCTTCCACCACACATGTCTACGTAGAATTATCAAAATTTTCTGGCCAGATACAATCTCAAACACTAAACTACTTCAAGCAACAAACCCAGAAACTTTAGACAGTATGATTGCAAAGAGAAGATGGAAATGGCTTGACCATGTTATGAGAATGAATTCTGATATACCTGCCAAAACAGATCTCACATGGACACCAGAGGGAAAGACAAAACAGGGGCGCCCAAAAACAACATGGAGATGGAAAGTGACCTGAGTGCGGCATCTTTGACATGGAAAACTGCATTGAAGATTGCACAGGACAGGAAAGCATGGAAAGTCCTCTCTGAAGCCTCATGTGCCACTAGGCATAACAGGAACTGATGATTGATATATATATATATATATATATATATATATATATATATATATATATATATATATATATATATATATATATATATATATATATATATATATATACACACACACACGGGAGTCGCCGTGGCAGAGCGGCTAGACGCGCGCCTCGGATCGGAAGGTCGTGGGTTCGCTCCCTGGTGGAGACGGACTTTTCTTCAAAAATGACCTTGGCTCCCAGGTCGACCCAGCCTTGAGTGGGTATCGGGTGCAATCCCGGGAAGTAGAGGCGGCCGGCGTGATGTAGACCACATCACACATCTTGTGCCGTTGGTCTATAAAAATATACGTCTAACCCTATATGCCCTATACCCCTAAAGGCGTGGAAAGGGTCCTTTACTTTTTTTTCTCTATATATATATATATACACACACACACACAAGCACACACGCATGCATGAAGCACTGGTCACATTCCAAAGGACTTGACAACATCTATTTTCCCAACACTGCCCAGAAAGTCAAAAGCTGATGAATGTGAAGAACAGATAACGAATAGTTGAAATGATCATACAGCTAAAATACTTATCAAGACCATATAAGCAAAAATTAAAATTAAAAAAAAATAAAAACGAAATTTCAAGTGAACAGATTTTTAGGTTTCTGAAAATAGTGGCACCAGGAAGTTCAGTTTGTCTAAAGATGTTGATTGAAATATGAATAGCTCAGAAAAATATGGTGCGTGCTTGCGTGCATCGGATTCAAACTCATGGCCAGTGTGCCTTAAACAAATTTAATATCAGTCACATGAATGAAAATAAGCAGTGTCTTCTAGAATTCTGCACTAGAAGTGACCTTTGCATCACAAACTCCTTTTTCAAAACTAAAGACCGCTATAAGGTTAGATTGAAACATCTAAGATATGGCCACTGACACAAGTTGGATCTTATTCTCACAAGGAGGCAGCACTTGAACTATGCATCACTAACTCGCAGCTACCACAGTGCTGACTGTGATACTGACAGTTACCTAGTTGCTACAAGAGTTCAGATGAAAATAGATTCCTAGGTTAAATATTTTTTTAACTAAAGACCATGAAAAGTGTTTTGATTTTCAATAACGGCTTGAAGATGCTTTCACTGCTGATATCCAGGATAACTTTACAGCAAGCCTAAAATGAGATGCAATTAGGAAGACAAAACAGCTGCAACAATCTATGGGATTAGAGAACATAGAAGTAAGGTCTCCTTTGAAGCATTCAAGACACTCTAACCCTAATTGACAGCAAAAAGTGTATAATCTTCATAAACAAAGAAAGAACAGCAAGGAACACTCTCAGTGCATTGAGAAAACCCTAGAAATCATTTGCAAAATGTAGCTAGACAGTGGTAAATCCAGCTAAGTGAAAGATTCAAAATACTAGAGTAGTGGAAATGTTAGAGGCATGTATAAGTGGATAAAGAAGGCCATCGGCCCAACTATGAAAACACTAAAGGTCTGAATGGTTAGATTATTAATGACAGGAAGAAGCAGCTAGATGGGTGGAACATTATCTGGAGCTGTATTCAGCTGAGACTAAACTATCAGATGGTGCTCTTAATGCCATGAAAACGTTATCAACTGTTTAATTTCTTAACACATTTCTGACAGTTGTAGAAATCTGGAATGTAACTGATGAGCTCGCCTCGGGGTAGGCACCGTGCAATGACGGAATTCCTACTGATATCATAAGCAGCGGGAAATACATTCTAACCTCCCACATTGACTAGCTAACTCTCTGCTGTCGAGAGCAACAGGTTCCGCAAGACTTTAAAGACTCAAGCATCATAATCATGTCTAAGAACAAGGGTTATTAGAGTGTTTGCAATAACTACAAGGGCATATCACTGCTGCTTACTGTTGGAAATGCATTTGCAAGAATTGTTCTGCGAAGACTGCGGGTCCTAGCAGGTTTACCCAGAATCACAGTGTGACTTTGGTAGGAACAGGTCTATGACTGATATGATATTTGTATTACCACAGTTGCAGGAAAAATGCCGTGAATAAAAATCAACCAATGCATGTTGCTTTTACTTATCTTACCAAGTCATTAGATTTGGTTAGTCGAAAAGATCTTTCAACACACTGAAGAAGATTTAGTGTCTACCTACCCTACTAAGCATTATTGAGTCGTTCTACACAGTTATGAAAAGTACAATCAACTTTGATGGTGTAACATTGGAGGATTTTGTAATGAACAGTGGAGTGAATCAGGAAGTTGACCATTATAGCTATCTGGGTTCCATAGTGAATAACAAACTATTTCTGGACCAAGAAATCATCATCAGCAACAACAACAAAAAGCAAATTAACAAAAAGAGTTTGGGAGAACATAAAGCTCATGATTAAAACAAAAACTGTTTTCAACACTTTCCTTTCTGGCAGTAAAACTGGTCAACTAATTCGTACCATGAAAAACGGTTAAATAGCTTTAACATGCGATGCCTAAGAACATAGACTAACCAGCTTCACTGTTAAAAAATATATGTTACACACGTATATAGATGGGTACTCCGTGGATAATATGGCCAGGTCTTTCCAGAACATGTTCAGTACCATCGGTAGCTGGGACTAAGTTGAAGTTGAGGTCATTTAAAACACGATCAATTTGTACCGGAATTCCAACACACGACCACAGGGCTTGCATAAAAAAAACATTATGTATTATGGAAAGCATGAGTGTCATATCTGAGATACATCTTGACAGAAACATGTTTCAAGTTTCATGGAGATACTGAGGGAATAAAACTGCGGCTGAGGAAACACTACTAAATAGCTAGTAGCCATGTGCTACATCCGTATATAACTTTACAAAGAGGAGCCAGACATATATAAAATATTTGACTTCAATAATCAAATGTATAAGATATTATCTTTCTACATATGATTCACTCTCTCTCTCTCTCTCTCTCTCTATATATATATATATATATATATATATATATATATATATATATATATATATATATATATATATATATATATATATACTATTTAATTATATGTATATTACTATTAATTGTCATACATTCATTTGTCGAAGAATAATTTTGTGAAGTATTTCATCTCCTAAGTCAGTTAAACAATATCTTTTTTTTTCATATTTTTTGGGCATTAATAAATAATGTATGCATTGTAAATAAGTCCTATTTTTTAAATGGTTTAAAAAAATTTAATGCTAAACACGCACATACTGCAAGACAGAACTGTTGCCACACGAAAATCAAGTATATTAAAGTTAAATAATGCACAAAGTACTACAGAAAATAAACAAGTTCCTTAATATATATAAATATATGTCACCGGAGAGATTCACTCGAATATCAGCAGATCTGTTTTCATCAAAACACGTAAAAACCAGGAAGAACGGGAGGCAAATACTTTGCAGTAGTCACATTACAGTCAGAGGGTCCTTAAACTAGATTATCCAGAGTCTCCACGCAACGGTTGAAAGCAGGGTTGCTGCCTCTGAAGTTAGTTCAAGCTTCACATGCCGATATTGACTGTGACTCTGTGTTGCCGATAGTGTGTGTTTTCTAGATACAGCCACCCACCTCCGCGCGCGCTCGCGCATGTGTGTGTGGTCTTCTTTAGTAAACGTATATGTGAAATAATGTGGATACTGATTTGTATATGAGGTGGAAGAGGTCGTTGCTCTGACTCTGTTATTTCAGGAGAGTATTCATTGAATTCCAGAACCCTTCTGGATAAGTCTGGACAGCTAATGTGAGAGTTTCATGACACTCTTGTTCTTTCTTTAAATTAATTATTATATGGTTTGGAAGCCTTTTTAAGGCTTTCAAACTATGTGAGATTTTTGTATAATCTGCGAACTCCAATGGTCTTTAAGACAGTTGTTTTGTTGGTTTTTATTTTTAGATTGATATTACTACGTCGAAGTATAACAGCGGCAGACATTTTGTGTTAGCATCGAATGTGTATAGCAAACGTGACATCATGCATTGAGCCAACGATCGAGTCAAGGAACGCATTCAGGTGGAAACTGGACTTATTTATCCTAGGCCGAGGAAATACAACCTGAAAACAATGTTGTGGCTAGGCAGACTCCGTAGATAGCCTAGGATGGCAGTTAGACTTGGAGAGTAGCTCTGACGGACAGGCAGACATAGCACCGCTCTTCTTCTCCGGTAATTTCTGCAGCGTGGTATGTTCCAATAATATTAGTGCTACCTTTCCTTTGGGGCAAACAAACCAGTCCCAGTGAAGGATCCTGGGCAACACATGATCTCTGCAATACTGCCCAAACTTTGTGCCATGGGGAGGAGAAATGTTATCCCTAATCAACAAGTTTTGGCAGCCTTGACATTCCTTTTTCCAGAATCTTCTTTTCTCGGAAAAACAACCTATTGACATCAAACTGATGTTGTCTGGCCTTGGCCTTCTTTCTAGAAGTTTTGAAATGCATTCTTTTCATCATGTGACCCAACCTTGTCGTACTAGTGAATACCTTGTTGACGTGCCCTATCAAAGCAAACACAATTGTCCTTGTTTTTCTAGAAGCTTCTATGACCTCAATTGTCACTTTAACTACTATATCTGCGTAGAATAGGATGATGAAATCTGATGCAATCGAGATTTAATTAGCAAATCCCATGTGAGAACGTATTTAGTAAACAAGTTTAGACGTACTAGAATATTCTAGAAGCGGACAAAGCGAGAAGAAAACAAATACCTAGCATTCCAGCAACCAAGTATATATAGCGAGCAACAAAGCACTTTAAAAATTCTTCAGTCCACAAAACTCGAGAAAGAGGAGAGGCCAGTCACATGGGCTCCCAAGACAGCCTTCAGTGGTAGAGATGTTAGCCCAACACTAGAAGCCTTCAGTCTTTGAGACTCAGAGGACGAGCGACTAGTCTGAATGATCCGCGATGCCAGCTCAACACTGGAAGCAGTGGAACCAGTCACATATTGAACCTCAAAGACAGTCACTGGAGAGCAGACATGAAACGAGACATCGAGCTACAGAGACGACACACAAGATATACATGGATCCATGGTCAACAGAGACATATTAGGAACACTATAGAGATGTTAGAGTCGACGATCAAGCCGTTAGTACCAAACAGCACTAGAAGCCAGGTGGCAGTGGAGACACTAGAACCCGTTAACAAAGCAACTAGAGAACACAATGCGAACCTACGAGTAGTTAGCCATAGAGAGAACTTAGCGCTTTTCAGAATATGATTTGATGTTATTTGGGACATTGCTGAAGTAACACAATAAAGACAGTACAGACGAGAACAGTTGTTTCCAGACATTTTGTTATACAAGCATCAGAGTCACATGAGAAGCATGCAGCTAGGAAGACATCATCATCATCATAACCACTATCGACACGACCATCTTTCTCCTCGTCTATAATCTTCCAATCGACTCCTCCTGTAGCAAACCTAAAGACGAACCTGGGTTGACAAGAACATACGCAACGAAGAAGAGAGCAGTGCTACATCATCCGTCTCAAAATTTTAGTTCCGACACTTCTTCCACTCAGTGTCGAAATTAAAGGGATATTAAAACAAAACTCAAGAAAAACAGTTAAATTAAGTAAAGTTAATGTGACAGATAAATTTTATTGATAATTTTTTTAAATTTAAAAAAAAAAAATTTTATCAGGAATATTACGACACTTTTATCTATAACAAGTACTAACGGTTTTTTCGAAATGTTATTCCCCCCCCCTCTCTCTCTCTCTCTCTCTCTCTCTCTCTCTCTCTCTCTCTCTCTCTCTCTCTAAATGTATATATATATATATATATATATATATATATATATATATATACACACACACATACATACATGTGTGTGCGTATTTGTTTACAATAGTTTTACCTCAGATGTTTACTAATAATAACCCTAACAATAGTTATGTGCTTGCATATCGGTCAACAATAAACTTGTCTGTCGTGATGCAGGGCAAATAGTTTTTGACCTTGCCTATAACTGACGCAACCAAGGATCACAAACTCTGAATATTCTAATCACCCGGGATAACTTGACATTTTCTTTTTGACTAAACTATCAAGTAAACCTTGTGCTTATAGAGACAACGGAATCCACGGAATAAAACAAACTGGGAAAGACTTCGATCTAGCGAACATTAGGCAAGGGATCCTTTACGAAGATCTAGCTAAAGTTTTAAATACTCTACCGTTCCCGAAATCCACCCCGCCCCCTTTTTTGCGAGCCCCTTTTCCAGCCCCTTTCCGAGGAAATTCAGAGTTTATTCCTCACGAAACAAGATAAACCACAAACTGTTCCCTCAGTTAAAGTCTAATAAAAACAATGCCCCCCTTGCCCCACCCCTCCCCGATGCGTGCCTTAACCCTCTGTGCACGAAGACCTGTGTATTTTCTACTTTATCTATATAATTCACTAAATAATACACTAACTTAGCAGGTAAACACCCAATAATGTTGGTGATTTATATTTTTTTAAAGATTTTGTACAATATAAATATTCGTATTCACATTTTATTTTCCAAAAAGAGTTCATGTCCTGAAAACATTGATGACACTGCACCCAGTGGGTCATCTGGTCACAGTCAACTTACAGTCAAGCGCATGGGCATTTACAGCACGCTCAGCGGGCAGAACAGTCAAAGAAGCCAACGGCGCCTTCTCCATGACAACCAGCAGCATAACGATGGAGGTGATGGCAGTGACGCAAGCGCTTGCCTGGCTTGAAACACAAAAATACACCCGCGTGTGTATACTCAGTGATTCAATGAGTATGATCCGGGGGGTTCAAGCAGGTTCAGTGCGAAGACAATGGCTTGAATCATTACAGTGCGTGGAGTCACCTTTATTTTTGTTCCGGGACACGCAGCCGTCGATGGAAATGAAAGAGCTGACAGGTTGGCTGGATCCGCTATCACTACCGACGGTCAGCCTATGGATCATGCTGATATTATCAATGCCCTCCGAGAAATGAGAAGGATAGAGGACTTTGGTGGCAGTGAATCCACATCACTCGCCAGAATGGCAGACTTGGGAATTAAGATCGGCACAGCAAAAAACGAGACGCACACCAGACACGCCAGAAGACTTGTTAATCAACATAGAACTGGTACTATTAGCCATCGGACATTGGGGTTCATACTGAGGGGAGGATCTGAGCACCTATGGACATGTCCGGAGTGCAATGAGGATAACCCAACTAACTAACTAACTAACTAATAGTCAACTTACTGTTTAGTTCACTGGTTTACTTTTACAATATAGGTCTGTCTAAATGTGTGCAACTGTTACTGGTCAATGACATAACACAAGAATGATAACTGGTGTAGGAATATTTTCGCCTTCACTGTTTCCCCTGTCGGCGTCTGTGGCTTAGGCGCTGTGAACGCGCTTCATAACGCCGGGGTGCTGGGTTTGATCCTAGCTGCGGACGGTGTGTGTGGCATTGATACATAGAACTGACTGTTCTGAAAAAAAGTGGCAAATAACAAAACATAAAATTTGCCTATAGGTAGGAATAAACTCACAGGGAGCAAGTACAGCAGGGATCTACCAGTCATCAGTAGAAGTTATCCTCGTCGACAAGTGTTTCGGCACACGATTTTCCTAGACATTTTCGGAGGTGGGTCCACCTTAGTTCATGAAGCTCAGGGCTGGTACCCTGCTGCTCGAAATTACCGGATGGTGTTTTTCTTTCGGATAGGGACAAGACGACTTGGTGATTTGCAGAAGGTACTGTGAGATAAGAAATCGTCGCGGCAGCCTAATTAGAACAGTCAGCGTACCTGGACGACCGAGCGACAAGCTTACGATTGGTTTACCGGACACATGTTGGACTTTTGTTAGCAGGTGGCAGAGGATCACTGGCAGACAATTCGGACACGATGGACTTTCAAGGGATGAAAAAACTCTTTTCCGCTAGACACCCGGACCAGCTCACCGAGGCCCGTCCCCTACGTTGTTTCGCTGCGTCCAAAGCCAGCTCGAGGCCCTTTCGGCTACCTCTCCCAGTTTTTAGACAACAGCCAGAAACTGCTGGGATTGGTTCTGCTAAGTCCCGTAAAGGATACGCAACTAACTTCTAAACTGTTTCTCTTGAAGCGCGCTGACTCCGTGTCTCGAATCTGATGGAAGCAGAGGCAGGATGGACCATTGAAAAAATAGCAGACGCAAGAGGCTTTCAGCTCCTGAATTGTATGTAGACTACCGTTGGTTATGGTTTCAGCGACAATACTGGTGGTATATCTTGAAAGCGGTTTGGTTTTCGATGGTTTTAAGTTTCGAAGTGCCTGAAATGATGTTTTAATATCAGGACATCTTTACTTAGTCGATACTATGGTAATTGTGTTGTCTAAGCCGTCAGTTACTTTCGACATCGTTTAAGAGTTTCAAATCACAGCTAGTCATAGGTTTTTCATGCCGTTAAGTCACTTTATTATTAAAGCAGTTCTTTTTCTGACTTCTTTTTTGAGGACACATTCATTATTTTATCCAAATATTCAAAATCTGTGACATTTTCAATCTCTTCGTTGTCAATTTGCATACTTGGTCTGTATGCTGTATTCATTGTGGACATTATTTAAATGTTTAGATTCAGAAATAGATTCTCATCGTCCCTCTGCTTTTTGAGAGTCACAATTAATTTCTCTAAACAGTGTACACTGTTAGAAAGGAGAACTCTGTCGTCTGCAAATCTGAGTTCTGGGATAGCCCTGTCTCCAATTTTAAGTGGATGAAAGCTGTCAAAGGCTTCTTAACTAATTGCATTTCTCGTAATATTTTCAGCATGTATATATATATATATATATATATATATATATATATATATATATATATATATATATATATATATATATATATATATATATATATATATATATATATATATATATTAGGACTGTACCGAATACTCGCTTCGTATTCGCTTCGGGCCCGAATAGTGGACCTAATAACTATTCGGTATTCGGCCGAATACGTGTGGTCGGCCGAATACGAATAGTGGTTACCTTACACCCGCTTATGCATGCACTGCGATGTACTGAAATAACTCTCTCATTAACACAATAGCTGCTGTTGCCCAAGTCTGTCGTAGCAGGAAAACTGCGACCCGGTTGCGTGGTACATCAGCTGGCAAAGTCTTTTCCTGCTGACTCGACCGAGGCATTACTGCAGAGGTTTTCAAACCGGGTGCGTATGCCAGGGGTGACGCGGCGAAAATCATTAAAAGTCGGCTATAAATTGTGACATTATTAAAGAAGGCATGAAGATACTAAAAGTTAAAATTTAAATTGTCTTTCCTCGCGACTGTCGAAAAAAGCTTTTCCCGATTGTTTCACACTCAAAGTTTATCATACTGCATAAAATGCTCAAAATTGTATTTATCTCGAGGTGCGACCAATCCTCCATCTGTATTCGTGAAGGTGCAACGAATAAGTAAGGTTGTGATTACATTTTGGCTGAAATTTTAAAGTGGAAAATGTGAAGATCGCAGATTGTGGCGAGGCAAAATAGCCCACGCCAGTCGGCGAGGCACCTGATGATGATGATGATACACTATTAGTATTCGTATTCGTATTCGGCCGAATAGTTGGTCCCGCTATTCGTATTCGGCCGAATAGTGAAAATCACTATTCGGTATAGCCCTAATGTATATATATATATATATATATATATATATATATATATATATATATATATATATATATATATATATATATATATAGATACAGCTGTAGCTGAACATATGCAGAATAAGAAATAAGAAACTTGGACTTGCCAGACTGCTAAACAGCCAAAGTGTACACGGAGATGCCCTACAGGAAACCCTGCATAGACTCTGATCTGCATCTCACTGGATGTACCAGTTATGCCTTTAAGTGCCATGACTGCCGGGGATAGTGACCTATGTCAGAAATGACATACAAGGAGATTTAACAATGCTATCGACATCTCACCCTACAGATGTAAAAAAAAAAAAAAAAAAACTATCTGCCACAATGGAAGCAAATATACGATATAAAAAGTGTACAGCCCACCTCAGACAACATGCAACACACCAGAACTATACAAGATACAGTACCATAAAACCCTTTTTGTTGGTGGCTTCAACAGACACTCGCCACGTTGGGGTGACCCTGACTACAATAGTACAGGGAAATACATCGAAGATACTTGTGAAACAACTAACCTGTTAGTGCTGCAGGACACAGAGTCCCCACCTACACTGTTACACAGGGCCCACCTATCTCTCAGCCGACCTGATCTGACAATCTGCTCATCCGACTTAGCAGACGCAGGCTATCCTCAAGTCCTGGAAGACATAGGAAGTTACCATAAACCAATACTTACAACTGTAAGAACCCCCGCTAAAATACGCTTCAAGCAGAGAACCCGTTGGAATTTTCGAAAAGCAAACTGGAAACTGTTTCAGGAAACATCTGACTGCCTCCTGGAAAGAATTGACAACAGCTGTGTGGAAACGTTTTGAGAAGATATAAGAGAAGCAATCCTGAATGCAGAGTTGAAAGCCATCCCAAGGGGCAGCCGAAAGGCATATAAACCTTTCTGGAATAAGGAAATTCAAAATACTATTTCTGAAAGAAATAATGCAAGAATATTACTCGAAACGGCACGTTCAACAGAAGCAAAGATCCAATACAATAAAGCATATGCCAGAGTAAAGCGTGTAGTTAATAAGGCTAAAAGAGATATATGGACAGAAACTTGCTTTAACTTAGACCTAAGACAGAATGGAAATAAAGCATGGACTTTAGTTAAAAACCTCTCCGGAGAAAGCAGAAGGGTGAACTCAAAACCAGTGACAGGTGGGAGTAAGACAATCACTGAAGACAAGAAGAAAGCAGAGCATTTAATCATTATTTTGCCTCGGTTAACAGAGCAGGTAAGCTGTCAGAACTCGATAGAACACAGCTCTCTCAGTTGAAAAACAACAGCCAGCGACTCCCTTTTTTAAGATGAATTTAGCATGGATGAATTAGAACAAGCCCTGAAGAAATTAAAACCTAGAAAATCCCCAGGTCCAGATAAGATCGACAACGAAATGCTGCTACATCTTGGCCGGTCTGGGAGAGAAGTAGCTCTGAGGCCTATTATTAGGACATGGAGATCAAGCAAACTTTCAAAGGCATGGAGGAATGCATATATCGTCCCCATTCTTAAACCCCAAAAGCCTCCAGACGACCCCAAAAGCTACCGGCCGATATCCTTAACATCATGCTTGGGCAAAGTTGCAGAAAGAATGATAAACAGGCGCTTGTATTCGTTCCTAGAGAGTTCTGGTGTTCTATGCCATGAATAGGCAGGCTTCAGAACCAACCGCTGTACAGAAGACCAGCTGTTCAGACTGACACAAAGAATACATAACGGCTTCCAGAATAAGAAACACACAGTGGCCGTCTTTTTCGACCTCCGAGCAGGCCTACGACAGAGTATGGAGAAAAGGTCTACTGATGAAGATGATGAGCATAGGAATACATGGTAGATTGTATGACTGGGTGAAATACTTTCTGATAGATAGAACAATCCAGACTAAGATGCACAACGCAATCTCTTCTAAAGAAGTCTTGGAGGACGGCTTGCCACAAGGCTCATCATTGAGCTGTACACTGTTTTTAATCTGTATCAATGACTTGCCAGAGCAAATTAAGGCCAAAAAAGCCTTGTACGCTGATGACATAACAATATGGCAGAGTCATGAAAATGTAGAAAGTGGAGCCCAAAGACTAAATGGAGACCATAGAAAACTGCATGAGTACTGCCAAAGATGTAAACTCAAGGTTAACTATACAAAGACGGTCTACACAATCTTTACCAAAAGCCATCAAGTAGCAAGGAAGAATATTAACCTGAGGTTAGACAACACCAAGTGATGAAAGAAGAGCATCCTTCATACCTTGGAGTCACACTTGACCGGCAGCTCAGCCTCAAGAACCATGTTGAAAACGCAAGTAATAAGGCATTGAGGCGGTTACAGTTATTAAAGAGACTTGCAGGTACATAATGGGGATTAGCCGGGGAACTCTGAGGGGCTTATATCTTGGATATGTTCGCTCTATGATAGAGTACAACTCACTGCCTAAAACCTGCTCCAAAAATAAACCTAGAGACTCTTGACAGAGTACAAAATAATGCCTCCGATTAATCTGCGGAGCTGTGCGGTCTACTCCAACTGCTGCATGTGAAATCCATACAAATGTGGAACCCCTCGGGTTGCGGAGAGAGAAAGCCACTTTAGAAATGTATGAAAGATGCGTAGAATGAATCGTAACCATCCTAATAGACACCTTGTAGAAAACTGGGAATACAAACAAAGAATAAAGCACAAATCGGTTTTACACTGTTTATGATGAAATTCAGGACAGATACCAACTCCCAGATAGACGTCAAGGCATTCAGAATGTTGCAAGAAACCTACCACCACATGCTCGCTTTAAAGCTCCAGAAGTCCAAATTAAATTGGTAGGCGAGGAAACCAAACAGTCCGACCCTATTGCTTTTATGAACTCATAACTAAAGACCCTTGATTCTTACCCTCAAGAATGGATACATGTTTATACTGATGGATCTGCATTTAAAGCTACCATTAAAGCAGGTTATGGAATTTACATAGATTATCCCGATGGATCTGTTGAAGAGATTTTTGATGCATGCAGGGAATTCTGATCAAATTATGAAGCCGAAATTATTGCACTGGAAACAACAGTATACCATCTAAAGACTGTAATGGATGTTTACCCTTCAAAGGCCCAAAATATTGCTATCTTTACAGATTCAATGTCTGCCCTTCAAGCTCTGGAGGGCAGTGAACGCTGCAGAGCTGACATAGCCAAGATAATCCTGGATGCTGATCAGATTATTACCTCATACAACATCAGAATAGTGTTTCAGTGGATTCCAGGCCACTCCGGCACACCAGGTAATGATAGAGCTGACAGACTGGCAAAGAAAGGAGCAACACAAGAACAACCACCTACAGCGACAACCCTACAGACAGCAAAAACACTTATAAGAGCTATAAACAAAGAGACTTGGTTGAACAGATGGGCCATGGGAGACACTGGAAGAGAGGTTTATAGACATATGGCTGGCCCTGATCCTATTGACAGCATTAACCATCCAACAAGAAGGAACCAGGCCACCATCTTCAGACTTATAACACAACATACTCCACTCAGTGGACATCTGAACAGAATCCAGCCATAACACTCCCCAGAGTGCCAGCTATGTAACTACCCCTACGAAACTGTTGGCCATCATCTCTTTGAGTGCCTAAAACTCAACGAGACTAGAAGAATGCTACTCCCTTCGAGACAAGACAAGTGGAACACCTTGTACGGAGAAAAAAAAAACAGCTTGTGAAAACATGCAAATTCCACTTCATGGCATTGGGCCAAAGGACGAAAGCTCATGCGCCGCTGGATCGATAACAACAATATATATATATATATATATATATATATATATATATATATATATATATATATATATATATATATATATATATATATATAGATTAGAAAAGGGATGGAGTTAAAGCATGCAGCCATGTTTTACTCCCCTCTTCACCTCAAAACAGTCCTATGTTTAACCAGCTACTTAGGCTGCTGCTTGTTGTCCATGCTCAAGAGATTTCCTTAGATGTACCAAATGTGATAGTAATCCCAATTCACTCAGTATATGTCCCAGGTTGTTGGTGTTAAACATAGTCAAAATCCATGTTGTAATCTATAAAGCATCCATTTAGCGTCCATTTTTGGGAACACTGCATTATACAATGACTTTAGAAACCATAAGCAAATTACCCTGTGTGCCAGTTATGGGCCAAGCTACAGGTAACGTGAAATAACCTATATATATTTCAAGCTAAGTGATCTAAGGAAAGGCAGATACAGAAGTTGGTGGACGATTTAAACAGTTAAGCAACAAATAATTCTGTAAATAATAACAGCTTCTTCGAAATAGAAGACGACAGAAAGTATTAGCGTTTCGCTATCAAAGTATCAACAGAGTGAGAAAAAGTGCTAGAGAATCTGTGATGGTTTGGCATGTGATGCATTGACAATAAATAAGTACGCTGAAAAAAAAAATATTGATTTGCAGCAGTGATGTTGCTTTTCAGAAAAATGCAAAGAATATCATAGAATAATAGAACACATGAAGCAGCCTTCCTCGGTTTTAGCAGCACTGGTTGGTCAGCAAACTGGACAGCTGTAGTTCTTTATGATACAGTAAACTTTACACAATGTCATAGATTTGATAGTTAAAACAAAGTCTGAAGTTGGCGCGATTGGTCCATGGAACATATGATGTCAGACCTACATCTGATACACCCATCGGCTCTCTGTGGTCGCGTCGTTAACACCATACTAGCTGCTTTTACTTGCGATGACATGTTCTAGTGCCAATTTTCAGCTAGGTGGGTCTGGAAGCCAAGGGTAGTTCAAAAAAATCTGCTATGGTGTGGATTTCAACCTAAGAACTCCGAGATCTAGGCCGTATGTTTTGTAGGGTGAAGTAATGAATGTACCCCCCCCCCCCCCCCCCCCCCCAAAAAAAAAAAATTATGTTCACATTAATAGAGATTTGTCTTAAATAAATTTAAACTCATTTACTTGAAAATCCCGCGGATCTGGGGATCCATTTTGGGCAAGAGAGAGAGAGAGAGAGAGAGAGAGAGAGAGAGAGAGAGAGAGAGAGAGAGAGCATAGACATAGAGAGCACAGACAGAGCGAGACAAAGGCTCAGAAAAAGGCAGAGACAGACAGCCAGATACAGATAGCCAGACAGAGAGATAGAGAGACAGATATCAGACAGACAGACAGACAGACAGACAGACAGACAGACAGACAGACAGACAGACAGACAGACAGACAGACAGACAGACAGACAGACAGACAGACAGACAGACAGACAGACAGACAGACAGACAGACAGACAGACAGACAGACAGACAGACAGACAGACAGACAGACAGACAGACAGACAGACAGACAGACAGACAGACAGACAGACAGACAGACAGACAGACAGACAGACAGACAGACAGACAGACAGACAGACAGACAGACAGACAGACAGACAGACAGACAGACAGAGTGAGACAAAGAAAGAGAGATAGACGGAGAGACAGACAGTCATAAAAAAAGACCCCCCCCCCCCCCCCCCCCCCCCGTTGTGAAAGTCGACTAACTGGTGGTTGTTGAAATTGGATGTGAAGGGTCAGAAAGCGCAGACATGAAAGCCTAGTTATAAATTATAAATTAGAAGTGCCAACCGCCCTTTTGAGGGTGAATGAGGAGAATAAAACGCACTTAAATAAATGTAGACTTCTGTACTTGAAATAAAGATGCTTTTCGTGCACGAAAACAGAATAAGACATCATTCTTCCCTACCCCTACCCCCCCCCCCCCCCCCCACCCCTCAATACCATAGTGCCAATACTTTAGAAACAAAAATTTTAAAATAAAACCGGGTCTTATTTTAGGGTAAACACGATAGTTGTTGCTGCACAAATCAGTATAAAACAGCAATATTCAATCCTTCCAACGTTTGCCACAACAGAATCACCACGTGGATACTACACCTCACTAGGACGGTTAGTGAAATGTCATAAAGCAATAAAAGTTATGTCTAAAAACTATTTATTTAACTTACCTGTTTCCGGATTAAGAAAAGGATGCTTGTTGTCCAAAAGATATCATAATTGAACCAACAATATGTGCTACAATCCTACAGATGAGCAAAACAAATATTCACACAGAATACCCCACAACGACCTTATATTAGCCGACAGTGCTCACGAACTAAACTATTCCTGATCCAAGAAGAAAGATTTACACACATTAAAGTCAGCTGAAACGCGCCTACAAAAAGTGAGAGAGAACAAAAATCGATAAAAATCCTGCCGCATTTGTCCAATGGTATAGTTATAAATAACTGTGCCCGGGAGAAGTACAAACAGCTACATATGTAACTGAAAAGTTATTATAACTAGAACATTATACACACACTAGTAACTGAATAATTGACCTAGAAAGGTTGCGCAGCTTCGGCTTTCAGTGAAGCTGTGTGTACGTGTAATAGTTTGGATGGAGGAAGAAAACATGCATCAGTATTTCATTAACAAAGAATCAACTAAAATAGTCTGAATGATCGTGAATAGGTGTACGGTTAGGGTGATATCTGTTGTGTTTGTCCCAACAGGGCAGCAGCAATGAAGTAGAGTTGAGTTGAGTTGAGTCAAGAATTGACATCACAGCACTCGGGGCATTCCAACGCAGGCTCGATCCTCATCTTCAGCAGCCAGCGCAGAGTTCCAGTACTGATGATACTGGTGACAATCTGGTTATGTGTCCGTCTTGCCTTTCCTCTGAGTGTAGTGAACCGGTCAGACTCTCTGGTTTACATCCAGATGCCTCATTCTCTCCAGGCCATAGTAGTCTTCTAGCTCTATTGATTCCGTTGCTTGTTCTCAAAGAGCCTTGATCACATCTGCCTTGTCATGTAACAATTCACTACCCAGTGGTGCAGATCCAGCCAATATGTCTGGTTGTTAATTACCCGCCATGCTGGCATTGCCTGGAGAAAAGATCCAAAGTATGCTCACTACCTGTCACCTTCAAAGTGAAGCTTGCTACTTTGCTCGAAGCATCCCTGTCTTCACCATTCTCAGCATGCTTTCAGAGTCTGTTACAATTACGACATGTGTATGCATTAGAGCTGTACCGAATAGGTGATTATCACTTTTCGTCTGCATACGAACACGAATAATGTATAGTGTATAAAATAGAACTAAAAAAAAACAAAAAAACATTCATTTTGTAAAATGTAGGCTGAACTTTTACTTCATAAAATGTAGTACAGAATAGTCTTCTTCTTTTTCCTCAGCCTTGAAGATCATTGCTGCATATATCACTCGCCTCCATTCATATCTCTTGTTGGCCTTCTTTTTCCAGTTGGTAACACCAGTTGTTTGCAGGTCTGTCTGGACATTATCTCTCCATCGTCTTTATGGTCTGCCTCGTGGTCTACGACCATTCAGCACCCTTGTGTATTCAGTTTTTACTTCTCTGTCATCTGACATTTTTTCAATATGCTCCAACCATTTCAGTCTGTTAGCTCTCAGGATGCCACTGATCAACGGTGATTTAAGCAGATTATGAATTTCTTTATTGCTTCTCACTTTCTGTTCACCGCTGTTTGCATCTTTAATGGGTCCAAAGATTCGTCGTAAGACTGTTTTCGAAAACCTGTGATAAGGCTTCATTTGTTTTAGTTGTGCTCCAAGTTTCAGAGCCGTATTAAACGACTGGTTTTTTAAACGTTTTATATATTTTGATCTTGGTGTTGTGAGACACTTTACTTTAGCAGATGTTGAAGGGAATAGTATACTTTATTTCCAGATTTCATTCTAGATTAATTTCTTCTCTCAGCATGTTGGAGCAACTGAAGTTTGCACCCACGTACTTATATGGTTCCGTTCGTTTGATTTTCATAATATCGACTTGTGTGTGGCTGGAGTTTAAATTCTTTCAATGTCTATAGTTAGTATTCGTACAGAATAGTAAATATTTAAAAACATTGTATATTTTGCATCCTTCAGTCAGTCTCTGGTAACTAATAACTAGGCATTGAGGTATTCTAAGTATTATAACAAGTAAATAAACTTGTAAATTATCATGACAGCTTAGTTAATGCATGAAAGCTGCATTAACTTTCAACAAAACCAATCGTTCTATGTTGTCATCATTAGTTAGTTAGTTAGTTGGGTTATAATCATTGCACTCCGGACATGTCCATAGGTGCTCATATCCTCCCCTCATTATGAACCCCAACGTCCGATGGCTAATAATACCAGTTCTATGTGCTAATAATACCAGTGCTATGTTGATTAACAAGTCTTCTGATGTGTCTGGTGTGCGTCTCGTTTTTTGCCATTATGGCGAGTGATGTGGATTCACTGCCCCCCAAAGTTCTCTATCCTTCCCATTTCTCTGAGGGCAATAATAATATCAGCATGATCTATAGGCTGACCGTCGGTAGTGTTAGCGGATTCAGCCAACCTATCAGCTCTTTCATTTCCATCGACGCCTGCGAGACCCAAAACAAAAATAAAGGTGACTCCACGCACAGTGGACTTCTGTAATGATTCAAGCCATTGTCTTCGCACCGAACCTGCCTGAACACTCTGGATCATACTCATAGAATCACTGAGTATACATACGCGGGTGTTGTTTTGTTGTCAGCATTAAGGCCATGTTTGCAGAAGCGGGTGTAACGTAATCCCTATTCGTATTCGACCCGACCGCAAGTATTCGGCCAAATACCGAATAGTTATTAGGTTCACTATTTGGATAAAGGCGAATACGAAGCGAAAGTTTGGTACAGCTCTAGAATGCATCTTGTTCTCTGGCCATCGTAGAGCTGCATTTACCGCCTCCACCTCCATTTTCATGCTAGATGTTGTGGTGTCGAATGCCAGGCTGGTTTGCACTAAAGATTTTTAACGCAGCTTTCGCTACGAACCACCAGGCACTATTTTTTCTTCTCAACACCGAACCACCTGTACAGACGCATAAAGTAAAATACAAAGAAAAGGGCGTTCAGAAGCGGATAGAGACACTTCATTCCATCTGACTAGGTTTCTCTCACCAGAGCTTGCCCACTAGCACTTGCATAAAACAAGAACTTCATATCTCCAGCAACTGCCTCTGAAGGAATGTAAAATTTTGAATTAAAAATCGACACCATAGCACTAGGGACATCCGTATAAGCGCTTCGTTCCCATCTTCAGCATCAAACGAAGAGTTCCAATTCTAATCGCACCAGTAACTGTATATCCGTCTTGCCTTTCCCTTGAGTGCTAAGCGTCAGCCAGATCACCTGGTAACTCCTCGCAGCGCCATTCCTCTTAAACCGTAATGATCTTTTTTGCACTTCCGTACTGTTCACTCGCTCTCAGAGGGCAATCACAGCCTCTAGCTTGTCATACATTAGTTCACCACCAAGTGATGCAGAACCGGCCAGTCTACCTGTATCCTCATTTCCTAACACACCGGCATGACCTTGAGAGAATATCCAAAGGATCCTAGTTACCCAGGACCTCATAAATGATGCTTGCCACTCTGCACGGAGCATACCTGTCTCCCCCTTTCACAACATGCTCTGTGAGTCAGTGACAATCACGGCATGTGTGAACAGCTAATTCTCAAGACAGCAGAAGGCAGCAGTAACTGCCTCCCCCTCCATTCTTAAACTAGACGTTGTGATATCTTATGCCAGGCTTCGTTGCACTGAGCGAGGTCCATTCACCTTTGCTATAAACCCCCATGCACTTAGTCTACCTCTCAACACAGAGCCATCTGTATACATGATCACATGACTTGGGCCGGAATTGTCATGTATTATTTGTCGAGCTTCTGATTCTGCATCGCCACCTGGCCAGTCTCTGCACTCACGACCCAAAGTGATAAGAACCACGCACAAGTCTAAAACTTGCTCGGTCACTTTGGCCCACTCCTCACCTCGCAAAAATGTATCAAGCCTGCACAAATGTCTAATTGTGTCTTCAGCTTGCGCCATCAAAGACCTTTCTCTTTTCAGCCTGTGACGCTTAGCTCTACCCAGGGCTTCATGCAGGAGGTGCATCTTGTCTGCGGCTTCGCTGAGATATGACTTTGCTTGCAATAGTAGGCAGTGCAAGTATGTTATACATACTACAGTGGTATCCCTTGTACATCCCAGAATTATCCGCATGGCTTCATTCTCTCTGCGTTTTATCAGCTGACTCTTTGATGTGGTAAGCATTCCAAGTCAATAATCTACCACCGACAGGATCACATATTGGAACATTGTGAACAGTATTCTTTGTTCCATGTCCATTGCTGCCATAATTTAAAAAATCAAAGAGTGTACCAAGCATATAAGAAGAGTTTTAACGAATTTTGATTTTAATGGACAGGAAATCAACTGAAACCTGAACTTTTAGATAAAACCATGTACATAAAATATACAGAGGGCGGCTATTAAAGCTTTATATAATGTTGCGTATGCTTAGGTTACTTGAAACTAGTACACACGTAAGCTAGAGAAGAGTCAGCAAGGCTAACTGGGATATTGAATGCACTTAGAATGTCCGATGACAAATGACAATAAACAATAAGTGTCCATC
>CAJHNH020008494.1:0-2500 GCA_905116865.2 Candidula unifasciata
CAGATAAAGTAAAGTAACGTCGGGAGATGTGAACCAGCGTCATTGCACTTGGTTATACAATCAGATAAAGTAAAGTAACGTCGGGAGATGTGAACCAGCGTCATTGCACTCGGTTATACAATCAGATAAAGTAAAGTAACGTCGGGAGATGTGAACCAGCGTCATTGCACTTGGTTATACATCATGCACGTCGGATATGTATACATTGCACTCGGTTATACAATCAGATAAAGTAAAGTAACGTCGGGAGATGTGAACCAGCGTCATTGCACTTGGTTATACAATCAGATAAAGTAAAGTAACGTCGGGAGATGTGAACCAGCGTCATTGCACTCGGTTATACAATCAGATAAAGTAAAGTAACGTCGGGAGATGTGAAACCATTGCACGTCATTCGGGAGATGTGAACCAGCGTCATTGCACTCGGTTATACAATAAGATAAAGTAAAGTAACGTCGGGAGATGTGAACCAGCGTCATTGCACTCGGTTATACAATAAGATAAAGTAAAGTAACATCGGGAGATGTGAACCAGCGTCATTGCACTCGGTTATGCAATCAGATAAAGTAAAGTAACGTCGGGAGATGTGAACCAGCGTCATTGCACTCGGTTATAAACCATAAATGCTCTGCCACCAGTTCGGACAGCTGATAAGAATGTTCCGCCTGTGTCGCCGTCCGCACGCAACTACAGCGATGCTCCTCCGTTTACTTCAGAGTGTTAACTCTGGTACCCATTACCTAGAGACTGGGTGTCTTCAATCAGATGTGAACAATTACTGACCTCTAGAGAGAAAAACAACACATTAAAATGAGAATCGTCAAATATTATGTTAATTCACCTCTGCTGTATGGGACAGAAACCTGGACAATGAATAAGTAACTAAAAAATCACACAATAAAAATTATTATTATTATGTAATGAATGGCAAACATGTCCCGCAACACCAAGATTAAAGTGTATCAAACGTTGATAAGACCAGGGTTTTATATGGCTCTAAAACTTGGAGCACAACTAAAAAAGAGGAAGCCTTATTACAGATTTTCAAAATTTTTCGTCTTACGATGAATCTTTGGATACATCAAAGATACAGACAGCGGGGAATGGAGAGTGAGAAGCAATAACGAAATTCATAATCTGTTTAAATCATCATTGATCACTGGCATTATGAGAGTTAACAGACTAAAATGGTTGGATCATATTGAAAAAATGTCCGATGACAGAGAAGTATAAACTGTATACACAAGGTAGATGAAAAGTCATAGACCACGAGGCAGACCAAGAAGAAAATGGAGAGATAATGTCCAGAGAGACCTGCAAACACTTGATGTCCTCAGCTGGAAAGAAAAGGCCAACCAGAGAAATGAATAGAGGTGGGTGATATCTGCAGCAATAAACCTCAAGGGCTCAGAATGCCGAAGAAGAAGAATGGCAAATATATGTAATGATAGAACTGAAACAAATATGAAATGTCTACACGGGTATCGAACAAAATAAAAAAAAAGTATCTTCATAATTAGGCTCAGTCGTCCCCCTCTCCTTAAAAGTGAAATAAAGATTTCTGATCCCCCATGTTCTGATACTCTTGCTACCTAATGATCTCACCACAGCCTGCCCTTCAAGAGTCGCACCCTAAATAACGAACTAACATTGCAAATCCTAGCAAATCCTCCCAGGCAGTTGTAATTAGGCCGCCCTTGATGGCTACACCAAGTATATACCCCTGCAGTCTTGCGCGGGTAGGATTACTCACCCCTTGCCTGTTGCACCCTAACATGATACCGAGTTGTCGGTCTTGCCCCGTACAGTTTTAAGAGAATAAGCAGCTCCCACCACGCCTCTCGAAATCATGTAAATAAATTCTAATTTTATGTATAGATTTACAAACTTCGCATTATTTTAAATGTCATTTTCGCCCATTTAGAACGTTTTTATTCTTAAGCACACAAACAAGTCTTAGCCGCTCAAGGAACCTACAATGTTTTTCTTTATGTTAGCAACACTGATCTGCATGTCTCATGTACCAGCTGCATGATGTCTGTGACATATCACAACCCTTTGACCCGTTAGGGTTGTGGAGGTGTATCCAATGGAAGCACGAGCACAAAAAACTGTTTTCTGTCTTCCGCTTGCTAAACAAGTGGATAATAATTTAGTGCTGTCCATTTTCTGAGACTTTTTTGTGTGTTCGAGTACCCATGAATACATTTCATATTTGTTTTAGTGCTGTCCATTCCAGGATCTTCTGTGCTGCAAGAAGGTGGAGGAGGAGAAGAAGAAGAAGAAGAAGAAGAAGAAGAAGAAGAAGAAGAAGAAGAAGAAGAAGAAGAAGAAGAAGAAGAAAAAGAAGAAGAAGAAGAAGAAGGAAGAAGAAGAAGAGAAAGAAGAAAAAGAAGAAAAAGAAGAAAAAGGACAAGAAGAAGAAAAAGAAAAAGAAGACAAGAATAATGGATGATAATAAAAATAATAATAATAATAATAATAATAATAATAAGAAGAA
>CAJHNH020008494.1:7500-245000 GCA_905116865.2 Candidula unifasciata
TAATACCCCAATATGTTTTGTGGCTGACCACCAGACTAACCAATCAACCAACTAACCAACCATCTACTCATCCGACGAAAAACTCACTCACCCACATAACTAACTACTCATCCACCAGACCAACCACTCACCCACTAAACCAAACACCACACCAGCCACTCACCAACCACCAACCTACTAAATTAGCCAATCGCCCACTGACCAAACCAGACGACTAACCACCCGGACAACAAATCACCCAACCAACCATTGCAGCTAAAAAGGCTTTGTCAGCTTACAATGATATAGACAGTGACAACAAGAACAAAAAAGATGGTAGGAGAGACAATGGTGAATGAAATAAACGGAACTTCAATAAAGTTACGCAAATATAATGAAGAAATGTAGCAAAATATGAAATCAACCGACGAAGGTTTTTGAGTTGCCACATTAACTTCATGACTCATGTTTTTTTTTTTTTTTTGGTGTGGTTAAAGGGAACCCGAAACAGAGAGAAAGAGAGAAAGAGAGAGAGAGAGAGAGAGAGAGAGAGAGAGAGAGAGAGAGAGAGAGAGAGAGAGAGAGAGAGAGAGAAAAAAAGACAAAGAGAGAGAGACACACACAAAGACATACAGAGAGACACACACAGACATACAAAGAGAGACACACACACATACAGAGAGGGAGACACACATACAGGCATACAGAGAGAGACACACAGAGACATTCAGAGAGAGAGACACACACACACGCACACACACAGACATACAGAGAGAGACACACAGAGAGAGTGAGACACACACACACAACGACATACAGAGAGAGACACACATACAGAGACACACAAACACACAGACATACAGAGAGAGAGACACACACACAGACATACAGAGAGAGAGACACACACACAGACATACAGAGAGAGACACACACACACATACAAAGAGAGAGAGACACACTCACACACAGAGACATACAGAGAGAGAGAGAGAAAAAAAAAAAAAAACAGAAAGAGAGACACACACACAGAAAAAAAAAGAAGAGAGAAACACAAACACAGAAATACGGAGAGAGAAAAGAGAGACACAAAACAAAACAAACGGAGAAAGAGAGACACACACACACACAGACATACGGAGAGAGAGAGAGAGACACACAAAACACACACAAAAGAAATACGGAGAAAGAGAGACACAAAAAAACAAAAAACATACGGAGAGAGAGAGAGACACAAAACAGACAAACGGAAAAAAAGAGAAAAAAAACACAAACAGACATACGGAGAGAAAAAACAAACACACACACACACAAACATACGGGAGAGAGAGAGAGAGACACACACACACAGAAAAAACAAAAAAGAGAGAAAAAAACAACACAGACAAACGGAGAGAGAAAGAGAAACAAACAAACAAAAAAAAAAAAAGAAAGAGAGAAAGAAACAAAAAAAGACAAACGGAAAAAGAGACAAAAACAAACAAAAAACATACAAAAAGAAACAAACAAACAAACACATACAAAAAAAGAGAAACACAAAAAAAAAAACAAAAAAAAAAAAGAGAGAAAAAACCACAACCAAACAGAAAGAGAGAAAAGACACAAAAAAAAAAACAGACATAAAAAAGAAAAAAAAAACACACACACAGACAAACAAAAAGAAAGATAAAACACAAAAACATACAAAAAGAGAAAGAAAGAAAAACACAAAAAGACATACAGAAAGAAACAAACACACACACACATAAAAAGAGAGAAAAAAAAAAAAAAAACACACATACAAAGAGAGAGAGACACACACACATACAGAGAGAGAGACACACACACACAGACATACAAAGAGAGAGAGACACACACACACACAGACATACAAAGAGAGAGAGAGACACACAGACATACAGAGAGAGAGAGAGACACACACACACACAGACATACAAAGAGAGAGACACACACACACAGACATACGGAGAGAGAGAGAGACACAAAGACATACAGAGAGAGAGAGAGAGAGACACATAGACATACAGAGAGAGAGAGAGAGAGAGACACATAGACATACAGAGAGAGAGAGAGACACACAGACATACAGAGAGAGAGAGAGAGAGAGAGAGAGAGACACACATAGACATACAGAGAGAGAGAGACACATAGACATACAGAGAGAGAGAGAGAGAGACACATAGACACACAGACATACAGAGAGAGAGAGAGAGAGACATAGACATACAGAGAGAGAGAGAGAGAGAGAGACACATAGACATACAGAGAGAGAGAGAGAGAGAGAGAGACATAGACACACAGACATACAGAGAGAGAGAGAGAGAGAGAGAGACACACATAGACATACAGAGAGAGAGAGAGACACATAGACATACAGAGAGAGAGAGAGAGAGAGAGACACATAGACACACAGACATACAGAGAGAGAGAGAGAGAGAGAGAGACACATAGACATACAGAAAGAGAGAGAGAGAGAGACACACATAGACATACAGAGAGAGAGAGAGAGAGAGACACATAGACATACAGAGAGAGAGAGAGAGAGACCTCTGTATCACCTGTATTAATCAATTGTGAAGCCTGTGGACGGTGTCTTGAGCCTAGCTAGTGTAGTCCCTATGAACTGTACAGTTGGCAACATTAGTCTCCCTATGGACTACCCATATAAACACTAGCTCACTTCTGATTGGTAGACCTTGAGCCACGTAACCTGAGCACAAGGTTACGGGGGTTTTCCACAATGCCGTCGATATCGCGTGTTGTATTTTTTATCATACCAGCACTTTAACACTATAAAAACATGGACAAACTGGGTCTAACACAACTCCTCTAGAGAGTGCTGCAAACTATGTCACATATATTTTCTTTCTCGGAATAAAAAGTAAATGCAAGACAACCCAGAAAGCAAACAACAAAGTGGCACACCTGTAGCCTGTGGGAAAGTAGACCAGCCTAACAAACTTATGAATGAATCGTGACCTATTTTGTTTGGGGAGACTAACTTAAACCTAACCGACTAAGACTTGTTTTAAGCTTTGAAGTTAATATATCCATAAACTGGGAATAAAAAGTAAATTCAAGACAACACAGAAAGCAAACAACAAAGCGGCACACCTGTAGCCTGTGGGAAAGAAGACCAGCCTAACAAACTTGTGAATGAAATGTGACCTACTTTGTTTGGGGAGATTAACTTAAACCAAACCGACTAAGACTTGTTTTAAGCTTTGAAGTAAATATATCCATAGACTGTGGGGCTGTGTGGTCTCGAAGTATGGTGTCCGCCTCGAGTGCTAGAGGTTCCGGGTTCAATTCCCGGTGAGGGCTGGGATTATCTCAAGTGGACTTGGACTTCTAGTAATTTCCCCTGGTCTCTGGGTAGTGAGACCAGATGCCCGTGTGCATTGTTGCACACATAAAATATCCCTTGGCAGTTGGACATTTAAAAAAAGTAGCCAATCGGCGATGCCCGGGAAAAATTTCGAGTTAAAAATCTACCCAAGGTATTTCAGGATCCTCGCCGGTGCTACAGAGCCTGTGCACTTTTTCAGACTCAGACTTGAGTCAGAAGAAGAACGGAGCACATATGGGTTACCATGTGCCATGATGTTGATCCATTGTTCAAACCTCAAACCTTCATAGACTACATGAATAAGAAATTGGAAAATGACATGCAATGATAAAAATAAATTATTGGCTATTATGATCACGTCATGGCAAAAAATACAATATTTCAAATGTATTCAAGAAATCCTCAGAAATGTATTAACTTTTTTTTTTAAATCTAAAACTAAATTCCACATCGATCTACATAATAATATTCACAGTACACATAAAAAAAACAAGAAGCAAATACTTAAGGTAATAATAAACAATTCATATTTTAAAAATATTTTTTACAATTATTTGATAAACAATTGCTGTCAACACATACACAGCCTGTTAGCAACTGCCGTGGCGGCATAGTGATTAGTAGCCTTGCTTGCTAAAACAATGTTCTGGGTTCAATGCTCAGCAGTTGGAGTATGGTTTTTAATTACCAAAACTCATCAATGGTATGTAATAAAATTTATTTAAAATAATGACCTGCAGTTTGTAGCTATTGCAATTTTTCCAGAGTCAACCCAGCCTACAGTACTATGGCTTGGTCAATCCAATCTACAACACTAGGATAGACCCAGCCTATATCTTGGTCAACCCAGCCTGCAGCACTGTGGTTTGGTCAATCCTATCTACAACACTAGGATCAACCCAGCCTATATCTTGGTCAACCCAGCCTGCAGCACTGTGGTCAACCTAGTCTATGTTTCAGTCATCTCAGCCTACAGCATGAGGGTCAACCCAGGATATCTTCCAGTCAGTCCAGCCTACAACTAGGATCAACCCAGCCTACAGCACTATGCCTGACCCAGCTTATGGCTTGCTCAGCAATAGCTAACAATAGGAGGGGCAACCTATCTTACAACAAGAGCATAAACCCATCCTACAGAACTATGCTCAACCTATGGCTAGCTCAACTCAGCCTACAGCATGTGGGTCAACCCGGCCTGCAGCACTATGGTCAAATTCAGCCTATGAATCTATAGTCGACCTAGACAAATCAACACTTAAGGGGTAATGTGATCATAACTGTACCTGTCACCTTTATGTCCAGGAATATTTCCTGGTACCCATTGTTATACTGAGTTGACCTGGGAGGCCAGCTCAGTTTTAAAAAGCAGTCTAAATAAGGATTCAAACTATGACTACTGCACCATAAAGCAAGCATGTTAGCCACTAATGGTAGAGACATTAGGACATACTCTATGTTGAATTACAGACGGGTAGAAGATACAGAGGTCAGCCTCTAACACGATTTAAAGATTCCTGCAAGCAGGACATGAACTAAAACAGGTTGTGAGACAGATTCATCAGAACAAAATTCCATGTACCATCTTTAGTGGAAGGGGGAAATCAGGAAGGCTGTGGGAATAAAGAGTAAAAAATGATTGTAGAAAGGCTCAGAGCTGAGCAGCTGAGCAGAAGCACACTAAACACATGTGAGGCAGTAATTGTGACTCCATGAACACGCTTCAGAAGATAGCAACAGGCGGCATGCACTCTGAATTGGTAGAAAGCATTTGAAGTTCCTTCACCTGCATCTACACTCCTGGTCATGCTGGCCTAAAGGGTAATGAGCGAGTGGACCATCTGGCAAGCAATGCACCTATGCATGTGGGAAAAAACATGGTCAGAGCAGGTATTATCAACGCTGTATGAACTGGGCTAGTGAATATTGACAAATATATGACACTAATATGATTGCGTGACATGGGAGTAAAGCAAGTGAAGCATGTCTAGGCCACCTTCAAGGCCGAGATAGGAGACATTATTATAACCAACCTCTCATGGGAACAATTAGTATAAGTACCTTGGAGTGGCTGCTGCATCTGAGGACTGAGCATGCATAGGAATGCCCAATGTGCAGCGATGTGGATTGTGATAACACAACATAACATACATGTGATGGTATCAAGGTTTCAAAATGTCATGCTCTCATTGTGGAAGACTTTACCTAACAACACCATGGCCTGTGATTCCCATGTCTTGCCATTGCACAGTTCAAGACTATTGTCTGGATAGGCAGGAAGGTGCCATTAGTTTAATATCCTAAAAGCTGCCTCCTGTTTTTCTGCCTCGTTGCCGTATCTGTTGTGTGTGCGCATGTATATCTCTAGGTACGAAATTGTAATCTATGCTTTTGTACTTTTAATTTACATTTCATACTATGAGTATTTTGATATATTAACATAAAATGCTTGGTATATAAAGTACAATTTGCAATTGAAAAATGAGTGTTTGAAAGGGCCTGCATGCCCAATTTTGACCTTTTGGAAGTTCGTTCGTTCGTTTGTTCGTTCACACTAAACCAATGATAAAAAAAAATTTGTTATGTTTTCCTCTTGGATTGCAGTCTTAAAGGCTTATCCAGTGAGCCCAAGAGCTACTTTTTAGATGTGAATCCAACATGAGCAGATCCTAACTAGAACATGTGTGTTTTCTGACACCATTTTGGAGAGAAAAGACCCACTGCCCCTCAACAAGCATGTTCTGAAAGGCAATTAATGAAGGTTTTGTGGATATCAGATGTGTTGGGCTGCAAGTTGCAGTTATCACAGCCCTATCATGGGCAAATAAACAAAAAGCTGGAGGAGGAGGCAAAGAAGAAGAATAAGAAGAAACCTCAGAAATCCTGTTAAAACCATTCAAAAACTTCTATACTGATGTACCCACTGTTACAAAGCAACCTGATGTCCTGATGATTTGAAGCCCTTGAAGAAAATGTTACAGATCATAACAAGCACATGTCCTGTCCCCAGACCCAAACCCACAATTTCTACAAAGCTGGGCCTGGACACCAGAAGAACCAGCTATGAACGTACATAGCACACACTTTTTGTGGCCATACTTGAAACTGTGTCTTGAGCACACTCTTGCCCCAATGGATGTGCTCCCCATGCACAGGGATCCACACAGAACACAGCACCTTTTGTTTTGCCAGGTGCATGCTGGGTTGTAGCCTCTGTGACTGAGGGAACATCTCTGACAGAGCATCATAGCAGCAGTGGATGCCATACTTTCCTGTGCCATCATGTGACATCTGGTTTTCTGAAAACAGCGGTCAGAGGTAATGAGGTATACATGATGAACAACCTTAAAGACTTGATGACCAATTTACACAATGTATAATCTGTTTAAAATCAACACTGATCACTGGCATCATAAGGGCTAGTAGACTGAAATGCCTGAGGCATATTGAGAGAATGTCAGATGACAGAAGTAAGAAATTGTATGCAACAGAGTTAATGGCTGTTGACCATGAAGCAGATTAAGAAGATTGTGGAGATATACTATACAGGCAACCTGCACATACTTGGAGTTTCCAGCAGAAAGGGAGGACATCACAGAGATGATTGGGGGTGGGTGATACCTGCAGCAATCACCCTCAATGGCTAAGAAAGCTGAAGAAGAAAATTAGAAAGCACACACCCTATGTGGGTTCCAGGGCCCCATTTGGGAAGGGGGGGGGGGGGACAGACCTAGTGCCCTTAAGTATGTAGTAAATGGTGAGTAATTAAAGACTTGCTGAAATCAGATGTACAAGGTTGAAAGGTGCAGATATTGCAGCCTAGCTGTGGGTGACAGTAGTGTGCTAGCCATCACTATTTTAAGGGTGAACGCAAAAGAAGGACGAGTTTTTCTAGAGAAATAAATAAGAAAAGCATTGTGCAAAGAATTTACCTGAAGAGAAAAGAAAAACAAACATCACTAATGTCCTATTAAACTCCAGGGGCCAGAATAAAGGCAACAATGATGATAAATTGATATTTATTTCCTATATTTTCAAACATTAATGACAGGCAGTGTGTTAATAAAATTCACATTCAACAAGGAACATATCAAATTCTTTCTCCAGATCTCACTTTTTTTTCTTTTTGAGATGGAGAGATAAACATATGATCTACGTCGTAACTGCCTTTACAAAAATAAACATACCTCAACATTTCATTTACCTTTGCAAAAGAACTTCTTGACCAAGGATTGATATGTGTGTATGAGTCCGGATCTTTCCGTAAGAAATCCACCAACCTGTTTAATAAATGTAACTCTTGATCAGTGTCAGAGACCTGCTAACTGCCAGCAAAGGCAAACAGCTTGTTGGCAGCTGCATAACAGAAACGTCTATCCTTAAACACAACTAAACCAACACCGTCAGTACATACACATCAGCCTTTAGAGTAATTTACAACAAGCAGTTGGTAGTTCACCCCCAGAATTGGCTCGCTAACCCTACCCCTACCAGCCAGAGTGCTTTACAGTCGCCACTCACACACTGGCCATCCATTTGTTCACAGGCATTAATTAAGTCTGAACCAACAGCCTCCAATCCAAGCTCTTTTCTACGCTTCTGCATCTTACATTGTGACTGCTACACTACTGCACGGCTATGGATAGTTTCAGTGGGCAGCCATGTCACTGCACTCAGTCGGTTCGGTACTAGGCCCACAAACTCATTATATTCTTCTTCTTAAACTGACAAATCCTTTTTTGCAAACCACCTCGCTAACACGCACAGCTAAGTACCTGAATGAAAACCACTATAATTAAACACAATGAACTATCTCTCTATAACATGGGTGTTCCCCTCCCTCCTAACACCTGAATTATAATTACCATCAATCTAGAACGTTATTACAACCTAACCGTTTCTAATTTGGTCAAACACGCAAACATCTAATGATCAAAATACCACAAGTTTCCATCCAAGTCTTGCTAACAAACTCCTTGATAACCACTGTTTAGTCCTCTTTTGTCAAGTCTAATGTTTACCGTGAACTCAGGACATGCCTCAGTGAATCCTAGAGTTTCCACACCTCCACCACGCTTTCCTAGTCAGAAACTCCTATGAGCTATTGAACACTGAGTTGCTAAACGGTTATCTAAGTACTAGTCCATCATTAATTATCATTACCTACAGTAGTCCCATAGCAACACAGGCTCTTGTCAATAGTAAAAGTAAGTAAAAGTAAGGGGCCCTTTTCCACGCCTTTAGGCGAATAGGGCATATAGGGCTAGACCTATATTTTTATAGACCAGTCGGTACAAGATGGGTGATGTTGTCAGCATCAGCCGGCCGCCTTTACTTTCCCGGGACTGCACCTGGTACCCACTCAAGGCTGGGTCGACCTGGGAGCCAAGGTCATTTTTGAAATAAGTCCGGCTCCGCCAGGGAGCGAACCCACGACCTTCCGATCTTCGGCGAGCGTCTAGCCGCTCGGCCACGGCGACTTCTTGTCAATGAGGCTTAATTAATATTTGTTGCTTAGATGTGAGAAGTTGTTCCTGAATGTTGAATGTTTTGTGGTCATACCTACTTCTTTTTCTATTTCTACCTCACATATGACATCATGTGTTATCAACTGACACAGGAAAAAAAATGTCTCTGCAGATGTGAATGCACTTTCACAATTCTGGCATACCTTGGTTTGAAGTCAGCAGCAAATAATTTGATATTAGACCACTCTGTGTTGATTTTAACAATGATGTGTTCGGATAGCAATGGAAACCAATTGTAAAACTGCCTAGAATAATGACAACAGCCAATAAATGCTAGGACTGGTTTGTGAGCTACTGTAACAGATAGGCAGCATATTGAGAAAAACTATCAACCTGTTCAAGTATCCTTTCCTTTACTGGAACTGTCAAAACTGGCTAACTGGTGTCTCAGCTTGTAATATTTGCATAGTTAAGCTGTAGTTTGAGATGGCACAGAAACATTTCTTTTTAAAGTCAGTCTCAATTAAATAATTTAGTAGCCAGGTTTTGAGGAATTTCCCATTCTTCTTTGCAAGGTCACACGCATGCTGCTGAAACATTTATTTAACATATTTCACAATCAAATAGTTTTTTACTTTATCTAAAGGAGCATGACCAACAAAAATTCTTTCTCTAGTCAAAATAAGGTATTCTTGCAAATTATTTAAAACCAATATTAATAGATGTAGTTTACATAAAAATGTTGAAACTGCCTATCTACTGGGTAAAAGACACAAGAAAGCAGTGTATGTGTGTGGAAGGGGGGGGGGGGGGTATTCTCAACCCCTCCCTTCGCCTTGCAAAAATTTGGGTGGGGGGGGGGAGAGGGGGCCTCAGGGCTCCTGAGATCAATAATTTGGTAAAAATAAGAGATCCCATTTAACCATGTACACAAATATAATGTATATCATTATACTGATTTGTCATTCAAGATATTATTATAATTATAATAATAATAAATAAATATAATAATATACTTCAAATAATATGAAATTTATAAATTAATACTTTTAAAGGAAAATATCCAAGTATTGGGACAGCTAGCCCCCCTCTTACAGCATAAGACAATCCCAATCAGCACAAAGAGACATCTTATTCAAAGCATATTTATTCCAACTCTGTGCTACCAGTGCCAGACATGGTCACTCACAACAAACCATAAAAGAAAATTAGTAACCACGGAAATGAGATGTCTGAGAAGGGCTGTAGGAGTGACCATAAGAGATAAGATCAGGAATGAGATCATAAGAGAACAAGTCGGCACAGAACCAATTCTGGATTACATACAAAGACAGCAAGTGAAATGGTTTGCCCACTTAGAGAGAATGCCTTGTGACACCATACCATACAAAGCATACATGGAAAGAGAAGAAGGACGTAGAGCACGGGGTAGACCAAGAACAAGATGGAAGGATAACATCAGAGAAACTCTACAACAGCACAATGTGCCTATGGTCGAGGCAGCCAGAAGAGCTAGAAAGAGAACCTTATATCTCCCTCGACACCCACAGCGGTAAAAGAGGAAGTGAAGAAGAAGAAGAAGAAGTGTCTATCAAGAACTATCTTTTTATTCTGAGTCTATATATATCTATACATGGTTTTAGGGGGCATTTTAGTTCTCTTACAAAAATATTGTGGAGAGAGTCTCCTGTAAAAAATATATTGTGGGGGAAAGCTAGGAGCCTGTGCCTTTAAGTTTTGGTGGATATGATTGTAGAAATACTAGGATGTAGAACAAGGGTGCCAGAACATGGGAGCTGAGGTGGCATGAGATCATCTCCTTTCCTCCAAGGTATGATGTAGCTGCCACCCCCCAACTCCACTAACTATGTGCAGAAACTCTCTATTTAAGAGTTAATTTATATATATAATTCTATTTCAAATATACTATTATGTTTATTTGCTTTTCAGCTATTATTATTAGAACCTTAAAGAAGGTATAGATTCCTTGAGGACCCCCTGCTGAACATTTGTAAGAGGGGATGCGAGCATCCCCTAGCCTCCCCCCCCAGTGTTTTATTTGTATCCACAGCCCTTATGTAGAAACACTGTAATGGGATAACACATCACTAGAGTAGATACATTCAGCATACCTTTGCTTGAGCCTAGCAGACTCCAGGTGGTATGGAAGGTGGTATGCCTTTGTCCTGGGATCATCACACCAAAACTGGTAGTAATCAGCCAGAAGAGTGTGCCATTTTGTGACTTCATCCCAGGAAGTTAGCAAGTGACTTTGTACTGCCTGAAACAAAAGTAAACGTTGAAATACTTTAAAGTATTTTGATGAAATTTTAAAACAAAAATGTGTTTCCCCACAGTGAATTTAATAGTTCAGAAATAAACAGTATATTATAAAATATATTTCCCTGCATATTTCACTGTGTCTCGTCAGGTGCATTACTAAAGAGTTACATCAACATATAATGAAGCATAAAAACTGAATTCTGTCCACTGAAACACACAAATCACAGTCTATCTCATTAAATGAATGAAGATCTCTTAAGTGTGTCAAGACCAACCAAGACAAAAGAATCCAGCTTTTCAATAAGACATCATTTGCTTGAGTCTAGACACATAATCGATAAGGACGGTTAAATCTGTGTTATTTAATACACCCCGAACAGGAGATTGCTGAAGCTGGGGGAAGCTTTAATAATAAATATGAGCAGATCAGGAGCATATCAAGGATTTTTTGTACAGGGAATCTGGGTATGCCGGGTAATGAGTGGGCTGATAGGCTGGCTGCAAACACTCCTCTGAGTGTTGAGGTACTTTTATAATAAGATGAAGACTCTCTGGAATCAAGTGGAATGAGCAATATTATAGACAGAGTATCCATTCACACACACATACACACACAAACTGATTCATCAGGGGGTAGGCAGAGGTTCTGGATGATTTTCAAAGCAGAGAGGAAAGCATAGGCGGACATTTAATCAGGTTGCTGCTAACATTATTAGCTTTGGACATTTTCACTGGCTACAGAGGAAAGAAACGAAAACATGTGTTGGAATGTCCCGAGTTCAGCGATGTCAATTTGTTAATCACTCATTCAAAGGTAAGAGAACGTATGGTACAATCAATAAGATTAAACTGAAACAGCCATTAACACATCAGGAGTGGTTGGGGCAGAAAGAGCTCAGGAAACAATAACTAGAAAGAGAATAAGAAAAACAACATATAATAATCGACAAAGGTAAGACTATGTCTGCTTTGAAAATTATAGTGAACAGAAAAATACTTGAGCAAGTCTATATTTTTTCTTTTCTTGGACAATTAATAACATATGGTGGCAGGTGTGAAGCAGAAATGAGAAAGAGAACCGGAATCATTAGAGTTAATATTTCAAAAACAAGAAAAACTTCTCAAATCTAAACAGTTTATATACTGAATTAACTCTTTTAGTCCCAGAGGGTTTAGCATCACAGGCCCAAGGGGTAGTCAGAAGAGACTTAAAATCGGCGCATCATGCGTTCATTGGGCTTCTAGGCAGTAACCTATGAACGCATGATGCGTTCCTTGGGACTCAAAGAGTTAACAGCGATCATGAGTTCCATGTGCTATTCATTATTATTGAGTCTTCCTCTTTTACCCCTTCAGGTTATTTCTTATCCACACTGACATCCTAGCACATTGGTCCAACCCATCCATGCTCCCTCCTCTGATGCAGCAGCCATCTCAACCCTTCAGGTGTTGAGGGAGATGAAAGGTTTTGCTCTGCTTCTGCGGATTATCTCATTTTATTCTTTTTAGCAATAATAAATTCACAATGCACATGTCAGACCTGTTGCAACTTCACCAGAGCTCCATTAGTGATGATGTTTCAGGGTGACCCTGAATGGAATTCATGGCTACAGTTGTGGCCCCATGGCGTAAGGCAATAGGAGACTGCTCAATCCTAGCAATTTCTTACTTTTTCCTGTTTACCTATCAGATGGGATTATTAAGTTCCATCTTCACAATGAAGGTTGGCTGCAGTAGATTTCAAGCACTTTCTTTTTCTTACCCTGGGTAACTTTGGAACTTTTATTCATCCATCTCTTAGTGTTATCTCTTATCTTGTACTGCTGTACATCTCTTGCACGTTTGTTTATTGTTACTTATTATCCGTATCAACATCCTAACATATAGGCACGACCCATTCATGCACAGTACTCTGATGCAGCGGCCATCTTAGTATATCTTCTGTCTTTGCCCCACTACCAGTTTCTACATGCTTGTTCCCATTGAATGCTCATTTCCAAAGGTAGTTCAACATCTCTGACTCCTTTATGCCTCTGGCACATTTGTCATAACCTATTTTCCATGGCAGAAGAGTCTCATGCCTTTGAATGTATCTGACATATTTTTTTCTCTCAAACATCCTCTTTTAGAATAGTTTTTTTTCTTTTTCAGAATGTATTTCATTTATTTTGTTGTAGAAAAAAAAAAAATGAATGAGCAATGTAAAGAGGAAAATTCTGGTCTATGAAAAATATACCTAACATGCCCTTAAGATTTTGTTTAAAAAGAAAGGATTCTTTATTTTTGACTTTTTCAAAGAAATCTGGTGAATTTCCCCAAATATTTAGCACATTTCAATTTTTTAAATTTAAATAGTTGTGTTCACCCTGCCCCTTCCTCCCTTTTCCCAGTGTGGCTCTGTGATTAGAGCTTAGTGATTTCCATAGAAGGCAGTTTTTGTATTTCAACAACAAGAAATGTTTTCATGGTTTTTGATCAGTAATGTGAGGGTCGCACAGTGGAAAAAACTGACGCCTCATTAAATAATGTTTCCAAAGATATCAGGCGCTACACTGTAGGCAACATTCATTGTGGAGTGGCAAATCATTTTTTTTAAATGTCCTCTTTGATGGTTTGCTGCAAACTATTCTGCAAATAAAAAAAAATCACAAGATTAACACAAGCCACATAACCTTGAGCACAGCCTCATGGGAGAATGTTAGAACTTCTTCAGTGCGTCCAAACACTCGCAGATATGGTTTTAATTGTCTGTGCGCCCGTGCCCAGTAAAGAGGAGCTAATTCTTCCTTCCTCTCTGCATTCCCACAGATTTTTAAAATACTGTCTGAGGGCAGTCCATGCCGTGAACACGCTGTTAGACAGAGCACCTGTCAGAGGCAACAAAGAAACTAAGTTGCCAGAAATGGAAAATCAATGCGTTATAGTGAAACAGAAAGTTTTAATTTCATAATGGCAGTTGTGATAGTGCAGTGCCTAAATGCTCGCCTGCCTGCCCAATGGTCAACCCAGCCTACAAGTGGTACCAGGTAATGACTGGAGAAGTAAAGGCAGCTGGCGTAATGTTGATTACATCACCCACTGAGTTCTGACTGGGCTATTTAATAAATCATATGGCTGATTCATCAGTGGAATAAAAATGGTTCTTCACATATCTGACTTTAGTTAAGTCCATCCTCAATGCACAGCTATTAAGTGCATACAATTTTAGCTCCCCTTCTTAGTATATGCTCAGCTTATATTCACTGTTAACCCTTTCACCCCATAAGAAATTCAAAAGATGAGAATAGAAGAAGCAGAAGAAACAAGTCTTGGGCAGTTTTCATAAACATCCAAGGGGGTTGAATTAGACCACCGAGCAGACAGACAACCATGAGGTCCACAGCTATATCCCATCCGTTAAATCAAATTCATATTATTTATTACATTCACTGCAAACAAAATTTAAAGTAAGGGAATTAATCACTAAATACAAACAGAACTGAGAATTAACTGCTTTCCTTCCCTCTGATCATGAAAACAGGTGTTTTGTCGACTTAGCCATAGGGAACAAAGTGACATTGTCATAGGGTTTTAATGAAGCAACAATGATATATATTTTAAAAGAATTTCACCTCTTATAATACCTCACAACTTTTTTGGGGTTATATATTCATCATATCCACCATGTCTTCACACTATGTAGCTGCAACCAGTACGAACGACATTATTTAGGTATATTGACCACAGCCCAAATTCAGTGTGTCATCAAAAACCCATAAATGTTGGAAAAACGTGTTCTCGAGGTGACAGGATTTACACCATCTTTGTGTTTTCTGCTCTACCTGTTTTGGTCTTTTGCATAGTGCTTTTACCTTACTTCACACATGTTTACTTGATATTCTCCCAGTATGTTCAAGGCTGCTGATTCATAGTCACCTCATTTGTTTAAAAATTCTCCTGCCTGACGTAAGTGCTGCAAAAAGCACAAACTCAAGCACTACGAACCGAATATCATTGCATAAGACTTAACCCTTTCACTCTAGGAATGCTTGAAAAAAACAAAAAGGGCCCTGCCCTCATGGGAATTCTGGGAAAAAAATCCTTCAAAAACAACAATGTTACACTGGTTACAATTAAATGTGTAAAAAATTTATTTATACACATAAAAATTTTTTTTTTTCAAAATCAATAAACATGAGCAAAGAGAAGCACTAAATGGAGTTACTTCCGTGGGGATTCATCAGGTGACTCATACCATGACCACATGAGCTCTATCACTGAGGCGTACAGAAATTATCTGGGCTTTATAAAAATGTTTAGGTTGAAGGAACACACTCCCCCACCCCGATGCTATTTTTAGTTCATATATTCACATCCTGACCTCATAAATATTTGCGTAGGCACAAAAACAGCCAAGAGAATTAACTAGAAATCTTGTAAACTAAACAGGTCACTGTAAATGTAGGACAAGTGAGATTTATTGGGAATTATTCCCCAGCCAGAAATGTCAGTGTTGCTGCTTCTTGCAGCAACAGGGTTCAGAGTTGAACTTTTGTTTTTTAATTAGTCAGCAGAAAAGAAAGGGGAGAGAATAGACCAACTGCATGTTACAAAATGGTTCTGCTAAAATCAGATTTGTTGAGATGAAATGTGCAGATATCACAGCCTAGCTGTAAACCACAACACGCCAACCACTCTTTTAAGTGAAAACACAGAAGAAGAAGACTTTTATTTAACTCTTTGAGTCCCAGGGGGGTTAGCAACACAGGCCCAAGGGCTATCTAGAGAGAAGTAAAATCGGAGCTTCTAGCATTCACTAGGCTTCTAGGTAGGAATCTATGAACGTATGATGCGTTCCTTGGGACTGAAAGAGTTGACATGAAGTTTATTACATTATTTTATGTGAGCCTGCACTTCCTTACCTTCTTGATTACTTCATTTTCATCATCTTCTTGTATCAAGCGATCAAGGATCTGCACCAGAAGTTCCTCCATGTTGTTTGGCAGTTTATCTATTTTATCTTTTAAAGCACGGAAATCTCCAAAGATACGCAACTCTTCTGTCATCATCAGCATCCACAGAGGGTTGTCTACCCCTGTCTTGCAGATCAAACTATTTAGCAGGTCAGGATCTAGTTTCTATATTTAAAAAAACAAAGACAAAGCAAAATGATATGGTTACATGCTGTTAGGCCATTTTGGGGATAAAGTTTAACAAAGACTAAATCAAATTTGTAATAGATATCTGAGTTAAGAGCTATCATCATAGCACTCAGGACTTTCCCATAAGCTGTACATCCATATCTTCGGCAGCTAGAGCAGAGCTCCAGTTCTGCTGGGACCAGTAGCAGTCTGACTATATGTCTGTCTTGCCTTTCTCCTGAGTGTAGACTGTCAGCCAGATCTCTGGTCACTCCCCCCCCCCCCCTCCACCCCTGCCTGCACCATTCTCTTCAGACCATAATTTGTGCTTCTACACTGTTCACTCGCTCCCATATTTAACTGCACTTAATTTAAATATTGTATGGTTCAGTCTCTGCTAAAAGTGTCACACAAAACATGAAGCCAGTTGCTCTAGCAATGACCCTCGTGAATGAAAAAAAAAACTGAAAAAACTTTTAAACGTGAAATACACAATAAATATTTTCACCATATCACCATGAAGACAGTTCTGGGAAGTAAAGGCGGTCAGCATGAGTTTGACCACATAACCTACCAAGTGTCGATTGGTCTATAAAATATAGGTCTAGCCCTATATGCCCAATACGAGAAGGCATGGAGAAGGGTCCTTTACTTTTATTTTACTTTACCATGGAGAGTCTAGGAAAAAAGTACTTGACAAAAATAAAATCTATGCTGCTCTGCACAAGCAGACAAAACAACCATCACACGCAACACATCATTTGGAACAAAAATCACTCAGTCAATCAATTAGGTGCCATCTCCACAATGAAGGTTGGCTGCAATGGATCTCCAACATGCTCTGTCTCTTGTCCTGGTTGCACAATCTCTCAGATTGTTGTTCGCCCATCTCCTGATGTTTTCCTCCCACTTGTATTGTTGTCTACCCTTGCTCTCTTGACCAAGTTTTTCCTCCACTATGTTTTTTTTTTTTAAAGTCTAATGTCTTTTAATGCAGCTGAATATATTCACATCTCCAGATATTCAGTTCTAATTTCTATCTGCTTACTCAGTCTCCAGGTTTTTGCACTGTACAGTACGTCTGAGTATACATAACATCAGGCGACTCTCATTTTAATGTGTTGTTTTTCTCTCTAGCTGTCAATAACTTTGACATCTTGAAGATATTTTAGACACCGTTAAGATAAAGTTAAGTGTTTGATTTCTGCTCCTGAAATGACTAAAACAAAATAAAATACCTTAGAGAAAGCTTGTAAGTATTTTACAGCCACTGCTGCTAGATCTTCTGAAGTCATAGGCTGCAAAGTCATTTTGAAGGCTGGGTGCTCGTAAAGTCTTGCTGTAGTGGGAGGGTGTGGGTTTGTGCTGACCACACAGTGAATGTTATGTGGAAATGTTGGTGGCAGCCATGACAGATGGTCATATATATCATTGTTTTCAAGCTGTGAAATAGATGATAAATGAATTAACTCATTTCACTAATACTTTATATTCAAAGCAAGAAAAAACAAAAAGAGTGTCTTTACAGTTACTCAAAAATGGATATTCTTCAAGTCAGAAAAAAAAAATCTTGCCCTGGCTGGAGGTTGTTTTGGATAGCAAGAACACTACCACTATGCCACTGCCCCTCCTAAACTAGATGAAAAAAGATTTAATGTCAACAATTATTTTGGGAACGTACAATTAAATGTAGCTAATTATGCACACACACACACACAAATTTACGTGCATACACACACTAATTTATATCAGTTTTTAAAAAAATGTAATTACAAACAGGCAAACCTCATTAAGTCCATCAATAAAAATGACCAGTTTTTTATCACTGCTGTTCCTGTATCTAGCCAGGGCTAATTTCAAAAGCTTCTGCAAATCCTCAACACTGTTACTTTCCACATCATCTGTTTTCTTTTCTAGAAGAAAACAGAAATTTTCATTTAGAGATAAACATGGTGGCCACAATTGTAATTCAGGTAAAAAATAGGTCAGTCAGAACCATGGTGGAATAATGGCTGGATGCGCACCTAAATTTGCATCGAGGCAGTGTTTTTTCATAACCGTCTTTGGTTTCCCTGTCAACTGCCTAAAATGGGTACCACACAATGTTCTGGGAAGTAAAGGTGGTCAGCATAACCACATAACCCAATGGACGCAGACTGGTCAGTAAAACAAAAACAAAAATATGAACCTTACATTATATACTCCTCACTAAATCAGTACTAATTTGCAAGTTAAGATCAAAGACAACTGGGCTTAAAGATGCTCCATCTTCCACATGTAGATGCTGTGTATTTCAGTAGCACAATGGTTGTATACATGTTGTACTCTTTCTCTCATATATTCTTTCTTGCTGAATAACACCAAATTCCCACAACTTTCCAGACTTGAAAACTCATCATAGTTGAAACTGCTGTCAAGAATATAGAATACGACAAGAAAACAAGTTTAAAAAGTTTTCTAAAGAGAGAACAGAAACTTACCGAAAATTCACTGGAAAATTGTAAATCTCTTCTCAACTAATGTAACAACAAGCCCATTTTTGTGTGATAAGAGCAATAATGTCACAAAGTTTGCATGTTGATGAACAATCTTTTTCTTCTTCTTCTACTGTCACCCTTAAAATAGCAGTTGGTATATTGTTTTATTGTTTACAGCTAGGCTGTGATATCTGTGCCTTTCGACCAAACACATCTGATTTCAGCAAACCCTTAATTAGCTTTTACAACATACTTGTTAGGGAAGTGGGTGTTGCAGTGGTTCTATTTTTTAGTACCACGGATCAACATCAAGGCACACAGTTGTAACCCATTAGTGCTCTGTTACACTTCTAACTCAAGCCTGAGTCTGAAGAATCTCAGCGCAGTGCATGAACTCTGTTGCACCGGGGAGGATCCTGAAATACTTTTGGGTAGACTTTTAACTCTAAATTTTTGCAAAGGCAGCATCGTAAGCTATTCTTTTTCTATTTCCAACTGCCAAGCTATTTTTTACGTGCGCAACAATACACATGGGCATCTGGTCTTACTACCCAGAGACCAGGGAAAATTACTAGAAGTCCATGTAAAAAATCTCAGCCTTCACCAGGGTTTGAACCCGGGACATTCGGCACTCGAGGTGGATGCCATAACCCGAGACCACCGAGCCCCCGAAGGTTCTCTTTTCTTTATTCCCCTGTAATGCGCCCCTAGAAATCATATAAGAAATTGAAAAATCTAAAATGATAGATAATGCAGACACTCACCATCTTCTTCAGGATTCAGGACAAGAACAAGTTGTCTTAGCAGGGACTCCACATGAACACTGTTTGGGGTGCTGTTTACAATGTGGAAAAATACATAATCTCCACTCTGGAAAAACAACAGTAATAATCATAAAATGCCAAATAATGAGAATATGGAACTCCCAAATAGGCTCTTGGGCTCTCATTGCAGGGTAGGGGCAGACCAACTGCCCCCTTAAGAAAAGCATGTCACAGGTTGTGATTAAGGGGTGCTTCCGTTGAAGCCAGAGTGCATCCGTCTGAAAGGTCAAGAATCTATGTTCCTACAGGCGTACAGGAAAATATTAAGTTAACCCAGCTTTAAAAAAGCTAGTGGATTGATAAAATGAATGTAATGCAAAACTCTAGTTCTGGAATAAGATGAAAGTCCACAAATGAAAAAACAACCAGAACTTTCAAATGGTCTACAGCCAGTAAATGCTAAAAAGAAGAATTCAAAGAAGTCTTATTTCATGTGACATATTGGCATTCAATGAGTTGTATGTTCAGTTGAATGCTAGATTCCACAAGATTGCATTCTCTCATTTACCAATTTAATATCTCTGCAGAAAATGTAATGAGAAACACCAAAAAAAAAAAAAAAAAATGACCAGACATGTGGCAGATTTATCGACTAATTAGTAGAAATCCAACTCCAGATAAACAGATGATACAGTTATCCTCTTAAACAGTGCAAAAAGATCAGAATAGCTAATTTTGTCTGCTAGGACATACAGTGAAGATCAAGTGCTGAACAGAAAAACAACAATTAAGTTTTACCAACATACATGAAAGAATAGTGACAGAAAACAAAGGGTAAGTTAAAATAACAATGTGTGAACGAAGAATTAGGAGTGAATCAGGCAAGGATGAATGAATGAGAAGATGAGATCGACATGTGTATAGTCAGTGGGCTACGGGAAAGTTAGCGTCTACACCTTAAGACATTTGCTGCGAGAGACAGAGCATCTATGGGTATGCCCCTGCCTCCCCCTGTGAATATTATACCATGGCATGATGAGGAATTATGAAACCATTTTACTCTAAGCCACAGACCTAAAGAAACATGGAGAAGGAGAGAAGAAAGGAAAATGAAAGAATGTAAAATTACATAGGTTGCTATAGACAGAAAAGCAGCAGGCCACAGGTCAGTGACAGGCCTTAGGTCAGCGGCAACAGAGATGATTTGTGAATATCTTGTGTGACAATGACACAAAAAAGATATAGATATATAGAAGTCACAGAGCCGGAAAAAAGTAAAGACTCTTTTCATATAACTCATACATCAGACATATGGTGCTAGACTAATATTTGTATAGATCAGTCAACACTTAATGGATGAGGTGGAAGACTTTACTGTTCAGGGCATTTCCTAGTACTTTTAGACTGGATTATTCTGAAAACCCAGGTCATTTATAAAAACATCCTTTGATGTGGATTCAGATGCGAGACCTTTGGGCCAGGTGGCAAAATGAAACTAGGTTGGTTAAAAAATTAACTCCAAAGTCACTTGAAATCTGACATGTGACATTAGGCTCTCTTCAAAAACAAACAAAACACAACAGAGGGTTTCCCATGCCAAAGCTGTCAATCCATTTGCCTTATGCCCTGAAGGTCATGGATTCATTTCACGTCATTTAGTTAACGAGTGTATTTTTTTTTTACAGAGAACCTTAGGGACTGCTGCATGAGGTATTAAGTCTGTGCTTTGTGTGGCGCTCTCAGCTTTCAGTTAGTTATTCTGTTCTGATAAAGAGAACAAGCCAAATGGGATAACCCGGGGAATTGAAGTCGATCTTCTCAACTTTAATTATGATAACAACAAAATAACAGATCTCATGAGTTAATCACTAACCTTGACTGTGTCGACTATAAGTCTACACATCAGCGCTGTTTTCCCCCAACCACTTGATCCCTCTAGGACACAGATGGCATTGTCTGATTCCTCCAACTCCCAGTTTTCTCTCACACCTAAGCAATATTTTAAAAATTGTCATATATTAATATTAAAATTCCCATGTGGGTTTCTAAGCCTATTTTGGTGTGTGTGTGTGGGGGGGGGGGGGGGGGTGAACAGACCTATTGTTCCTTAACAAACATGTCATAAAAGGCAACAAATTAAGGATTGTCTCAAATCAAATGTTGGACAGAGAAAAAGCGTATGAGGAATAGAAAGGAGGTGGGAGGATTAGGGGAAGATGGAGGTGCTGTGGCGTCAATTTGCATAAATCGAACATATATCATTCTAGAAAGGCAAGCTGTAAAAATGTGTCAATACTTCTTTCCTTCTTTTCTCTACTCCTGTCAGGCAGGTAGAGATCTCTGGAACTGTTCTTTCTGTTCGCTTCGTATAAAGTACTTTTCAGTAAGTCTGATATTTCTGTAGTCCATCTTCTGCGTAATCGACCTCTGGATCTGTTACCGCTGTATCTGTATAACACTGCTCTCTGTGGTGCCCTGTCTGATGCCAGTCGTGTTACATGGCCAAACCATTTGATTTGTTGTCTACCTTTAAAGTTCAGTATTGGTTCTGTGCTGACTCCTGATATAATTGTTTTTAAGTAGATCTTTCCTCGTTACACCTAGCATAGTACGTAAACATTTTATTTCTGCCGTGACTATTTTCCTTCTGTCTTCTGAAGACAGTGTCCATGTTTGACATTGATAGCATAGCATTGGTAAGAATACGGTGTTGAACAGTGTCCTTTTAGTGTTCATATTCACATGCTGTGTCAATGTGTCAATACTGCATGTTTAAAAAAATGAAAAGTGTACATAACACTGTAAGCATACTCAGCAATCAAATAATGCCTTTTCTCGTCAGAAAAAACTGTAAGCAGTTATCTTTATAAACAAAAAAATATGCACCAAAATAAGTGTAACAAGCACGTGTGTAACAAGGAGTTCCCCCCAAAAATTTAACAAAAAAAAAGGATGCAAAGGCATCTAGTACTGGGAAATGTGTACCAAGGAGTTTTAAATGTAAACAATTTCAAAAGTGAAATATCCCTCTATTTATAGATCAATCAGCATTCGATGGGATGTTGTAGGCCACATTGTGCCAGTCACCTTTTCTTTCCAGGACACTTCCTGGTACCAATTTTAGATGGGTCAGGGGTATGATAAAATAATACAAGCAATAATATTGCAATAACAAGAGAACCACAGAGACAGTACATACACTGAGCATAAAACATTAACATAAATTCCTGACAACCTGAAGGTTTAAGACAGGTCACCAAGCTGAATGGGAACTGCATGGTTTTTGCTTTCAGCCATTAGTAGTGCATTACAATATGACCAGTCTGGCCTTATGGCCATAGCCAAAAGGCAGAGAAGTGATCTAATAATAGAAATCGTAGTCTACTTACGAACAAAGTTTGATCCATTATCTGCCGCAGCTGGGAAAATTTATTACATAAAGAATGTGATTATACTGTAACAAACAAAATTTACCTATTTGATTACAAAAGTTAAACTCAAAAAAAAAAAAAAAAAAAGCTCATGAAATGAAACAAAAAACATTTACATCAATCAATCAAGTGCAGTCTCCACACAAAGAAGTTGGCTGCAATGGATCTCCAAGGCATCTCTCATTCTAGTCGTATGCTCTTTGAGACTGGTGTTTGTTCATTACTTGATGTAAACCTCCCTTTATATCACTGGCTACCTGCTGCTTTTTCTGCCTTTATTTTCTTGTATGTTTTAATAAGTGTGTTAAGTCTGTTAGTTGTGATTTTTGTGTGTGAAGTGTCTATCATGAACTATCTTTTCATTCTGAGTCTCTCTTTAGAACCTCCCGTATTTTACTGTTTGTTTTTGTTAACCTTTTCTTCAGTACACACACATTATCAAGTTACTTTGATCAATGATCTTTGCAGGTACCAGGTAATGTCCTGGAAAGTAAAGATGGCCAGCATAATATTGAGCACATCACTCACCAAGTGTTAATTGGTCTCTAAAAATATCCAGCATCATTTATCTCTTGCTCCCTTGACATAAAAAGATAAATTAAAATGCAAAATGTATGTATGTGATTACAAAACTAAGGACACAAAACAAACAAAAATGTATGTCAGGAAACTCAGGAGACATAACAAAGTTTACATAGTTAATTACATAGTTAATAAGAACAGCTTTGGCATTGTAACAACCGTATGAAATTTTGTTGTTCTTCTTCTTCACTTCCTCTTTTACCGCTGTGGTTGTCGAGGAAAATATAAGGTTATGTTTCTAGCTCTTCTGGCTGCTTCGACCAAAGGCACATCGTGCTGTTGTAGAGTTTCTGTGATGTTATCCTTCCATCTTGTTCTTGGTCTACCTCGTGCTCTATGTCCTTCTTCTCATTCCATGTATGCTTTGTATGGTATGGTGTCACAAAGCATTCTCTCTAAGTGGGCAAACCATTTCACTTGCTGTCTTCATATGTAATTTAGAATTGGTTCTGTGCCGACTTTTTCTCTTATGATCTCTTTCCCGATCTTATCTCTTATGGTCACTCGTACAGCCCTTCTCAGATATCCCATTTCCATTGTTACTATTTCCATGAAATTTTGTTACACACAGGAAATCTAGTAGGCATTTTATTGTTTGGGTCTAAGCTGAGCTGACTGAATATTCTTATTCCATGGCTCAAGTTTGGAAAAAAATAATAGGGGGGGGGGGGGGGGGGGGGGTAGAACCATGTTGTAAAAGGTGTCTAATCAGACATTTGCTGAAATCAGCTGTGTTGGGCCAAAAGGTACAGATAACAGACATTTTAGCCTAGCTGTGAACCACATTACAACATGCTTACATCTTTTTTTTTTAAAGGATGAATGCATAGAAACAAGAAGAAGAGTTAACAGATACCTGGATGGCTCAACAACATGGCTTGGGTGGTACTTCTTCTTTGTTTACCTGCTGTAAACTCCAGTGGAAAGTCCTGGTTGTTCATCCATTTGGCCTCTGGCTTTGTGCCATGGTCTGAGCTTTGTATGTAAATCCATTTCACTGGCTTTTGTGTGTGCAGTTGGTTGTTTTTTTTTTCCCCTCGGGCAGATGCATTCTAACTTTGAAATAAGACCCCAAATAGTCAAACCCCATGATATGCTTGTTGGGGAGACAGTGGGTTTATCCTTGTTTTCCCCACCATGGGGCCTAGGAACCTACACGTTTGGGTGGGACAAGAACACAAACCTAATTCCCAATTCTGGTTAATGGGTGAGACGGTGAGCCATGAGAGCTTACATTTATCAGCTTGGAACATGATGATGATGATCAGCTAACGATCCACAAGAATCAGAGAGACACCAATACATTTTCGAAACAGTGATATTGAGCACACATATCCCTATTCGCCACTGTGGTATGACAATTCACAAAGTTGTTAAGAATTCAAAACTGAATAAATCAAATTTAATTATAAAATATTACGCATTCACTGCTCATTTATGATATTAATTTTTGAGTACGCTTTAGGTTACCTGTTTGTTCCATAGAAAGTGACATTCCAGTTTTCACAAAATCCTTTAATATTTCCAGCTCTGTCACTCGCCCAATGAGATCTTTGGCCTTGTCAAGGGCAAATAACCACTGTGAATCTTTCTCTAAAAATATTAAATTAAAAATATAAGTTAAGAATCTTTTTCATGCTTAGATGCATCAGGCATATGATGCTACTTCATATTTTTATAGAAAAATCTGCACTCAATAGGTGATCTGGTCAACAACATGCTGGCCACCTTTACTTCTCAGAACTTTTCACGGTACTCATTTGTGGCTGGGCTGACCCAGGAGCTATGGTAAATATGAAGTAACTATGCATGTCTTTCAATTAGAATGTTTAAAGTGTGAAGGTTACAACGATGACGAGGCTGTGAATCAGACAAAAGAACAGATGCAGTCACAAGACTGTGTGTGCTATTTCATTAAGATTACTTTAACCCGTTTGCTCCACGAATGCTAAAAGAAATGGTTATTTAACCGTGGGAATTTAAGAAAAACATTATTTAAAAAATTAAAACTAAAAATATATAAAGATAAATAAAGGAAGTTATCAATAAACAAGAAGAGATTGAAGCATTAAATGAAATACATTTACCAGGGTCTAAAACAGAAATGTGTTGGACGACTCGTGCTGTAACCCTGTTTAATTTATGTTCGTACAGGCATACACGAAAATATTAAGTTAACACAGCTTTAAAAAAGCTATTTGATTTACAAGGAAAACCCTCTAAATGCTTTATTTAGGTTATATGTTCACATCTAGGCCTCCTTAACAGGTGCACACAGAACCAATGGTGTTTAACTATGCTTTTTGAGTATAGGCGACTGCAAAAATGGTGATATATTAGCATTAACAGGGCTGTGTCATAACTGGAAGTGACTAGATTTAACCTTCTAGGAACAATAGGGTTAAGAGGAGTAGGAGTTTCAGACCCCAGGTAAAGTAAAGAACCCTTTTCCGTGCCCTTTGGCTTTCATGGTACAATTTATTATGTTTTATATGTGTGACCTATGTTTCTCCCACAGATGCGCAGATGGTCAGCTCACCACTAGATAGGAAAGACTGCCAAAGTGGATACTGCCTTTGGGATGTGAAGTGACAGGCTTTGAGATATTCTAAACCAATACATATGAGACGGGATGGTCAGTTTGCTTCTTCATCATCTACCCTTCCTAGAACATTCTGGAAATTTTACAGTTATTCTATATCACATCATGCTTTTACCAATTTATTATGAATTAATTAAGTAACAGAAAGTGTATTGATCGGCACTCAGAAAGATAGAAGAACACACTAGACAACATAAAAATCGAAAGCAATAGTTACCGTGCCGGGAATTGAACCTGTCACCTCCAGACGGTGTCTGCGCCTTGCCATGAATACAAGTGCACTAAGAAACATGATCAACTAGGCACCCCCATTATGTTGTCTAGTGTGTTCTTCTATCTTTCTACTTCTTTCTAAGACTGCTGATCAATACACTTTCTGTTACTTGATTATTTCATAATATTTAACGGCCTCAAAGGTTCCCCCTCTGTTTATTTTACCAATATAATATTTTAATTAATAATATAGTATAATATTTTAGTGGAAGAAATCATCATTGTGAATTTCAGCAGCATAGTGGTTAGATGCTCCCCTGCTGGCCCAAAGTTTGTTTATCCTTCTGGACTTTGGCTTTGTACCATTGCCTGAGTTTTGCATGCACATCCATTTTACTGGCTTATTTGTGTGCAGTTGGTTGTTCCTTGCCGCTCAGGCAGATGTACTCTGACTTTGAAGGAAGCCCCTAATAAGACAACTCCTACGACATGCTTTTGCATGGTCTGAATCTTCATCATGGTGGATTAATGTTTTACAACTGGCACCGACTCCTATTCCGACCTAACCTAAATGGGTACCAGGTGATTTGCTGAGAAGTAAAACTGACAGGGTTCTTCAAGAAAATCATCAGTACGTGTCAGAAACATATTGTTAAAATAACAGATATCTCACCCTGAGACTGTAAATCTTTCTCAGTTTCAGTGTGTGGTGAGTAGGGATATGTTCGCTCAATAGCACCTTTAAGAAAACTGGTGACCTTCTCTGCAAACTCATCTAGATCTGTTAGCTCAACCTGAAATGAAATGAATGCGAACAAATAAAATGTGTTTAAAACTAATTAAATTATTAATGGACAGGCAAGAGGCAGGCAGTCAGGTAAATAGGTAGGAAGGTGTTTAGTGTGCTTGTAGGTAAAGTAAAGAAAAACAACAAACCAAGCTAACAACCACCCAGCAATACATCAATAAAGCAACCAGCCACCCAAGCAATAAATCAATGAAGCAACCAGCCACTCAAGCAAAAAATCAATGAAGCAACCAGCCACTCAGGCAATAAATCAATGAAGCAACCAGCCACTCAAGCAATAAATCAATGAAACAGCCAGCCACCCAAGTAATCAATCAATGAAACAACTAGAAGCTACCAACCACAAAGCAATCAATCAACAAACAAACCATAACCTCATTAAGGATGATATAAGTAGGAGTGACTGTAGCTCAGCTGATATCAAGAAGTTCTAAGTATAACATGGACCGTGACTAAATAGTTCAGAGGATTTAACTGAAAAGACACACACAAATGTATTTATTCAACTTGTTTACATTTCTTCCCATTTTTTTCAACATCATTTTTTTTGGTTTTGTTCCATAAGATAGATCTTTATATCCAACTTTCTCCTATTGTGTATTTCTAGTTTCATGCTGACCTTGGTTCTTCACAAGCTCTGTTGTTTTTTTGTTTTTTTGTTTGTCTGTCAAGTTTTCTAATCACAGTCTGTGTTGTATTTAACACTCTGTTGCTAAAACTTGGGTTCAATTGTTTTGGTTTTTTGTGTGCGCATTTTTTCCATTTCCTACAATGAGCATTGAAGTCACAGTGTGTCTTGTATTTTGTACTTCAGGATGTTAGTTGCTGATTGCATTATTGACAACAAAATCATATATGTACTAAATGGCAGAAACTTCTGAGGCAGAGAACAGACAGCAAACATCAAAAAGACACAATCAAGAGACTAAACAGAACAATATTTTGACTAAGAATAGGACACCACAGACTTAACGCACACATGCACAGAAAGAAGGTTGCACAGTCCACCAAATGTTTCTGCCAAACCACACTGCAAACACCTAAGCACATACTGCAAAACTGCACCCTTCAGCAAAACTTGTTACAAAACATGTCAGAGGGAAGTGGCATCCAGGATAAACTTTGGGCAACCCTACTAGCCTTGCTGCTGACGTGCTGGTTCATGGAAGCAACACAAATGACAGCCTGAGCATTTGAAACTGATCACAAATAAGATGAAATGGAAGTTGAAAACACACTGAACACATTCAGAATGGTCTACCTGCTCTCTTCCAGTACTGACAGATACTTGTTTAAATTTGCATGAGTATGGGAACACTTGATTTGGGAATCTTTCTTGAATCTTCTTTTTCATTGTCTGCAAATAGAGGGCAAGAAAGGACACCAAAATCATGGAAGAAATTAAATAAGTTAATAGAAGTCATCACTGCTAGCCTGTTGTGCCACTATATGTCACACAGGGCTTGCAATTTATTCTTTCACTCTATCATGTGAGTTTGTTTCATTATCATGAACGTAATCTAGTCTAGAACCTTTGGCTTCTTTCACCAACGTTCATCTTAGGATTTTTTTTGGGAGTTCTTACTTCCTCAATCCAATTGTTTCCAGTTTCTGTGCCTGTTTGGTGGTTCAATGGAAATAGTAAGCATTTTTTTTTTAAAATCCTCCTGTGTCTCCTCCTCATCAACCTGTTTTCTTCTTCTGCTGCTTCTTCATCTTCTTGTGACCATGATAATGGTGATAGTGATGATAGTGATACAACTTTTGTTGAAAAATGAAGTCTGAATGAAGAGGGCAGAAACAAAGGACCGCACAGTTTATTGCCTGACATATTTTGCTGTATATTGTCAGGTGCATACTGCAGCAACAATTGAATATATTGAAGCAAGTAAATGGACCCTTCTAAATAAAAGACAAATTGAATAATAATTATAATGGAGTTGAACTCACAGAACTTGGGACATCCTCACACACAGTCAACCCTCATCCTCAACAGTGAGTGAAGAGTTCCAGTTCCAACTGTACCAGAAGCAGTTTGATTATAGTATGTTTGATTCATATTCTTTTTTAGAGTTGTGGGCATTTGCCAGATCCCCAGTCACTCTCTGCTGGACCATTCTTTACACACAGTAATGATCTATTTGTGTTTCTGTATTGTTCACTTGTCCACTCAGTGGTGCAGCACCAGCCAGTCAGTCTAACTGTTCATTTACCAGCCCACCTGCATACCCTCGAGAAAATATCCAAATAATGCTAACAACCAGGAACCACTGACGTGATGCTTGCCATTCTGCACAAAACATACCTTTCCCCACATTTCTCAGCAAGATTTGTGTATCTGTAACAATCATGACATGTGTGTTCAGCTGGTTCTCAAACCAGTAAAATGCTGCTGTGAAATTATAAGGGAAGTGGCAGGTTGTGTGCTGATGAAGGCAGTTTTGTAAATACCTTAAGATGAAGTCTTGCTAGAGGTTCTTTGTCTTGAAACCTGGAATGAAATGATTCTGGTATGCCATCCAAAACTGCTCGATTTCGAAAGAAAAATGCAGCATTCGGATTTTTATCCCTGATGGCAAAAGAGATTGAAAACATTTAGTAAATAGAAAAACCATCCTTCAATGCATCTGACAACTTTATGTCATTACAGCCTCACATCTTTACAAGTGATAGACATTTGCTTTTATTCATGATCATAGTCCTATAACACAGGCGTAGTTTTGTCACCAGTTGCTGTTGAGTCTCTGATCAGCGGTCTCCATCTTAACTGGTCAGATGCAATGGACAATGGTAAACACTTTACAAGTGAAAGATTCAATGTCAATGCACTAGGTTTAATGCCATCTGCATCGGATTCTATCCATACAGTGGCTGCCTGCCTACCCATATTCTCTGTAAACGGTAAATAAAAAATGTAAAGGAACTTTTTCCACTCCTTTAGGCGTATAGGGCATATAGGGCTAGCTTATATTTTTTTAGACCAATCCGCACAAGATAGATGATATGGTCAGCATCACACCAGCCACCTACTTCCCAGGACTGCACCTGGTATCCACTCAAGGCTGGGTCAACCTGGGAGCCAAGGTCATTTTTGAAAAAAGTCTGGCTCCGCCAGGGAGCGAACCCATGATCTTTCGATCCACAGTAAATGTCTAGCCGCTCCATCACAGTGACTTCCATGTAAACGGTAAATACTGAGTGGTATGTACCAAACCAGGTATCCTATTTGTGCTTTGGGTGAAGGTTCACATTAGGGATGATACTAGCCTTATTTTAGGAAAAGGAAATTTAACCTGAAAACTTAATGCTTTGGCAGAGAAGATGAGACCAATATCCTTGGTTAGTAGCCGGTCTAGCAGGGAAGCTCAGACAGGCAGACAGAAAAAAGCACTTCTCTTCTGATCCAACAGCTTCTGCAGCATGCTTTATTTTAAATGCCTTAGTGTTGCCATTTCTTTGGAGTTAACAAAGAAAGGGATTATGCTGCATGGGCAACACGATGGTCTCTACAATAATGCTCAGGCTTTGTAGGCTTTGTACTATGGAGATGGTAAACTTCTGGCCTTAACTAGTATAGCCATGTGCTATAATTCCTGTGTCTACCTGTAGCACAATGGAACACTATCGTCTGGAGAGACAGAAAGGTGCCACCAACAACACCCTTCCCAAAGTAAGAAATTTACTGCTTCGGTAACAACCCTCAGGGATCAGTGAAGAAATCACAAATTGAACTAGATTTCACAGCCCGAAAAGGGGGGAAAATGTATCTTTGAAGCAATTAAACTGCTTAGTTACATATGCTATTCAGGACATCACAAACCAACACCAGCATTTGTGTGTGTGTGTGTGTGTGTGTCTGGTTTTCCTAGGCAGTTTCTTCTTTGTCTTTTTCTTTTTCATATGCCCTTAAAAGGGCATTAACATGTGATATTGCGGTTTACAGTGAGGCTATTGTAGTTTATAGCAAGGTCACTGTGGTTTACAGCAAAGCTATCATAGTTTATAGCAAGGTCACTGTGGTTTACAGTGAGGCTATTGCAGTTTATAGCAAGGTCATTGTGGTTTACAGTAAAGCTATTGTAGTTTACAGCACAGCAATTGCAGTTTATAGCAAGGCTATTGTAGTTAACAGGAAGGCTATTGTAGTTTATAGCAATGTCATTGTGGTTTACAGCTGGGCAATTGGAGTTTATAGCAAGGTTACTGTGGTTTAAAGCAAGGCAATTGTAGTTTATAGCAAGGTTACTGTGGTTTACAGCAAGGCAATTGTAGTTTATAGCAAGGTCACTGTGGTTTACAGCAAGGCTATTGTAGTTTACAGCAAAGCAATGTAGTTTATAGCAAGGTTATTGTGGTTTACAGCAGGGCAATTGTACTTTACAGTAAGGTCACTGTGGTTTACAGCAAGGCTATTGTAGTTTATAGCAAGGTCATTGTGGTTTAAAGCAAGGCTATCATAGTTTATAGCAAGGTTATTGTGGTTTACAGCAAGGCTATCATAGTTTACAGCAAGGTCACTGTGGTTTACAGCAAGGCTATCATAGTTTATAGCAAGGTCACTGTGGTTTACAGCAAGGCTATTGCAGTTTACAGCAAGGTTATTGTGGTTTACAGCAAGGCAATCGTAGTTTATAGCAAGGTCATTGTGGTTTACAGCAAGGCTTTCATAGTTTATAGCAAGGTTATTGTGGTTTACAGCATGGCTATCATAGTTTATAGCAAGGTTATTGTGGTTTTCAGCAAGGCTATCATGGTTTATAGCAAGGTCATTGTGGTTTACAGCAAGGCAATTGTAGTTTATAGCAAGGTCAATGTGGTTTACAGCAAGGCAATTGTAGTTTATAGCAAGGTTATTGTGGTTTACAGCAAGGCAATTGAAGTTTACAGCAAGGCAGTTGTGGTTTCTAGCAAGGGATATTTGCATATTTCAACCCAATACATTTAATTTTAGCAAAGCCCTAATTTGCTTTCTTTCACTGCATGCTTTTTAGCGGGGCAGTCAGCCTATTCTTTTTTCGATCAAGCTGTGTGATTGTTTTTGTTTGTCTACAGATTGGAAGGTCATGGGTTCAGGTCCTGAACAAGCCAGACCTTTTTTCAAAAATGACCTTGGCTCCAAGGTCAATCCAGCCCTAAATGGGTACCAGGCAAAATCCTTGGAAGTAAAGGTGGCTGGCATGATCTTGACGACATCACCCAGCGGGTGCCAATTGGTCTATAAAATATTGGTCTAGCCCTATTAGCCATCATGCCTAAACCTATGGAAAAGGGTCCTTTACTTTTTGCTTTACTCTTTTTTAACCAAACTGGGGACCAAAAAGCAATATGTGGAGCAGGCAATTTTATATTCAATAGTCTACCTTTTTTTTTTTAATAGTACGATGCTCATACTATTGGTGAAATCAATGTTAAGCAGCCATATGCAGTTGACTTTGAACCTTGGTATGTGAAGATTGTGAAACTGCATTCACAACCAGTAAGCCAAACCTGCCCCTGCATACAGTTCAACACAAATAAAGTAAGTGGTCTGCAGAAAAATGTAAAGAGTTTGATATCACACACATCACATCATGTAGCAGGTCCTTTGCAGAACGTCACTCTCATCATGGGCTGCCTGAAAGAAACTCGGTCTCTCGACAGCTCTTCCGCCTCATGTACTTTCATATTCAAGTAATCACTGATATTCTGTGCCCATCATCATGTTTATCAGCCCCTGTCCCTCCTTCCTGGTACCATGCTTTCTGATATTATTTTTCTTTCCAATCCGCCATGGCACTTGATATGGCCAGAATATTTCAGCTTCTGAGACAAGAAGCTGTTCATTCTTTGCACTTCTATGGCTATGATAACGTTCACAAAAAATAAACTCAAATTTAGAATGCAATCTTTTTTCTAGTGATTCCCCTATCTGTAAATTATAAGTTCTTCAGTGTGACTATAAAAAAAGTATGGGATCTATGTATGACCTTCAAAAACTAACGTAGTTTGCATGTCTTATATAATAATAAAAAAAAAAAAACACTATTTAAATCTGAGTTTAATTATCCTAATCACATGTGGTACTGTAAAAGAGTGTTTGGATTTTTAAAAGGCAGCCACGGTAGTACAATTGCTATGCTCATCTACGTCCAAAGATCTTGGGTTCAAATCGGCATCAAGCAGGATCTTTTTAGACTGACATTGGTTTCTGTGATACCATTCACAAAAATTAAACTCAACTTTAGAATGCAATATTTGTTGTTATTGTTATGTTTGTAAATTATAATAAATTCTTCAGTAGGACCTAACAAGTGTGCAATCTATGGCAGACCTTTAAACATTAAAAAGTGGTCAGCAGATCTTAGCCAGCTGAAAGTAATGGAGGACTACACTGCATGCCCTATGTGGTTCAAAATGCACAACAAGATGATGATGATGATGGAGTTATATTTTTAAATGCACAAACGTAGAAAGTTTAATGGAATGGGAGCATAAGGTTTAAAAACAAAAATAATAAAACAGAAGGTTCCTGATCACCTGTAAGCTCCTTGCAAAACTTCCATAAACGTAATTGAAGACCCTTCTATCCAGCCATATTTTTCTCTTGCTTCATCAGGTGTTTCCTCGACTGAAGGGATCCATCCATATCTGGAAAGTTAATTAAAAGTACAACAAATGTAAGGAAGAAAGGGCAAAAGGAGGGAGAAAAGGAACGTGAAGATAATAAAAGAAAGGCAGAAGTAGAGTGAAAAAAGCGAAGGTTAGAGTGGGGAAAAGGGGGGGGGGGGGGGGGGGGGAGAGGAGATTTTGAAAAAAAAAATAAAGGCAGGGGAAGGAAAAAAAGAAGGAAGGTATGGGAAGAGAGGAACAGAGTGGAGGAAAGTGAAGTAAGGAATGGGAAGAAGGAAGGAAGGGGGGAAAAAAAGACCAAAAATGAACGAAGAGGAAGCGAAAGGAAAGAAAGGGGTAAGCAAGCAAGCAAGGAAGTAATAAACTGGATATTTCATCTGTTGCTAAGCTAGACAATTATCACAAGCATAATCATTATTATTATCGACATCATCATCATAATTAACATCATCACCACCATTAACATAGGCAATTATGCTACAACATCGCCAGAATCTCAGATCAGTCAGCGTCCCTGCCTCTATCTACCAGTTAACAATGCAAAATCTGAAAACTGACTTAAACATGGACTCACAAAATAAGAAAGAGATAAGCTGGATCACACCCACCCACCCCCACTCCCCTTCTCCCTCATCTAGGTTTTTTGCTGAGTTCATGTCTTTACACACAAGTTAGTGCAAATAAACCAAACACCAGCCAGCAATAGACTTAGGAAAGCTACTTTTCACAAGCAAATAAATGGTTTTTTTTTAAAAACAATTTCAATCTGTTCATGTGGAGGTAAAAGATTTTTGTATTGAGACAGTGACCTGGACACAACAGACTTCACAGCCATATGATCAGCAAATTCCTGATTGGGGACTCCGAATTTTGCCCACGTGAACAAGCATCACTAAAAATGTGCTGCACATGTGCACTCTGCATGCAGTAGGGAGATCCCAGTTACTGACCATTTGGTATTTTGGTGGAAACAAAGCTGTATGGATTAGTGAAGTCTTCACTAGTCTTCATAGAGACCCTTGGTCTTATCTGAAAACTAATAAAATAGAAAATGAAAAGAAGAGAAAAGAGAAGAGAAGAACATAACCAAGGAACAATGTTAATATATCTAATCTGAGACAGCGATACCTTCTTTACCTCTCTCCTACAAGATTGATAAAAAATGGCTGCCCTTTATTAACTTCACAGCATTTTTCAATTTCATCTAGACACACAAGAATTGTGTCTGAAGATGAGGTGTCTGTTGGAATACCCCAGCGAAGGTCACATTCTATAAGTTTTTGTCCACGTTCTTGACACCATTCTTTTAGTTCAGGAAAAACCTTTTAAAAGAAACACAAACAACAGTCAACAATGAATGAATTAAGAATCAACATCACTGCAATTGGGACATTCCAACAGGTGTTCTATACCCAACAATGTGTTCCCATACTGATGGTGCCAGCTAGATCCTGACTTAAAATGTGGCTGTCTTTTTCTCTGTACACTGCAAACCATTAGGACCTTTCTCTGCTCCCTGGTCAGTAAGCCTTTCGAGGTATAAATACTCTGTTCTGCTGCACTTTTCACTTGATCCCATCAAAAGTAAACAGACATTTACCAAGGCAAGATTATGATTAACAGTCAACATCACTGCATTCAAGACACAACTGGGAACAGGAAATATTTATGAGTTTTAGCGATAGTGAACAATTGTTTCACAAAGCAATCCTTGGCATTTACCATTCCTGCAGTGGGCAGTTTTGAAAAAAAAAAGTTTTTGTGGCTTTTAGACAATGGTTTGAGATCACACCATAAAAGAGATTCTGGCCTCACCACATAATATACCCGTAGTTTTCTGTGGATACAACTAACTCCCATTGAGGTGACAGCATTTTTAAAACTACATTATGGCATTACAATATTATGTTAACACATGAAACAAAAACAAGCAATGAGTAGAATGAAACAAGGCATATAAACATGTGGTTCAGAGAAGATGAGTTAAGTACCACATATTTGTTTTTTGTTCAAGCAATGTTTTAACAAGTTTTATACTGTATTGTGTAGTGCCTGTTCACAGCATAACTGTGATATTTGTGTCTTTTGGTGGACATCTCCTCCTTTTTCAGGCATTTATTGACTGGCTTGGACTTGCCAGATGTACCATATATTCAGTATTCTTCTACTTGACATATTTTCATTGTAAAAAAAAGAGCACAAAAGTTAACAACATACAAACTGGCAAATTTTTATTTGTCCTATACAGTCTAGACAGTGAAGAAGATGAGCCAAATAAAAATTTAAAACAAAACAAAATGTGCAAACCTTTTTCACAAGAACTTCCCTTTCATTAAAGAAATCTGTAAATGTTGATGAAACAAAAACATGCACAGTATTGGACTCCATCGCTGTTTCTGATCTTGAAGAAGTATTTACATTTGTTGGGTTACTTTCTTTGTCCTGGCACTGCTTTTCAATTTCAGACCAAACTTTCTTTACTTCACTTTGCATGCTGTTGTCAAATTCATCATCACTATGATCACTCTCAATGCCAGTCTGGGTTTCTTCCTTTGAATTATCAATCTAATGAAAGTTTTAAAAAAAAATATTTAAAAAATTTGTTAAACTCTCTTAATCCAAAGATTATTGTGCAAAGTGCTAATGATAGACCTGCAGTCTTCACTGATGCTGAACAGTTAGGAAAAGTTAGCAATTTTACAAATTTGGGATTCTCAGTCAATAACAAACTACCACAGGACCAAGAAAGCAACATCAAGATAGATATCCCTGTGTGTGTTTAGGGGCCCCGCTGTGAAGGAACAAGACAGCAGCATCAAGATAGATATTCCTGTGTGTGTTTAGGGGCCCCGCTGTGAAGGAACAAGAAAGCAACATCAAGATAGATATCCCTGTGTGTGTTTAGGGGCCCCGCTGTGAAGGAACAAGAATAGATTCACTGCCCCCTAAAATGAATGTCATAGTAGATGACTAATTACAGGTGTAATTGTTTCCTACAAAATCAGAGTGCACCTGCTAAGAGGCAAGGAACCAACAGTCTGCATACAAATAAGCCAGATTTGTAAAATGAATGCATTTGCAACACTAGATTCTAAAAAAAAAAGCAAAAGTCCAGAAATGGATGAACAGTCAGGATTTTCAATTGAGTTTTAAGCTTGTGAATCAACAAGAAGACAGATAATGTAGCATCAACAATGAAAGAATTTATAAAAAGAATTTAAAAAAGAGATAAGGAGAACAGAAAGCTGAAAGTTAAAACAAAAAACAGTTGTTTATCAAGTCTGCGTTTTCAGCACTGTACAGAAGTGAAACATGGTAGACTTTTTCTTACCAGGAGAAACAGCTAAACAGCTTTCATATGTGATGCCTACGAAGAATACTTGGCATTACATGGGAAGACAAGATCACAAACACTGAGGCACTGGAAAGAGCTAGGATATACTTGGAGGATGGATGAAGCTAGAATCTATAAGGACATCCTCTGTGGTGAAATAAGATGTCAAGGTGTACCTCTACAAAGATATAATGATGTGTGTAAGTAGGACATGAATGATACAGGTACTGGGGAGGGGGGGAGATTTGTAGGAACAAGATGCTATAGATCATGTTGCAAGGAAGGGGAAATTAGGAAGGACAGTGTAAAGTGGTCACAATGTGTCCCAGTTTCTTTCTTCTCATAGCATGAACACAAGATGAATCTGTCTCTTTCTGATGTTGTAAAAAACTGTCTTTGAGACTCACCTTTTTAAAAGCACCTGGGTTGCTCTTTTTGGCTGTCCATGGAATTCTAAGAATTTTTTGTTCAACCACATCTTCAAGGCCTCACAAAACTGTTTGGCTTGGTTATTAATTGTCTATGATTCACTGCCATATGTTGAAACTGGCTCTATACAATGTGTAAGAATTCAGTTTATAACCTCCAGTGACATGGATTTAAAATGATCAGTCTCTCCAAATAATGATAATATGTAAAATATTGATGGGTCATGATGATGACGATTACACTTACATTACAAGCCGCTTGTGCCTGTTTGTAGGCCCGGAACATGTTGTAGATACAAGTTGTATTTACAACACACAAAAACTGGGTGGTGAGCAGCTCAGTTGTCTCAAATCTCTGGTAACTGGGTATTGGGGAGGGGGGGAATAGAATGTTAGTATTTAATTGTGCTGGGTATCCATGTATATGGATGCTTTTATATATTCAGACTGATATTAACAGAAAAATCAGTATCAAGAATAGCCTTATATTTTTCTTTGTTCATGGGCTGTCTCTCCAGGGGAAAGTCCTGGTTGTTTGTCCATTTGGATTTTGGCTTTGTGCCAGGGCTTAACTTTTGTGTATACATTCATTTAACTGGCTTATTTGTGTGCAGTTGGTTTTTGCTTGCCTCTTAGGCAGATGAACTCCGACTTTGAAGGAAGCCTCCAATTAGTCGATTCCTACAACGCACTTGTTGAGGAGACAGTTGGTCTATTTTTGTTTTCTCCAAAATGATTTCATGGAACCCACACAGGAAGAACAGCCTTGAAAAATGAAGATTAACTTATGCAGTACAAGAAAGATCCTTTCATTTCCCTCTTACAGCAGAAAACAGAAGTAATGGTAATTACAAAGAAAATATGCTCCCAAAATGCAAATTAAATTAAACTGGTCAAGTCTGAAGGAAGCTGATATGTTCAAGTATGCAGGTATCCTGAAAACAGTAGATGGAAAATTTATTAAAGAAGGTTAAATAAAGAATAGCTCATGCTAAGGCTGCAATTCACAGAATAAAAAATAATTTTGTGCAGTTTTTTTATTTTTATCATGTAAGGTGAGGAAAACAGTTTTTGAGAGCTAAATAGTGTCAATCCTGATATATGAAAGTGAATCATGAACAGCTAGCTGATTAGTGAAAAACTGTGTGGAAGTTGCAGAGATGTGGTTTTACAGACGAATCATCAGAACATCATCATCGTGCAGCAAGTCTTTATTGTTTTTATTACAGCCTTCTTGAAAGAAAATCTCCCATCCCATGCACTTTCCTACTCAAGGTGTTTTGTTTTTCTTGCTTCCAAGATAAGTTTCTTGAGAAAATAATGTGATAGTTTCCCCTTGCTTTACACATCCATATGGCTTTACACTAGCTCTCTATAACACTCCTGCTAATAGCAGCGTGCACCCCAGTTGTGCCATGTATCACGGTGAATACTGGTCCCTATAGCTATGTTGGCCACACCGCAGTGTGTTCATTATCATCTACTGGGTTGATGAGAACATTGATTTTAAAAATGAAGATGTCTCAAAAGAGATTAACTCACAAAATCAACTGATTATCCACATCAGAAGGAGACAGAGTACATTCTTTGGCCATGCCATGAGAAAGAGGAAACTGGAGTCCATCATGACAGTGGGAAAATAAGAATGGAGAAGAAGCACAGGTGGACCAAGCAAGAAGATGCTGGACTGTATGACAATATTGTAAAAAAAATCCTCTGAGTATAAAATAACTGAAAGTAAATGGACATAACTCTGTGCATGGACTATATTAAGAGAAGAGTGCAGAATCCGAAAAGTCAGGTAAGAAGTACGATAACATGCATGTTATGATTCTGAAACATTTCTACAGTTTATATTCATTTATACATATTGCAGTATCAGTATTGGTGCCAAGACTATACACAAATATTCAATTCTCTGTGTAACAGAACATGACTTGAACTCACTTTGTTATAAAATAATTGGTCTAGGAGACTGAAGTATCATCTGTTAATAAATAGAAAGTTCTAAGTACAATAACAGAGATATGGTATTTAGTATTCAAAATTCCCTGTGTAGGTTACATGGCCCCATCAGGTCGTAGGGAAAAAAGGGTGGGGGTGGGGGGAGAGGAGGTAAACCATCTGCCTCCAACAAGCATGGTGTAAAAGGCAACTAATCAGGGGTGCATCAGTTTCAGTGACGAGTGTGCAACAGTCTGCATACAAATAAGCCATATCTGTAAAAATAAAATGGATGTGAAATAGAAAAAGAAGATGTTTTCACAATTATTTATTAGCAATAAGTTACTTGTATATACATCAGTCCTCCTTTCGAACAGCGTAAAGGGAATTGAAACTTTAATATTGTCTGTCCAAAAGCACAGTGAAGATCAAAATCTGTTCTTGAATTTAAAGAAAATGAAAATAATGTCCACAGATAAAACTGACTGTCACCCAAAAATAACAATAAATGATGAAGAAATTGAAAATGTCACAAACTTTGAATATCTAGGCTCTATTATAAACAACAATAGAGACTGTTCGACATAAATTAAAAGAAGAATGGCCATAGCAATTCAAGGATTGAACAGCCTTAAAAGTCTATGGTTAAGCACCAGCAAGGAGATAAAAATTAGAATTTTGAGAGCATGCATCTTGCCTGTGGCTACATATGGATGTGAGTCGTGGACTATCTCTCAGTCCTTAAGACAGATAATAGGGGCTTTTGAGCTGAAATGTTATAGAAAGATTCTCAGAATATCTTGGACAAAGAAGAGGATAGATATTGACATCTTAAAAGATCTGAACATCAAGAAAAATTGGCTAATAAACAGCATCCTTTCTCGGAAGCTGAAATATTTTGGTCATATCAAGTGCCACGATGGATTGGAGAAAATTATAGCAGAAGGCATGGTACCAGGAAGGAGGGGCAGGGGACGACCGACACGAAGATGGGCACAGGACAGAAGTGACTCCTTGAGTATAAAAATTGAAAGTACATGAGGCGGGAAAACTAAAGAGAGACCAAGTATCTTTCAGGCAGACTGTGATGAGAGCGACGTTCTGCAAAGGACCTGCTGTATGATGATGTTAATGATGATATGCATCTTCACTTTTTATTATTTTTGACTATATTTAAAAAGCATGATGTTCATGATCATTTCAGTTCAGTCACATACAGTCATAAATAAAATAAATAGTCACCGTAATGCCAAGCCGTTACTCCCAGTTTACTCACAAAGCACATGCAAATATTTACTCGCAGAACAAGTAAGTGGACGTATAGTAAAATGCGGTTAATAATTGTAATACATACTATTCTATACACTTCCTTAAGATTTGCTACCTAAAGCAAACAGTTGTCTCCCGTAGTTAATGGAACTCTTTATTTTGTTTACATAATGTAGCGTCCTTAACACCGGAACAGAAAAGACCACGTGACCAGCTCATTTGCATGATGGCAGACCCACGAGAAATTAGTTGGATTATCTTCACAGCACTCTGACCACATCCATGGGTGCTCAGATCCCAATCTCAACATATTCATCAGGCGTCACGACACTGAAGAATGTGAGATTATGCGCTTTAGACGCTAATATCCATTACTCACCTCGATGGATATCTGTAAGGCTGCAGACCTTCATATCATCCTCTGCCCTACCCAGCCATGATTTGCCCCCTTTTAGTTTATTATTTTCCTGAAGAGCATGTTCCCTAATGCAAAGGGTGCTTCAGATCTGATTTATCGTGAGGTATGCACGAGCCTTCCATATCTTGAACCTGTAGTTCATGGTAGGAAAGTCAAGAAGGTACCTCATTGCTACACAAGAGGTGTCTCCAGCGCACCCCAGAGTATTGCGCATAGCCTGGTTTTGCACCTTCTCAAGTCTTTCAATCTAATATGGCTGACAGTGAGAATGACTGGAGCATATTCAATGGGAGAGAGTACAAGTCCCTGGAACAGAAGTAGAAGCAGTCTCTGCTCAGTATTAGCGACGGCCAGGACCCTCATTGCTGACATGGCTTTGTGTTCTTTTGTTAAAACATGGTCAACATGTTCTTTGAAGGGCAGGCTGCGATCAAACCTCACTCCGAAGTATCTCATCAGATTTGTTCTTGTCAAAATGTCCTCCCAGTTTTCCACTGCTGAAAAGTATGCCTTACTATGGTTTGATTTTATTTAAGAACTGACATCACAGCACTCGGGGCATTCATTCCCCATCGTCAGCAGAAAGTTCCGATACTAATTGTGCCAGTAGCATTCTGATTAAACGTCCGTCTTGCCTTTCCTCTGAGCCTCGAGCAACTGCCAGAACCTCTCGTAACCCCCCCCCCCCCGCATCAATCTCATCAGACTGTGGTGATCAATCTGCTCCTCCGAACTGTACATGCTCTCTCACAAGGCACTAACCACGTATGCCTTATCATGCATCAGTATTCCATCGAACTGTGCAGGGTCAGCCAGTCTGTCTGCCTGTTCATTTCTCAACACACTGGAGTACCCTGGTGCAAAAATCCAGACAATACTCCTCACCTGTATCCTCCGCAGCGAGGCAAGCCACTCTGCACGAAGCATGCCTGTCTTGATCTTCCTCAGCATGCTTTCTGAGTCAGTTACAATAACTATGTTTGTGTGTGTCGTGTTCTCTAGCCAGCGGCAAGCAGCAGTGATCGCCTCCACCAACATTCTTAAGCTGGATGTTGTGGTATCATATGTTAGGCTCTCCTTTACCAAACGTCGACCATTAACTTTTGCTAAGAAACCCCAAGCACTTCCTTTGCCTCTTGACACTGAACCGTCTGTGTAAATGGTCAACTCTTCTAAGCGCACATTATCTTGAAATAATTGCTGAATTTCCACCTCTGTGGCACCTTCTGGCCAGTCTCTGCATTCCCGGATCAGTGTGATTATGAGCCTACACAAGTCGGGCTGTTCAGGTGGCACTTTGACCCACTCCTCTCCTCGCCTAATGTTCTCAAGGATGCAAACCTGTCTGATTGTGTCTTCTGCCTGAGCCATCCATAACTTCCCTTTTATCAGCCGCTGACCCTTAATTGCACCCAGAGCTTAGTGCAAAGGGTGGTCTGTGTTTGCAGCTACCCTGAGATATGACTTCGCCTGCAGCACTTTGTGCCTACCTGCAACAGTCGGGAAACCAAAGACATACACGGTGTCTCTGGTGCAACCCAGAATGACCCGCATAGCTGCGTTCTGTATGCGCTCTAGTTTGTCCATCTGACTCTTTGAGACGGTAAGCATTCCCAGGCCATAATCAACCACTGACAGGATCAGGTGCTGATATAGGGTGAAAAGCATTCTCTGCTCTACGTCAACTGCAGCCATAGTCTTTAGTGCACTAAGTCCTTTTTGGCATCTTGTCACAACACTCTCCACATGGTCCTTAAAGGACAGGCTCCTGTCAAATGTAATTCATAGATACTTCAGTTTGCTCTCTCTGTTAATGTTTCTGCCATCTATCGTGAGACTTAGGACATTAGCTTTAACGATCCTGTTGTCCAAAGAAAACCACAAAACAGATCCCTTCTCCGGGTGGACGACAGCCTTCATTTCTGTACACCACTCAGTCGCTTAGTCTACTGTCGCTTGTAGCTCTCGGGCTGTTTGTTCTCTTTCTTCCCCCTGCCTATATGCAAGTATATCATCCGCAGAAGTCAGTATCCTTCCAACTCCTGGTGCTTCTAGGCTTGCAATTTTGCTCGTATACACATTAAAGAGCACAGGCGAGATGGCGGATCCCTGTGGCAGTCCTGGGGCCAAAATGTATGGTTCTCAGGTCCATGAGCCCAGTCGAAGAGTAACACGACGTGAATACAGGACAGCTGCAATCCAATTCACCAGCCATGGACTGACCTCGTTCTCCTTCAGTGCAGTCATCAAGATGTTGTATCTCACTCTGTTATAAGCATCCTCGAGATCCAGTGCTACCGCCTTAGTTTCCTGTTTGTTCTGGAACAATTTATAGACGTCAAAAGCAAAAGCGGCCGCATTTGCCCATGTGTCCTTTCTTAGCTTGTAGCTTCACAACCTCTTGGGAGAAGCTTCCCCTTTTCCTAAAATTCTTGCAGCTTTACAGCAACTATCTTCTCCAAGACCTTCCTAAGTGTGTTTTGTAAGGTGATGATCCTAAAGCCCCTGAGTTTTGAATGATCCACAAAAGGTTTTGGTAGTGGGATTAGATAGCTGTGCATCCAGTTTTGCGGTACTGATGCTGTCTTAATGCTCTGGTTAAAACAGTCAGCAACCTCTGCCAGGTCTACATCGCTCAAAGCCTTCATGTGGCCATACCTGACCCCATCAAACCGTGGTGCAGTGTCTTTTGCCTTTTTCAAAATGTGTTTGATATCTTCTACTCGTATCATGTCTTTATAGTGCACATTCTTTAAGGTGCCAGCTAACTCCTCTCTAACTGTATCATGATGGATACATCATTATGGTCTGTCTGAGCTATAAATCTATGGAGAACCCCCCCCCCTCTTTCTCCTTGTCTGTTGTCATACGCACACCTCGTCTCTACAAATAGTTTCTACTGTCATAGGCCGATCTTTTGTTTGCATCTGCCTTTGCAGTTTCCAGAATTTCCCCAATGTTTTATCGCCTCCCATATCATTCACAAAAGTTTCCCACTTGGCTCTTTTGAAAACCTACACCTTTTCTTTTTTCACATTCTTCGCCATCTCCACTTCCTCTCGTGGGCTTGAGGGTGTCTGTCGTACTTTTTTTTTAGCTGCTTCACTGCAGCTCTCTTTGCCTGATGATATTAACCCACTGGCTGCCTCTGGCATTAAATTCTCGCAATAAATGATGTATCCTTCAACAAGCACAAAACAAACGCTACTACTGCCGCACTTTGACCTTTCCGTTACAGGCGTAAACGTTGACGATCGTTAAGGACCCACGAGTATTCTACTTCCGCTACCCGGTCAAGACCCACGAGTATCCTACTTCGACGACCCGGTCAAGACCCACGAGTATCCTACTTCGACGACCCGGTCAAGACTCATAAGTATCTTACTTCGGCAATCCGGTCGCCCTTTGGATTAGAATTTTTCTTTTGACCCGAGCAAATAAAAATCCATGATCTTACCGAGGATTCGAAATAGTCAATGACAGCCCAGCGTTCTTAACCAATCAGATCTGGCCAATACTCCACACACCCGCGCGCACACACACACACGCACGCACGCACATACGCACACACACACAGAGACACACGCGCACACGCGCCCATCCACCCACCCGCCCGCCCGCCTGACGATTGACTGACTGACTGACTAATATTCAACCGCACCAGGATTACACAACCAGCGATAAACTCTCAGTGACACAAAGTGCATCATACGGAGGAGAATCACACAGAAACCTCGTTCAGCCCATGGGTTATATTTAGGGCCCCCGAGGACAGCACGGGCGGGGCTTTCAAATAATAAAAACTGGCGTCCCATAATGGGACGGATTTAAAACAGACGCTTTAATCGCGAATTTTCAGCATTTGAACAAAATGTTCGATAAGCTGAATAAAATGGCCTGAATATCATCATGACAGTTTTAAATGTGGAATTCGTCGATATATATATTTACATTTATATATTTACATTTATATATTTACATTTATATATTTACATTTATATATATTGTTTTATTTAAATCATTCTCCGCGTTTGTGCATGCCGATGAGGAATTTGTAGCAGCAACGCTTATTCATAATTATCTTTTAGCGGAATACTGACTAGCTCTACTTCTTGTTTATTTAAATTATTTTCGTGGACTTTGTTACGAACATGGAAAACACATGGTTGGGGGGAAGGGGGGGGGGTACTACGCCGCCTGGCACGACACACGCTAGTAACGATGAATCACACACCACAGCTCGACCCAGTTGTTTCTGTAAAACATGACACTAATTGTCAACATATGCATCCTGGAAAAACAAAAACAAACCGGATAATATTTCACAGCCATGCGCTGGAAATCAACATACAATGCCTAAAGTAATTATTTAATTATGTTACACGGAAATCATATCTGCATCCCACATCCGAATTTATTTTATAAAATAAAAAATATATGCAATACATCCACATTATCGGAGGTTTCAAAGAGAAAAAAATCTCTCATGCTATAGGGAGCCGGCTTGAACATATATTATGAATACTGGACAATTAATAAACACGCCAAACAATTTTTTGAGGCATTTTTGAGAGAGAGAGAGAGAGAGAGAGAGAGAGAGAGAGAGAGAGAGAGAGAGAGAGAGAGAGAGAGAGAGATAATGCGAGAAGATTCTTCAGTCTTTTGGCATAAAAAGGATGGGTGTTAGCACTGATACATACTGTTAAATATCGCAGATTGCCGAGAGGCATGATCGCCAACGCAATTGCAAAACGCTTGATAATGATAATCATAAGGATGTGTAAACAAATTCACACAAAAACTTGTTCTGACTCACATCTTTGCACAGACGATAGAACCTCGGGGTTAAAACGTTTTGAGCCCCTGCGCCAGTAGTATTTATAAATGGAGCTCAGCCCAAAACCCTCTGTGTTTCTAGAAAATGTGTAAAAGGGCATAGCCGCCCCACCCTCCACCCCTATTGTTTTCTATGCGTTGACGCTAATGGCGGGTATTAAATCATATGCGGTCAGCAGATGAGTGAGAGATTCTTCTTTTTAGCATTCACCGACTATAAACTCTGGAGGAAAGTTTTGGTTGTTCATCCACTTCAGGATGGAAGTGAAGGCAATCAGTACAGCTCTGAATTGGATAGTAGAAAACAAAGTTATCAGAGAAATTATTGTGTCTGATTCTCAGTCGGCATTGCGGAAGGTTCAACATGGACTACTGTGGCATGAGTAGATACCATGCATCAGTACGCCAACATGGCAGGGAATCACGTGGATATACTGTCAGGGATATGCAGGAGTGCGAGGGAATGAAAGAGCAGATTTTATGGCTACAAAAGCTACGGGAACACTGGTACTGGACAAGGGAGATATTCTGGAGATCATACATGAACTTTTGGCAGAAGACACGAGAGTAGATGAAATAACATGGGGAAGAAAGTGTGAACGAGGAATTAAGTGTGGATCCGACAACGAGGGACGGATGAGAGGAAGAGATCGGCGTGTGTATAATCAGTGTGCTACGGGAAATATTAGCATTTACACCTTACGTAATTTGCTGCGGGAGACGGAGCATCTATGTTTATGCCCGGTGTGCAGTGATGTCGATTCTTAAATCAGTAATCAGTAAACCACTTCAGGACTTCAGTCTTATTTGTGAACTTAATATTTTGCGTGCACATCCGTTTTTACATATATGGCTTACTATTATGCAGACTGTTGGTTCCTCGCCGCTCGAGCAGATGTGCTCAGACTTAGGAGGAAGTGAGAAACTGAGTGGTAGCAGCAGAGATGCGGTTTTAAGAATGAAAACACAGGGGGCAGATAAAACAGACAGTGAAGATTAATTGAAACAGGCCTCATGGGAACTCACACCAGAAGTAACTAATGTGCATTCTCTAGGCAGGTCATAATAAGGGGAGAAAGTGGAGTACGCTGTGATAACGGGGAGACTGGAAGAAAAGAGAGGTTGGGGCGGGAGGGAGAGAGAGAGAGAGAGAGAGAGAGAGAGAGAGAGAGAGAGAAACTGCACAGACAAGTAAGTAGGTTTGACACAAAGATAGGTTGTACAGACATATGCGTAGATAGACAGACATATAGGTATGTAGACCATATAAAATGGCTTTGCACTGCACACCACCAAGAGCCCTAAAAAGGACTCCTGCAGTGTTGATTCGATCAAAGCAGACAGACCCGAATACTGTCCCGACTAGCGACGTAGTCGTTTACCGGCGAGCCAATCAGCAGTTAGAACGCTTTTGAATCAATGCGAAGGTCGGCACAAGGTAAAGTTGACTCCTTATATATGAAAGTGCACAAGGCGGGAGAGCTGACGAGAAACTGAGTTTCTTTCGGGCAGCCAGGGATGTGAGCTACGTTCTGCAAGTGACATGATTCATGATGATGATGGACACTTTTGCAGCAAACATTTAACAGTCATTTTAACAATTCCACAGTTATATTCATCGGTGTCCCCTATCTCTCACTTATCGAACAACGAAACCACTCAGGCGCTCGAGAGTTCACTCAAGAATTCACAAGTAAACAGCATACAGTCACACACACATACATGTATGATCGTGAATCATATACTTCCCTGCTCTCCCAGTCAAGAGAACGCGGAAGTCAAAGCAGCCATTTACCGTTGGCTAACAAACAAGACGGGTAATATATGCAAGTACCAGGAGATAGTCTTTATCCTTCACACCCAATTTGAGGCAAGTTTCAGCTGACTTTGTACGCTTTTGCATTAAATTTTGCAGATCACTTGCTTTGCATTCAATGCTAAAAATGTATTGTTTAAATCGAAGAGCCGACTTGTGGAAGTTTGGGCGACTTTGGTCGGGAAGTTCTATTTTTACGTACTTTGTAATGTTCTGGGTGTGACTATACTCCGCTCAAACACCTAATTATGCAGTTCATTTCAGTATACTGACGGAGCAGATAGACTAGTAGACATCGAATTTATTTCTTATCAATATCATTGTCATCGTAAAGTTGGCTTTAAAAGTAATTTTGCTTATTTTGGCTTATCAAATAATGTATTATCATTTAATAATTAGACAGATCGACTCGTCCATTCGAAGAATTCTTAAATTATTTAAAATTGAGACAGTCCATGTGAGTAATAATGCCTGGGGTCGCTTCTTCCGTATGCCTCTAATTAGATGCTAGTGCATCTTTGAACACTACGCTTGCAGCTGAAGATGTGAATGGAGTAATAGTAGTAGTAGTATCCAGGTTTCATCCTCATATACTGTACATAAGAATGTGTTATGGGAACCCCACCCCCCAACCAGTGCTGTGCTGTTGGTTCTTAACCCTTATGTGCATTTTGGAATGTTGACTAGCACTCAGTAGGATCACACAGAGATAATGATAAAGAAGAGGACAAGAAGCAGTAAATGACATCCTGAGTGTTGATTTGTCTACTTCTTTACAAATATTGTCCATCTGCAGCAAGCTGTAACTACCTTTAGAAAAACATGAATTTTTAGACATAATTTTCCAATTTTTTAAGGGTGATTCTCTACATTTTCTAAGTAATTTACCATGTGTGTCAAGATATTATACATGTTTTTAATTAGTTCTCTAAATTTTCTAAACTTTTTCATGGTTTGTTGTAATTTTCTACATTTTTAGGGTATTTATGCATGTTTTTAATAATCTTTACTTTTTTTCTAGAAAATCTGACTGCTAGCAGAGACAGAATAATTCACGACAGAGGCATTATGGCAGAGAAAACAACCAAAACGATCAATGAAATCTCTAAGAGCACCAGCGAGTGTCCAGTGACCAGGGTGACAGTTTACAAAGATAGAGCTGAGGTGTGTCGTGAGCTGGAGGTCACTGTGGCATCTGGGGTCAATGAACTTCATATCAAGGAGTTTGTGGCTATTGAAGAGGATTCAGTTAGGTGAGTTTGTGAGGGTGTGGCTATTACGGAATATTCAGTTAGGTGCGTTTGTGAATGTATTTCTATTGTTGAGTTTACCATCAAAACTAGCTGCAGAATTGGCTGCACCTGTATCTAGTATCTTATGACCACATGTCAGTTTAAATTCCTCATTGAACGTTTTGCACACTTAACAGGATGTCTCTGTGAAATTCACCTCCTCTGCAGCATTTGCAGTTTGCTCATCTTGTAAGTTTGCATCGGACACTGAACTGTCACTGTCATTGTTGCTGCTCTATGAGGTCTTTGCTGCACCACTCTGATGGTACTGTTTGTGATATGGGCATTTTTCTTGCAGATAATCCACTGAGCGGCAGCTACAGCATTCCCGACGTACATTGTACTGGGTTTTCTTTTCTGCTTTTCTCTTGTACCATCTCTGCAAATGTTCTTTGAACCCTGGGTTTTTCCTCACACCACTGCTTTCTCCCATGCTCTGTTTTACAATATGGGCATGTAATCACTGGACCCGTATCTCTGTAGGGTCTTTGACTCCTATAACTCTTGTAAGAATTCCTTGGTGATTCGTACTGGTACTGTCTGTTTCTCAACTGAGGTTGCACAGCCGCCCCATAGTTTATATCTGGGCCTTTTCCAAAGCGAAAAACATTTTTATGAGCAATTAAAGTAAGCTTTTCCAGATGTTTCCATCTCTTTGACAGTGGATGGTCTTTGTTCGATCAGGAATGTCATCATGCTGGTTGGTACACTGCATAAGACTTTATACCTAATTAGAAGGTCTTTCAATAAGTCAAATAATTTTCCAATTTTGGCGGAGCTTATCCACTTATCAAAAGTGGTCTTAACTTCAGATAGGAAATCAATGAAATTCTGCTCAGGTTTTGGTGACAAGTTTTTGAAAGCATTTCTATAAGATTATTTTTCCAAAGAGAAATGTTGTAATATTCTATCTTTAGCAAAATCATAGTAATCTAATTTCTCAACCAGGATGGTCTAAAACTTTCAGTGGTTCACCCCCTAGATGCTTTCTGTACATGAGTGACCATTCTGAACGTGGGACTTCATAATGTTTAATCATGTACTCAAAGTTTTGAGTCCAGGCAGAAATTGAATTACCTTGAGTGAAAAATTAATTAAGGCCTTGGTATTTCTTAAAGGATGGTTCTGCTGCCTTTAATTCAGCCTTTCTAATCTATATTTTGACATTTCTTTCGGCTTCCATTTCTTTGGCTCTAAATTCCATAGTTAGCTTTTCCTTCTGTAGCTCAGCATTAATACTTATCTCTTTGTCCTTCAAAACTATGGCGTGCTGTATTTCTTTTTCCTTAATTAGTAATTGAACTCGGTCCCTTTCGGCTAGAGCTGCTAACACTTGCATTTTCAAATTCGCTTGAGTCTCCAACTCTTTCTGTTTAGCCATCGCTTGAGTCTCTAATTCTAGCTTTCTTAATTGTCTCTCATCTGCGCAATCCTGCCTTTCCTGCTGATCAGCGTACTTCTTGTCAGCCCATTCAAGAGCTTTGTCACATGTCAACCCATTCTGTCTGGCCAGCTCAATGAAATCAGCTAGACTCGACATCTTGTAATGTTATGAGTGTTACCACAAATCAGTGAACTTTCTTTCAAAATAGTAAGTAACATGCACACTACAACAATAAAGCCGAAAAAAAAAATTACAATAACAAGAATGTATAATAATATACAATAATTATACAATTTAAATTTCCAAACTCAGCACATGGCACACCAAAAAAAAAAATGATACGTTTGTCTTTGTCGTTTATCCTACTCGTCAAGACGCCACATGTTCCTAACACAATCAGTTATTAATGCTAGGGACATTCAGTTGATACAGTAACAACACAATGTAACACACGATCACAAACTAGCCTCTATAATTATACAAGTTAAGTCATCATACATTAAGAAATCAATTCAATAGCTAAATCTAATTTTTAAGAGAACGATAAGATATATAACCAAGCGCTGACTTTGCGAAGAGACGACTATAAACGCAACAAGTCACACAACACCTAATAATGTAAATAATTTGTCACTATCCCAGATTCAACTCCATTATCTGTCAGTATCCCAGATTCAACTCCTAAGAACGATAGCACCCATTAACTGTCAGCGACCTACTTTACTATATTCATTTTCTATGGCTCGCTAAATAGGCCAGCTAACAGACTTCACTACCCTACAACACACTTAAGACACGCACCTGCTGAGTACAAACATAATCTTTAATGTACAATGAACAATACAACTAGTAACACCTCAACCAAGTTGGCAGTCCTTATCCGAAACGTCGGCGTTGAGCAGCTTTTACATTCACTGGTCAACCCGAGCCGTTCCCATGGATCCCCAAGGACACGATTCCAAACTAACAGTTTATCAGTGCTGACTAAGTCGCCGTCTATTGTCACGCGGGACTCAGCGACACTCGTAAGGTGTATGGTCTAAGTGTGACTGGTCAGTGTTACCGCCATTACCAATGCGTGTCACACATTCACTAGCTGCTTAACAAATACTGCGTGGAACATCTACTATACAAGGAACGTTAACTCTACTCTATCTCGTCGAACCATTAAATGGAAACACAGTCTATCTAAAAAATACTAACCACAAACACTATCCAATCTAACCGTCACTAAACTAACATACGTTTACCTAGTCGAAGTGCTACGTCTCGTCCAGTCCAAGTTCCTACTACACAACTCTCCTCCAGCAAGCTCTGTCCAAGCTTTTTGTTCCCCTCCCCGCGTTCATCTCTCGACACGCGGTAATACGTGTTAACCGTGGGAGCTGGGCTTAGCCAGTTAACTCGACCCAGTTTATTCCGTGGTCAAGCTGCCCGGTCTCACACTGATTTTTACCGAGGGTCAGCTCGTTCACACGTGATGATTCACTATCATCAACTCCGTTCATCCCGTAGTCGAACTGGCCTCTGACTAACTGTCAGGAGAATTCAGTTAAGTTTGTGGCTATTGGGGAGGATCTGGCTAGATGAGTTTGTGAAAGTGTGGTTGTTGAGAAGAATTCAGTTGCGTGAGTTTATGACTATTGGGGAGGATTCACTTAGATAAGTTTGTGAGGGTGTTGCTGTTGGGGAGGAATCGGTTAAATGAGTTTGTGGGGTATGTCTGTTAAGGAGGATTCAGTTAGTTGAGTTTGTGGCTACTGGGGAGAATTCAGTTAGATGTTTGTCAGGTGATTTGGTCAATAGTCAGTGATCAGAGGAACTCCTTGCAGACTGCTTAACTCTTTGAGTCCCAGGGGGTTTAGCATCACAGGCCCAAGGGGTAGTCAAGAGAGACGTAAAATCGGCACATCATGCGTTCATTGGGCCTCTAGGTAGGAATCTAAGAACGTATGATGCGTTTCATGGGACTCAAAGAGTTAAGATGAGGACAGAGGGCATATGGAATATCCTTGAATGCTTTGATGTTGGTTCTTTACTTAGTTTAGATGGTTAAGTCTTTTGTGGCTCTTGACGAGGGTTTAGTTAAGTAGGTTTGTGGCCTATCATGAGGAATTGTGTATATGTTTTAGGCTATTACAGCGGATTTGGTTGATGTCTGTACTACCTTTTCTCTGTTGATGCCAGATTTTGGTGCTAACAGTTTTGAGTGGAAGAGCAAATCAGGTTTGAAGTAAACTAATCCTAGACCAGGAAATGCAACCTGAAAATTAAATGTTATACAAAGCCGACTTGGTTTTGGTTGGCATCTGATCTGGGAGGCAAGTTCTGTCAAGTAGACAGACGGAACCCGGCTCTTTTGATCTGGCATCTTCTGCAGTATGCTTTTTTCCCAAACATTTTCCTTTGGAGTAAAGAGGGCAGGCTGAGTGAGGGATTGTGAGAGGAGAGGACAGTTTGAGGTTTCAGGTTTAAACAAGGATCAACATCATGGCACATAGGTAGTAACCCATAAGTGCTCCGTTCTACTTCCATCTAAAGTCTGAGTCCAAAGTAGCTCAGCACAATGCACAGGCTCTTCAGCACCGGCAAGGATCCTAAAATATTTAGGGACAGATTTTTAACTAAAAATTTTGCCAGCGCAGCACCGTTAGGCTACTTTTTTCGATTTCCAACTACCAAGGAATATTTTTTTACGTTCAAACAATACACACAGGCCTCCAATCTCACTACCCAGAGACCAGGACGGATTACTAGAAATCCAACTCCATGTGAAAAAATCCAAGCCTTCTAGCAACTGAGATGGACACCATACCTTGAGACCATGCAGCCCCCCTAGAGGAGGGTTGAGAGAGGACATAAAATTAGCTTTTTGATGATTCAGTTATTTAAGCTTATGGCTGTTGAAGGTGGTTTACTTATGTACGCTTATGGCTGTTAAGGGAGAATTTTATTTTTTTTAATTTATGGCTATTGAGGAGGATTTAGTTTTATAAATATATGGATTTAAAAATGTGTGGCTGTTAAGAAGGATTTAGTTTTATAAATGGCTTTATAAATATGTGGCTGTTAAGGAGGATTTAGTTTTATAAATTTATTGCTTTATAAATATATGGCTGTTGAGGAGGATTTAGTTTTATAAATGGCTTTATAAATATGTGGCTGTTGAGGAGGATTTAGTTTTATAAATGGCTTTATAAATATGTGGCTGTTGAGGAGGATTTAGTTTTATAAATGGCTTTATAAACATGTGGCTGTTGAGGAGGATTTAGTTTTATAAATTTGTGGCTTTATAAATATATGGCTGTTGAGGAGGATTTAGTTTTATAAATGGCTTTATAAATATGTGGTTGTTGGGGAGGATTTAGTTTTATAAATGGCTTTATAAATATGTGGCTGTTGATGACTGATTACTGATTTGAGAATTGACAACAAAGCACACAGGGCATACCCATAGATGCTCAGCCTCCCGCAGCCAATGTCTTAAGGCATAGATGCTAACTGTATATTTGTGGCTGTTGAAGAGGATTTAGTGTTATAAATATATGCCTTTAAAAATATGTGGCTGTTGAGAAAGGTTTAGTTTTATAAACTTATGGCTATTGAGGAGGATTAGGCTTTACAAATTTTTGGCTATTGAGGGTAGTTTTAGTTATATACATTTATAGTTTAAATGAATGTCCTTGTTCTGGAGCCCACAAGGTTAGATTAGAAGAATAAACAAGTAGATTGTTGAGATGTCAGATGCATTGTTATATTTACAGAGTTGAAGGAAAAGGAAATGCCACCATTGCTGAAGTGAGCTACCAGCGGAAATATGTCACGGAGGAAGATGCAAATGTTACAGAGAAAGTCAAACAGTTGAAAGATGAGGTGAATATTTTTTATAGTTTGTGTGTAAATATGTTTTTTATAGTTTGTGTGTAAATGGGCTTATGTGTGTGCTCATGTAATGATTTTCATTGAGTCTTAAAGTAAAAAAAACCTTTTAAAGTATTCTTTTCATGCTATTCACACACAGGGCATATGATGCAAGATCCATATTTTTTTATAGACCAGTTGACACTTAAAAATGGATGCAATCAACATCAAACTGTCTTTTTTTTTCAGGAGATTCAAGGTGCCAGTTTTTTTTAAACATTAAATGTGTAAGACAGGGCTATTCAAACAGTGGCCCACAGACCAAATCTGGCTCGCAGAAGCCTAACAAGTGGCCCGCAGACCAAATCTGGCTCACAGAGGCCTAGCAAGTGGCCCAGAGACCAAATCTGGCTCACAGAGGCCTAGCAAGTGGCCCAGAGACCAAATCTGGCTCACAGAGGCCTAGCAAGTGACCCACAGACCAAGTCTGACTCACAGAGGCCTAGCAAGTAGCCCACAGACTAAATCTGGCTCACAGAGGCCTAGCAAGTGGCCCGCAGACCAAATCTGGCTCACAGAGGCCTAGCAAGTGGTCCAGAGACCAAATCTGGCTCACAGAAGCCTAGCGTGTGGCCTGCAGACCAAGTCTGACTCACAGAGGCCTAGCAAGTGGCCCGCAGACCAAATCTGGCTCACAGAGGCCTAGCAAGTAGCCCACAGACTAAATCTGGCTCACAGAGGCCTAGCAAGTGGCCTGCAGACCAAGTCTGACTCACAGAGGCCTAGCAAGTGGCCCGCAGACCAAATCTGGCTCACAGAGGCCTAGCAAGTAGCCCACAGACTAAATCTGGCTCACAGAGGCCTAGCAAGTGGCCCGCAGACCAAATCTGGCTCACAGAGGCCTAGCAAGTGGTCCAGAGACCAAATCTGGCTCACAGAGGCCTAGCAAGTGACCCACAAAGTCTGACTCACAGAGGCCTAACAAGTGACCCACAGACCGTCTGACTCACAGAGGCCTAGCAAGTGGCCCGCAGACCAGATCTGGCTCGCAGAGGCCTAGCAAGTGACCCAGAGACCAAGTCTGACTCACAGAGGCCTAGCAAGTGACCCACAGACCAAGTTTGACTCACAGAGGCCTAACAAGTGACCCACAGACCAAGTCTCACTCACAGAGGCCTAGCAAGTAGCCCGCAGACCAAATCTGGCTCACAGAGGCCTAGCAAGTGGCCCGCAGATTGTTGCCACCTGTATTGTATCAGTGATATTTGTATGCTGAAGCTTTGGCTTCTAATCTATGATGATCCCTATTTTAAAAATGTTTGCCCTTGAGTAAACTTAGCTGAATATCCCTATTGTAAAATAGTTTTAATGTGAAGTTACTGATGTGTTTTATGTTGTTTTTAGTTGAAGAAACTGCAGGATGAAAAGAAAGCTCTGGACTTTGATGCCAAAAAAGAAGCTTTAACAAAACGGTGGCAAGTTCTTGACAACTTTGCAGTCTCTGCAGCAAAGCATGGCCAGGTAACTTATTATAGTTATTCATCCTCATCAGTTTCCACTTTTGTCATTAACCGTCATGGAGGAGGAGCAATTTGTAATCCATTGCTTAACGGGTAACAATGGCTATAGTCATTAATTAAATATTGATGTAGAAGGTCTTTCATGTTATCAGTCTATCTTCTGCTAAGGCAACCTCTTGATTTTACATTAGATATTTTTATGTTTAGTACCTGTGTTGGTAGTTATGGCTGCATTCTAATGATATGATAAAACCATTTGATCTTCTGTTTCTCAATGAATTTGGCACACAGTGTTCCAACTTGAGCCCTATGACCTTTACCGCTAATGCTTATAAGAAAATCTGACATCATCTTGACTTTGAAAAAAGCCATTTAGCACAAAGAAAGACCCCTCTAATTTATTCATATCTTGACCTCCTAAATGTTTCCGCAGGCATGAACTCAGTCAATTGAATTAATAAACATTTCGTAAACCGGTCATGATAGGCTAGTCAGAAAAGAAACATTTATGGGAGGCAAGGCCCAACCTGAAGTCAGTTTTTCAGCTTCTCAGAGTGAAAGTGGTAAATGACTATTCATACTTGATCACCATAATGTCAAAAAGCATAGCTCATTTGGTTTGACATCCTCAATGAATGATGAATCATATCTATTCTTTTCTTACCAACAAGATGTGACCATTCCCGTATTTAAGAACATAAATAGGCTTATTATGAAGAAGATGAAGTAAGAGGAGAAGAGTAAGATAAGGAAGGAAAGAGGAGGAGGAGAAGATAAAAAAAAGTTCCCTATTATATCAAACATTATTGTATGTTTTTCAGGGAGATAAGCCAGAAGATGACAAAACTTTCAAGCTTGACTCCACCTACTTTAAAGGTAGGAATGTTTTGTTGTTGTTGCTGTTCAGATGTTTGAGTTGATCGGTGCTGTTTTCTTCTTCTTTTTCTTAGCATACACCAGCTGTAAAGTGCTGCAGAAAGTTATGGTTGTTCGTCCACTTACTCTTGTTGAGTTTTGTGTGCACATCCATTTTACAGATCTGGTTCCTCTCAGGCGGATGCACTCAGACAGTGTTGTTTCAATAAATGATGTATCACTTCAGCGTGCTATATCATTTGCTGCACAGCTAATTCAATCTTTTTTCTTCATGCTTGCCCTTAAAGGAGTGGTTGGCAAGCTGTTGGTTTACAGCTAGGCTGCAATATGTGCGTCTTTTGGTGAAACATCTATCTAATTTAAGAAAACTCCTAATTAGACGCGATTTATCTTGTGTTTGTTATAGGGTAGTGGGTCTGTTCTCCCCTCTTGCCCTGGAACCCACACAATATAAATGATAAGTGTAAAAGTTGTCTAGCTGTGTTCTTCTTTTGTGCATGTAGCATAGATGCATCAGCCTACACACAGCATTATTAGTCATTAGTCATTCCAGCTAGGTTGCAGACAGACTGTTGCCCCGTTCTTCACTGTTCCATTTAAAAACTAGTGAAAAACATGTCAGTCCCAGTAAAATTTTGAAGCTAAAACATGCAAATTAAATGCATAATGGAGATGTCAGATGTGCCAACACTAACAGGCCTATACCAGAATTGCACTGATATGTGCTGTGTGGGGAACAATCATGGTGGGATCTTCTTAGTAAAGTCATCAAAGAACAGAAAAGAAGAATATCCAACAGTAACACCTTTCAATTCATGTTCCAGGGCCCCAAAAAGCAATATATTTCATAGCCTAGCTTTAAACCAGAACAAACTGTCAGCTGCTGTTTGAAAAGCAGGCACAGAAAAAGAATAAAAAGCAACAATAAGACCCAGTTTGTGAATGGTGATAAGGGCTGCTCCTGTGGTACTAAAAGGTCGATAATTCACTTACAAAGAGATGCTTGTTTCAGACTTCATGCTTTAGAAAGTTCAGGCTGGATGGCAACGGCATGAGTGGTTGCTACTTGTTGAAGCCTCAGACCTTTATAAACTTATGTGGATTCATCATTCACGCCATGTAGGGCTGAGTGGAAATTAAATACCTGATATCTTACCATTAAAAGCACCAATTATTTGGCCATTGAAGATGGGCATGGGGATATACTGGAGGCATTAAATGGCAGCACTGTTTGACAATTTTATCTTTTAGACCAGAGCTGTTCAGCTGAGTTTACTCAGGGCCAGAATTGTTAAAAGGGATGGTCACGAGCTAGAGGCCCGAGCCCCAGTATAGAAATATTCTTCTTCTTCTTCTTCTTCGTGTTCACCAGCTGTAAACTCTAGCGGAAAGTTCTGATTGTTCGTCCACTTTCTGAACTGCAGTCCTGCTCCAGAACCTGAGTGTTGCATGTGCATCAGTTTTACAGATCTGATTCACTTGAATGCAGACTGAGAAATATTATTAATACTATAGGTCTGACAGTGATCTGCGTCAGATTTGAATAGCCCTGTTTAGGCACTCTAGATGAATCTCCAAGTTTGGCCTTGCTATGCTTTCTGTGATTTAAAAATGACTTCTCAGCATCTTTCTACAGTTATGTTTTCTGTAACTTGATAATTATTATCCTGGCCACAGAAAATCTTTCTCTTGTAAAGTTTTTTTTCCTCCATGACTTTACAAATGCTTAGTGTAGATTCCTACGTGTCTTTGTTTCTTGTTGTGATTTCCTCCATGACTTTAAGAACTTTAATCTTCACCTCCATGTGTCTTTTTCCCTATTATATTTTCCTCATGATTTTAAATTCCTTTGTTGGGACCTCCACATATCTTCCTCTCCTCTAATCTCTCATAATCTTTAGTGGTTTAAGTGAGCTTATTTTAATGTATAAAATGTAGAATTGACTTGGCATTTTGCATTCACTAATGATGGTCATGTCTTCTCTTACTGTCCATCTCCTAAGGGCCTTAATCTCCAATACTGGTTTTATCTAAAACTTTTGACTTAAGTCCCTTGCTGTAACCTTCAATCTGCTTGTCAATCCCAGCTCCCTGGCTCAGTTCTTGTCCAGTATCTCTTTAATGCAACCATATGTGCACTCATAGCATCTACTGTTCAGATGTGTAATGGATATTTTTGTGACTGCCTTATCTTACTAGAGAAATGATTTTATGAATTCTTGTTTGTAACTGTATCATTGTCCATTTGTGTTGTATGTTAATGAAAGCTTTCTTCTGCAATGTTTATTTTTTCTTTCATGATTGTTATATACTGAAGCTGACTAGTTCTGCTTCTCATGGTATCTTTAATGCCCAGGTTTAAAAGATTTCCTGCAGCAATACAAGGAAATTGGGAGCCAGTTGGAGGAAGAACGCTTGGCCCTTGAGAACAAAAATGAAGAGCTGACTAATAAGATTGAAGCTGCAGAGCGAAACCTGTGTGAAGTTCAGGGAGGATTCATTGGCGGTCATGAAAATAGGTCAGTCGACAGCATCTTACCACCATCATCCCCATCATTTTACCACTATCATCACCACTATTATCACAATCACCATCATTGTCATAACCATCATCACCACCACCACCATCATCTTGTGACCATCATCATTATCATCTCAACCACCATCGGAACTAATTTTGTATTTGCTGAGATCTGATTTATTTTGCAAGAATGCACAGATATTGCAGCCTTGCTGTAAACCACAACACAACATGCCAATGCCATTTTAAGAATAACACATATTTTAAGAACACTGAGAAGAAGAATCATCTGCCTTTGATCCCCCCCCCCCCCCCCCCCCCCTATACCACTCAGTGGAACTCACCCCATGCTCTCTCCATCCTTTTCATCTCACTCTCCAGTTCCTCTCCCGGTGCATCCATTACTCAGTGTGTCTTTGATGTCATGTGTTCCTCTTCATGGTGGTCGACCTCTGTCCAGAAACCATGCTTACCATGGCTCAAGCATCTGATATGATTAGTGTATTTCACTTTCTGATATATAATATTTTTTATGTATCAGTTTTCTTTAATGTCCAGATCTCATGGAATCTCAGTATTTCCCCTTCTGAGACAAATGGGAGGATTCATGTGGTTAGTTCCCAGTCGTGACATAATTGCTTGTTACTCTGCAGCTCTGGGTTTGAAACAGACTTATCAAAATAGATACCAGATATTAACTAGAATTTTCTGGAAAGGTAAGGCGATGAGGAAAGGAACTGAAAATCACCACCTCGTATAAATTTTTTTTCTCAGGAACTTCTGGAAGGAACGGCGATGGGGAAAGGAACTGACCACCCCAACAACAAATGCCATGGCCAAGTATGCTCGAAGTCCTAGCACTTCCCACTCCAGTGGCCATATTGGTTGTGGACTACCTTTATCTTGACATGTCTTTTGATGTTTTACTTCCTCTTTAAAAGGTGGTTGGCACGTTGAGGTTTACAGTGAGGCTGCAATGTTTGCACCTTTCGGCCTAGCACATCTGAATTTATGTTCATCAGTCGTCTTTTACAGCATGCTTGTTGAGATGGAAAAGAAGGTGGAAAGGGGGGGGGGGGGGGGGGGGGGGGGGGGAAGGAGTGGTCTGTAACTCTTTTTCACCAAAAGGAAGCTCCAGAACCCACATGGGGATTTTAACTCTCCTGAATTTTTGACTTGTCCTGTGTTTGTGAGCAGAGAATGTGTGGTCGTGTTGGAGGCGGAGAAGGAAACAACAGTCCAGCTCACTGTGTCTTATGTTGTCTGGGGAGCATCATGGACTCCATTCTATGACCTGCGAATGTTCACTGACCAGGGAAATCTGAAGGTATTAACTCCTGCAAACAATTTTGTTGGCAGTCTTTAGGTGTTATCACATAATTTTATGTTAATTTTTGTCTGTAATTAAGATGTTTGCCCTTGTGTTACATGGGCTGTCATGGAAAGTAAAGAATATTAACACAGTGCATTACCTAAGATGTTGTAAAAGGCAAAAAAGGGTATAAAAACCAATTAATAAAAAAAACCAGTTACAAAAACGGGACCAAAAAACACACATGGAGAAGGTAGCTAGAAAGTGAAGTTGAAAGATTGGGAGGATATGAGGTGAGCTGTATGCGATATAAAAGGATTGGACGTGAGTTGGTTGAGGACCCATGCTCTAATGGTGGATATAGGGCATAAGAAGAATAAAGATGTCCTGAAAATTTTTTTAACTCTTTCAGTACCTAGTGGATGTTACATAAACTCAATCTTTTTATTGAGAATGTATTATTTTAACAATTCACCAGTTATAAAATACAGAAGATAGCGCTATATTGGATATATCCTCCCCATGTGGCTTCCAGGACCCCATTTGTGGGGGGGGGGGGGAGAACAGACCCACTGCTTTCCCTACAAACATGTCTAGGAGTTGACTAATTGGGAGCTTCCTTCAAAGTCGGAGTGCATCTGCCCAAGCAACAAGGAACAACCAACTGCACACAAATAAGCCAGTAAAACTGATGTACACGCAAAACTCAGGCCATGGCACAAAGTCCAAACAGATGAACAACCAGGACTTTCCACTGGAGCTTACAGCCGGTGAAAAAAAGAAGAAGAAGGAGGATACATCCTGTCACCAAACAGGTAAAGAAGTGCTAAATAAAGGGTTTGAGGAAGCAAGGACGTCCTAAAGAAACCCTAACATGAGCATTGATGAGAAAGGTCAAAGGTTCTAGGCTGGAATGCACAGGGCAGAACATAACAGAGAAATAGACTTTGAGCTCTGTATGACATATAATGGCACAACAGCACAATGAATGAATAAATGTGTCTGAGGAGTTAAAATAATGACTGTGCAACAATAGATCTTAAAGTAAAAACTGGGACAAAGTTAGTGGCTATAACAGCAGTATGGAGGTAACAACAGTGTGGGTCTAGACAAGTAGAATGTGTCTGTTGAAACTAACAAATGCATGGTGAGTTGCTTGTTACTTTCCCATGTGGGTTCCACGTACCCATTTTGTGAGGAAAAGAATAGACCCCTAACACACGTGTCATAAAAGGTGACTCATTAGGGGTGTTTCCTTCTAAGTCGGGTTTGAATCTGCATCATTGTGGATTTTTTATGACTTAGCACAAAATAGGTCCCAGGAAATTTCATGGAAACCCATTGAGCTTTGACTGTGCAACAATAGATTTTAAAGTATATATTGTTCTGGCTCTATTTTGTCACACATTTTTTATAGCAAACACCTCTGTATTTATCTTGTACTTTACTTGTGTGATCTCATTTGTCTGAGAAATGAAGTTGTATGTTAGTTATCATTATTGGAATTTTAAGGATCAGTCTTTGAGATATTGATGCTCTGCATGATAATATTGATGATCTTGTCCACGATTACTGAAGATTGTGTCTGAAAATATTGATGATTTTTGATAATATAACTGATATTATCTGAGAATATTAATGATATTATTTGAGATTATTGATGATATTTGTATATATTTATAACCTTGTTCCAGAATATTGATTGTTACATCAGATAATATTGATAATCTCTGAGAATATCAATAAATCTGACTGAGACTATTGACGATCTTGTCAGAAAATGTTAAGATCTATGAGAATATTGATTATCCCAAGAGAATATTATGAAATTTGTCTGAGAATATTGATGATTATATAGTAGAATATTATTAATCTCTGAGATTATTGTGATCTCTGAGAATATCAATATATTTGTCTCAGAATATCGATCCTGTGTGAGAATATTGATGTTCTGGTCTGAGAATGTTGATGGTTCTATCTGAGAAAATTGATGATCCCTGAGAAATTTATGTAATTATCTCTCCTACTAAGTCTGAAAATGTTGATAATCAGTCTGGGAAGATTGATGATCTTGTCTGAGAATGTTGATTTTGTCTGAGAGTATTGATGATCTTGTCTGAGATATTGAGAATCTACATCTGAGAAAGTTGGTGTCATTAACTCTGCTTGTTCTGCAGATTTTCTACTATGGCATGATCCGCCAGAGCTCAGGTGAAGACTGGAACGATGTGAAGTTGTTTCTGTCAACGGCTGAACCAAGTATTGGAGGGACAATCCCAACACTTCCTACAACCCAGTTATCTGTGAAGAAATACAGGTAAGCATTGTAACTTGTGTTTGTTCTAAAGCATCTGTTCATGTTCTAAAGCATCTGTTCTTAACCAGATTTGTTTGGTTAGTTCTTTTGCACGTTTTATTATATCTTTTTTTTTTATTCACTTATTGTTAAATTTGTGTTCTAGAATACGAAGGTATAAATACTTTTTTGTGGGTAAGTTTTCTGATGTTTAAATTTAGCTCACTAAGTGATTTTTTTTCTGCCACTGAACGATATGCTTATGGGATATCCACTTGCTTGAGGTCATGAGGCATCTTATCCATTACTTTAGGATCAGAGAAAAGGATAAAGTCCTCAGATTAATTATTTCATAAAAAATAAGTTTCTACAAAGCAGCCCTTTTCAGGACTTTGGAAGCCGAAGCAAGCATTTATTGTGAATTTACTAAGCAATTTTAAGTTCAGTAGTTTGCCATTGCTTTCTGTGTGATTACCTCTTTATACAGTTATCAGAATCAACGCAAAGTGGTCTGCAGCTAAAGACTACACATCCCAAGGGAAGTCTGTGCAATGGGATTACCTTTTCCTTTATAGAATTTATGTACAGATAGAATGCATGAAACATCTTTTAAAGATGTTAAGTACTGACCAGCCAAGGAGGTAACAGAAAGGAAACATTATAGGATTTTGGTTTTTGCATTGTGTGAAACTAGATAGACTGGATCAGATAACAAATTCTAAATACAGGTGAAATTGTTCTGAAGTTATACAGAGGAAAATGCCCCTCACAGTGAACTAGTGACCCTTGTGCTTCTGAAAGACTCAGAAAAAAGCAAAATCACTAATAGAATTTGTAGCATTGAGTTGTAGAATAATACAGGAGCGGTTTAAAAATGTCCTCAAACTAGAAGCCACAGAGCTAAACAAAATACAGGGAGACCAAAGAGCACATTGAGAAGAGAATTATTGACTGAAATGAAAAGAAAAGGACAGGGTGAAATGTATGTAAAAGCAAAGAATATGATGACGATAAGGTTAAGGTCTATGTTCCATTGGCGGATGTAGAGCAGAAGGAGAAGATGTTGGCACCTTTCCATATGATAGTGTTCCATTGTGCTACAGGGGAAGCATAGGAGTCACAACCTGTGGTGATAATAAGTAAGACTAGGAATGAAGTCCCTCCTGTCCATAGCGGAAGCCTGGCCAGTATTATAGAGACCATATGTTGCTCATGCAGTATGATTCCTCTCTCCGCCTGCTTTGTTAACTCCAGAGGAAAGGTAACACCAATACGTTTGGAAAAAGAAAAGAATGCTGCAGAAATTGTCACTTCAGAAGAACAAAGCTCTCTCTGTCCTTCTGTCAGAGCTTCCTTCCTAGACCAATTGCCAACCCAGGTTAAGGGCCTGGTCTGCCTTGCCATAACATTTGCAGGTTGCGTTGCCTTGTCGAAAGATAAGGCTAGTCTCCTCCTCGGTGAACTCCTCACACTGATTGTTGTTGTTCGTCCATCATGAGTGATGGAGACCACTTTCATCCAAAGTAGTAATGATCAATTATTATGAGTATGAAGGTGGCTGATTAGTCCAATATAAGCCTGGAAAGTTCTTGAGCAGTGCAGACAACAGTAAGTGTAGGATTAGCAGTACGATTCTTTCTAGTTTTTGTGTTGATGTTTAATTAATCACTAGCATCTGCCAGTTAGTACATCATATGGATGCTAATTATTTCAGTTATGTCATAAAAAGAGCAGGGTTTGGTGGTAAGAAAGTCAAGCAGTACTACACAAACTCTGCCCTACAGCCAGAAATACCAAATGATGCTTCAGATTTGGTGCTGTACGAGAACATATCACCTGAAAAGCCGTTAACTGCTCCCGATGTTCAGGTTTAAAGTTTTCCTCATACGCTACTAGCGCTGAAAAATGGACAAAATAAATTAAGCTTTGCACATGCGTGTAATATATTTTAATTCATACACAAAAGCATGGCTGCATACTATGAATTCCTCAGAAATGTTTTGTTGATCTCTCTTCCTGTGCAACATAAGGAATATGTTTTCTTTTATGTGTGATATATATATTTTTTCATTGACTTTTTAAAATATGTCAGGCACTTTGATTCTTCCCTTGACATTAAGGACATTTGTCTAATCAGTTATCATTTAATTTGTAGCCGTGAAAGAGCGAGCAGTTTTCTAGCACAGTTGCCTGTTGGCCTGCTAGTCGTGGGCTTGAATTCACATCGGGGGAATCTTGATTTTTTGGTCTGCCTGGCCTAAAATAAGTACCAGAAAATGTCCTGAGAAGTAAAGGTGGCTGATGTTTATTAATAACTAGTACCTGTTGTGTAAAACTAAATGAACGATTCTTTCTCAAGCTTTTGGCGCAGCAGCCAAACAATTTATAAACTAATTGGCATGAATGTGTAATGTGGTCTTGACCTTGCAAGCCACCTTGGCTTCCCAGGACATTACTTTGTACCTATTTTGGGTTGGTTCCACCTGGAAGCACACACAAAAATGTGTTGATGTGAGCTCAAACCCAAGACCTTCAGGTCGGCAGGTGAGCACTACACTATAGAAGCATTTGTGGCTGATGTCAGTTTGACCACATACATTAACAAGTGCTAGTTTGTCTGTCAAAATGCCATCGTCTCCTTTACTTATTAAACTTTTTGTCTCTGACTTATCATGTATTCACTTTGTTCAGTACTTGATTTCAAGAAATTATATTCTCTATGCAGGCGTTTGTATTCCTGTTACACACAGTCTGGCCACTAAATAATGAGACTGATTTTATTATGGCCAAGACAAAAACATCATCCATGAAGAAAAACATTTTATACAAACAGACACCAGCCATCTTTGATTTGGCCAAATTGCATTGCCGCCTGATCTGTAAATGACAAATAACCCACCATTTTGTTCATCAAACGAGAGTTGCTTTGTTACATATGCATCATGGAACAAAGAGTGAACATAAAAAACATTCAGTTCTGTTTCAGACTTGGAAAAAATGCTACTGTGACAGCTAAATTAGTGAGACAAGTTTATGGGGTTGAGTATTTATCTCATTCACATTTATTCAGATGCTATTTATGACTCAAAACTGGCATGGAAAGGATTAAAGATAAAGCTAGGGAGGGGCATCCAAGTTCAGTTTCCAATGGTTAATTCATTACTTAAATCAGAACATTGATAGGTAAAGGGTCATGTCTGATTGTGAAGATGATAGCAGAAAACTTTGGTGTTGAAATTGATAAAAATTAAACGAGCAATTTTCCCAATTAAAAATGTAATTTAATGTTCACACTTTGCTCCACGCTGCATAAATAACTGAGCAACTCTCACTTGCTAAAAAAAAAAATGTCTGGTTACTTGTCTGCTGCCCAGGTTAGCGTTTATAATGTTTCTTGTTTGGATGATGTGCTTTGCTTCATGAGTGGGTGAAAAGAGTGTGGGAGGCGGAGGTATCTTTCTCTTATTGTTGTGTTTTGGAATTTAAGTAAAGATTTTTGTTTTCAGTGGGTCTGTGTTTTTTCTGGGTGCAAATATAGTGTGTCTTTTTTTTAAAGTTATAAATTTACTGGAAATAAACTTTTATAGGACACCTCTAAATGAATATTTGACCTGCTGCAGTAAGCCAACGACAGTAGGAAACATGTTGAAGATCAATAGCTTTAGAGAACTACATTAAATTAAATAGGACAACGCAAGAGCAGAAATGTTTTCATAAGGTAGTAATATCACAAACCAAAATAATAAAATACCAGATCACTTTAAATATTTCCAAAGGTAGATTATCATAATTATTTTTAAGGTGCACTTAAAATATATTATACTTAACCTCTGATATATGATCTTATTTTTGTTTATAAATAACACATAAAATCTATGAAATCTTTACACAAGTAACTAATGAATTATTTAAATATTTGTTTACACTTTTGAAATTTTTGTTTCGACATATATAAAGAATAATAAATGAGACTGTCCTTGAGGTTTAAGATCTGGTTTTGTAAAAGCTATTTTATTTACAAGGAAGACCCTCTGACTGCTACATTTAGTTAATATGTTCACATCTGGGCCTCCTAAACACTACACAGGGACACATTAAAACAATGGTATTTAACTACACAAAAAAAGGTCACTTACAGGGCTGTCACAACCAGAGGTCAGAACGTCAGAAAGACAAACTAATGTTAGAATATAGCGAACTAAATAAAATGACCAAGAAAAGTGCCAGAGCTGACAAGAGAAGATTTATGGAAAATCTTGCAGAAACAGCAGAAAATGCTGCTAAAGCACATGATCTACAAAGCCTACACAAAATTACCCAGCAAATTTGAGGAAACAGAAACAATTATCACAGCATACCCATCAGAGATAACCAAGGCAGACTGCTCACCACAGAACAAAAACAAGACATGCAGTGGACTAAACACTTCTCCGACCTCTTGAGCAGACCTGATCCTGAAAATCCCCCAGATATTCAACCAGCCTCTCAGGACATTGACATTATTACTGAACCACCAAGCAAACAAGAAATCCTTACAGCTATCCACACTTTAAAGAACAACAAAGCAACAGGCAAAGACGAACTGCCAGCAGAACTTCTCAAAGTAGATCCCAACACAACTGCTAGCATTCTAGAACCATTGTTCAAGGATATTTGGAAAAAGAAGTGTTGCCTGATTATTGGACTGAAGGAACAATAGTCAAAATCCCCAAAAAAGGAGACTTAACAGACTGCAATAATTGGAGGGGAATTACTCTACTCTCAGTACCAAGCAAAATATTTTGTAAAATCATCATAATGCGGCTTGAAAAAGGAGTAGACAAATGCCTACGAGTGGAACAAGCAGGATTCAGAAAGGGCAGAGGAACAACTGAGCACATCTTCGCCATACTTAACATTTTAGAACAATGCAACGAATGGCAGAGAAGTATATATTAATTTTGTGGACTTTGAGAAAGCTTTTGACAGCGTCCATAGAGACAGTCTGTGGAAAATTTTATGACATTATGGAATTCCAGAAAAAATAGTCAACATAATTGCTCTCTTCTATAAAGACTTTTCCTGCAGTAAAAAAAATTACAATACACCTTTCCCAGTAAAGACGGGTGTAAGACAGGGATGTGTTATGTCATCTCTCCTCTTCAACCTTGTGATTGATTGGATACTAAAGAACACAGTAGACAGGACATTAAGAGGCATACGATGGACTCCATTCACCATGCTTGAGGACCTTGATTTTGCAGATGATATAGCACTCCTATCACATAAACATGAACATATACAAGAGAAAAGTATCAGACTAAACTGCACAGCAGAAATAGTGGGACTGAGAATTAATACAAAGAAAACTAAGATCATGACAAACAGTCCAAACCAACAACCAGTGACCATAAGTAACCAATCACTTGAAGATGTAGAACATTTCACATATCTTGGCAGTGTGGTGTCCTTACTGGGAGGAACAGAGGAAGACATACAGTCACGTCTGAACAAAGCTAGAGCTGCTTTTGGAAAGATGAGGCAAATCTGGAAATCCAACAATTACTGCAGAGGAACGAAACTCCGACTCTACAAGAGCATCATTTTGCCAGTTCTTCTTTATGGAGCGGAATGCTGGAGAATGACCAAAAAGGATGCACACAAGCTGTCCACCTTCCACCACACATGTCTACGTAGAATTATCAAAATTTTCTGGCCAGATACAATCTCAAACACTAAACTACTTCAAGCCACAAATCAAGAAATATTAGACAGTATGATTACCAAGAGAAGATGGAAATGGCTTGGCCACGTTTTGAGAATGACTTCTGATATACCTGCCAAAACAGCTCTCACATGAACAGCAGAGGGAAAGAGAAAACAGGGGCGCCCAAAAACAACATGGAGACGAACGATGGAAAGTGACCTGAGTCCAGCATCTTTGACATGGAAAACTGCACTGAAGATTGCACAGGACAGGAAAGCATGAAAAGTCCTCTCTGAAGCCTCATGTGCTACTAGGCATAATGAGAACTGATGATGATGACAACCAGAGGTGATAGATTTAACCTTCTGAAGGTTATAGTGTTAAGGGATAAATAATTTTGTGATTCATGTTTTTCATCTCTCGCAGTAAACAGATATTTATGAGTTAGATTCTTTCATCCAGACAGCCTCAATAGTTATAAGAAAGATCTTTATGTTTGAGTAAATATAAGAAAAAAAAATATTACTAGCTTGTTTTAATGAAACAGATGCTGTTTGTTGAATACGAAGGTGGAGGTGACTTATTTTTTTTTTTTTTTTAAATCTTAGTTTGAATGAAATAGAAATATGAGTTACACAAAGTACAGGATGAGTTTTGACAGAGCATAGGTACCAGGGATCATGTCTTCAGTATAGGAACCATCACTGACAAATGCAGATACATAAATTCTTAGAACACCATGGATCAAGAACTGACACACAAGTTATTGACATTCTACAATATCTGAGGTCGTCACCGTGGCCGAGCGACTAGACGCTCGCCGCTGATCAGAAGGTCGTGGGTTCGCTCCCGGATGCAGCCGGACTTTGTTCAAAAATGACCTTGGCTCCCGGAAGTAAAGGCGGCCAGTGTGATGCTGACCACATCACCCATCTTGTGCCGATTGGTCTATAAAAATATAGGTCTAGCCCTATATGCCTTATGCGCCCTATACGCCTAAAGGTGTGGAAAAATGTCCTTAATTTAGTATGGGTACGTGTTTTCATTTCTGAGATAAGATATTGTTTATAAGCCATGCTTTTTTCTCGTCCTATTTCAGTGTTTAGAAATTGTAAGTAAATTACAATATCTGAACACAGAAATAGGACGAGAAAAAAAATGGCTTATAAACAATATCTTATCTCAGAAATGAAAACATGTACCCATACTAAATTCTGCAGTTATTTATAAAAAAACAGTAATGGAAGGCCTGCTTCTTGAAAGAAAAGGTAGGAGTCAAGCAATATAGAATCAAGCAGTATAGAATCAAGCAGTCTGAAACATTAAAGGCATACTTGGAGTGATAATGCATGAGGCAATGGAACTGAAGAAGGATCTTGAGCACATTCAGGTGGGCTGTGATGAGAGTGATGCTTTTCAAAGGACTTGCTATGTCATAAGGCAAACAACATACTTATTCCCAGCATGCTTGTTTACTCTCTAATTTCTCGGACTTAATGCTGATTTAGAGCATCATTTCTGAGTTGGGGTGGAATAGTCTTAGTTTTAAGCTGTGGCAAGAATCTTATGACATGGTACTGTACCCTTCAGCATTTGATCTTGTTAATGCAGGCCTCCACCTCCTCCTGCGGCACCAATGCAAATGATGGCTAGGTCGGCACCACATGCAAAATTTGCAAAATCTGCCTCCCCAGTTGCCCTGGCTTATTGTGCTTACGACAGCCCACAAGTGTATGATCTGGCACCTGCTCCGGTTCAGGTCAGTGTGTAGTCTGGTGTCCAGTCTTGTTAGCTTCTGTTCATCTCACACAGATACGAACCTTCCAGAAAAGTTTCATTCCGGAATCGACTGATGAAACAGGAAAAAAGATTGGATGTTTTGAATGAGGACTATTCTGATGGAGCAGAGGAGTTGCAGCTTGAAATGTCTGGTGCAGCCATGCTGCACTCAGACGTTCAGGTCAGTTATTATGATCTATGACCTCAGCTTCACTTCCTGCCAGAGGTCTGATGACAGCACAGCATCTATTCCCTCTTCTTTACTTTGAGAGTGCAGTTTTTTTTTTGTGGCTTGCATATTATGCGGTAGAAGGCATATTTTTCGCATTTTTTTTTTTGGCTTATGCCAGATATTTTGCTTTAAAAATGCCAAATGTACGGACTGATAGCCTGATATTTCCTTTTGCCGAAAACTTAGGTTATTGTTTGTTTTGAACAATTTAAAATCCTGGAAAAGCCCTTCTTTTTACCATTTGTCTTTGATTATGCTACATTTTAATCTGTATGTTAGCCAGGCTCTGTGGGGAGGCAGAGAATTGTAACACTAGAGCTTGCCACAAATCTCATGAGACCAACTAAGGAGGGTTGGCTTGAGATTAGAAGTCTCTTCTTGCAGAAAGTAACTGCAGAATCTAGCTAGTCATGAACACGCCCATAAAGGGCTTGGAGCTAGTTGGTTTACTTATGGTTTACATGAGAGAAGTGAAGCAGAAGAAGAAGAACAAAAGAATACCTTGCTTTATCCAAAACTCATAGCGCTTAGGGTATTCAATAAACACTGTCCCCATCTTCAGCAGCCTGTGCACAGTTACAGTACAGTAATACTAATGATACCAGCTGTAATCTAATTATATTTCTGTCTTCCCTTTATTCTGAGCATTGAATTCTCCCAGATCCTTTGGCTAGATGGTCCTAGACTAATATTAATTTAATGAGCGACATGGTCAACATCATACTGGTTGCCTTTCCTTCCAAGGTTCTTTTTTTAGCTGCATCCAGTGGGAGCCAAAGTCAGTTTAAAAAATCTGATTGCTGCCTCGATGCAGATCCAAAGCCAGGATCTTTGTGCTGGAAAGCAAGGGTCTAGCCATTGAGATATGACAGCTGACACTCCCACATTTTGCTTGTACAATAACTTGCTTGTAGTCACCAGCATTTTTGTATTTTTGCAGCTAATTTCTTCATTTCTTTATTTCTTTAAAGTTTTGCTTTTTTTTTTTTTTTTAGTTTAGCTTGGCTAGAGGTTTCTTGGCCTTTTTTGTGTCATACACCAGTCACCGGATGAGATTTTATATTCAGTGGAAATAAAATATTAGGTGTATGTTTGTTTTGTATCGATATTTTGTAAACATATTCTGTAAAGGTGTTTTGTAAAGTTTTTAAATTTTTTTAAAGGATAATTTTCCTTACTAAATAAATTGCTTCATAATGGCTACAGCCTCCTGCCTGTTTACTTAATTTTTGAGGCAAACTATACCTACATGCCTGAACTTTAGAGGGTCAACATTATAACTCAGCTAGGGAGTCCAGTTGAAAGAGGTCTTTAGTTGAATGAATCAGCATCATTAGTCAGAATATAAATGAAAGTAAAATAAGTAAGCGACACCCCCCCCCCCCCCCCCCCCCCACCTCTTTTGATTTTTTTACACCAGTGGTGATTTGGGCATATGGTACTAGTCTCATATTGTTTAAATCCAGTCAGCACTTTGTTACTTGGTTAGGTATGTTGTCAGTATCATGCTGGTTGGCTTTGCTTTCCAAACCAGACATCCATTTTAGGCAGGTCAGTTTTGAAAGATAAAAAAACAGTCTTACTTGATGCAGATTTGAACCTGTGAAGTATGGACCGGCAGGTGTTTGGGTCTACCCACTGCGCTACCACGGCTTCCACAATATAAGTACTGTGACTTAAAATCTATGTGTCTAGTAAAGAGCAGCACTCTAAGCCTTCAACCAGCTCACAAAGAAACTTTATATCTTCTGCTTTCTTCCTTATCTGTCAGCTTGTCGTCCTAAAAATTTGTGTCTTTTTCTAATCTCTTCTTGTATTTTTAGAGGTCTGCAGGTATTTTTGCTTTTTAAGTTTCAGATAATGCATTTTCTAGTTATGCAATAAAAAAATTATCTCACTGTGGGCCTTGACTAGCCTCAAAATCTTTTCCTCACCTCTTATTTTACTTAAATTTTAGTTCTGCCCCAAGCTCCACCCTGGTGCTATCGTACCATTTCATTTATTTTATTTTTTTCTCTTAGGGCACTAGACAGTGACATTTTAAAAATTTATTACTAATTGTTTTAGTCACTCCCATGTCCAAAAGTTTCTTTAATGTTCCATTTGGCTTGGTAATGTTTTTGTCAGCCATATCATAAATAATTTTCAAGTACCGTAAATTGCAGCATCCAAGTTGACCAAATGTACTGTCGACTTCAAGATTTCAAGCTCACATTCTTTTAAACAGGCCTATACTTAGCTAACATATTTTATGCCTGCCATTTAAGTCAGCTCTTAGTTTTGGACAGATTTTTCAAGGCTTGGAAACTTAAACTCATACGCTGTTATTTATGGTATTCATAACAGTTTTCATAGTAGAGAAATTTTACTTTTGCTGGGGAAATAATAGGCAAGTGAGACAGAGAAAAGACAATAGAAATGCTTCAACAGCTGTCTCAACAAATGATAATGAAAGTGTCACCAACTTTTTTATTAAAATGACAAAGAAGCATGCTGGGCACTGAGCTACCACACCTTCCAGCATAGCAGCTGGTACCACCTTCTTCAGAGAGTGGAGATTTAGGCTGGTGAATCAATCTTATAACTGCAAAGACACAGTTGTTGTATCATTGTCCAAACAGCACACAAATCTACTGATGTAACCATCTCCAGACAACACAGACCACAGCTGATGTATCCATCTTCAGACAGCACAAAAGCTGGATTGTCTCTCTTCAATTAGCACAAACAGCTGATGTGTCAATCTCCAAACAGCACAGAACAGCTGTCATATCCATCTACAAAACAGCTGATGTATCCCTCTTTAGTCAGCACAAACAGCTGGTGTGTCCATCTCCAGACAGCACAGACAACAACTTTGTATCCATCTCCAAACAGAACAAACAACAGTTGGTATATTGATCCCCTGAGAGCCCAGATATAACACATGAAGGCAGAAACTAGACAACATTGAAGAGCTACTTTTGGCTTTTCTAGCTACCTGATCTGCATATTTGTGTTTTTCTTGTTGAATGCTCCATTTATTTTCTAAATAATACAGAAAATAAACTCCATGGTTATTAAAAATTGAGTAAAGTCAAATTTATATACATTTAATAGTGAGTCAGCTAGAAAGGAAAAATACAATCTCTCTAAATTTTATATATGTATACATATACATACGCATACGCGTGCATACATACAATATTTATAAAACCTTTTTTTTTATCATTGTTTTTTTTGGCAACTTAATAAACACTTTATGGTGAGTGCTGGCACCTGTTTTTTTTTTTTAAAGATGCCTTGCATGTGCACACACACCACACAGGCAGGCACACACACAAACACACACCAACAATCTTAAACCACATAGGACTGTGCTCTAAAAAAAAGTCAACTTAAAAATAAAAAATGTATCTGTAAATTTGATACAGAATTAAAAAAAATATTACTTGTTGCTATGCTCTTTATTTCTTCTTCATCCCCAGCATATATTTTTGAGCATTTCAGATGTGCCTATCTTTTTTTTTCAAATGTCTTGCATGTAATTAGACGTAGTATGCAGCCATGTTAAAACTAATAATTCTGGTAAATTGCTTTCTTGATCGGCTTAGATGACTTCTGTCAAACCCTGAACTTTGCTGAACTGAATAGAACCAATTAGAACTGTATAGATCATGGATTAAACAGATATAACTTGACTAAAGTGGATATAAATGTCTTGAACTTATCAAATCACTTATCAAGGACAGTGCACAGAATTATGAAAAGAACAAACCAACAGTAAACATCCACAAGTCCCCATCAGAAGACTCAACAGCAAACGGTATACAACTATTTTCCGTCTAAGAACAGGACACTAGAGGCTCAATTACCAGATGCATAAAACCAAAACTATACAGTGACTACAGTGTGCATGTCAAATATGACAATAAAATCCCTTAGCACGTTCTGCAGGCCTCCCACTATACTTACACCTGCGAAGAGAAAACTGGCCTCAAAAGCAAAGTGTGCAGAGCAAGCTTTGGAGAACCATAAAGGACCTGCAACTGACTTGCAAATTCACAGAGGCAGCACACATGACGATCTGACCTGAGCATACAAAACCGAATTCAAAGAAGAAGAAGAACTGATAGAGAGGCACAACTTGATCGACCAACCAACTTGAACTGGATATCTTAGATGAACTGGATAGATCTTGAATAAACTAACTATATCTTGGATGAAGTAGTTGGAACTTGGATGAACCAGACAGAACCGGGCTGAACCAGACCGGAAGTATCTTGCAAGAGGTTCTGATGATGTTTCACTTTGTTCCTTTGTTCAAACAGAGAGTCACCGAGGAAACTGAAAACTAAGACACTGACTTTTGGTGGTGCAGAAAGAGCAGAACTGTTGTCGGATGCATTTTCGGATACTGTGGAAGATGGGGAGCCAGTGCTCCAACGTGTTATGTATGCGGCACCCATGCCAGTTCCAGAAGTGCAGGTCAGTCTGATATTCAGACTTGGCTTTCAGATTTGTGACTTCATGATATTTTAATTTCTCCACATGCGGTCATTTTGTAGTCAGGCTTGGTGAAATTGTTGGGATTTAATTTATGCTATTTTTATCCTACAGATAATGTCATCACCTTTACCCTTGACTTTCAGTTACTGGTCCGTTTATTTCATTCCACACACAAATGAATCTATAGTGAGAAGTTTAAAAAAATAAAGATGGATGAGGTTTCATTGCTAAGGAGCATAGAAGCTGTTTATAAAAAAAAAACAAGTTTCTGGCATAACGTCACAACATCTTGCATGAGAATATAAACAGAAGCAGTTGTGGAATCTTTCCTATGGCAGGAGAGTAGTACAGCCTAACATGTCGTAATTATACATGTGCTATTACTGATGTGCTGTATAAGTTGATCTTAGTTTTTTTAATGAGGAATAATTGGTTTCGCCCGGCTGTATGATTAGAGGGAAGCAAAAGTATTTAACATTTCATGATCCTTGAATACTGGGGTTTGTTTCCTGTGGTGGATGGTTGAAAAAAAAAAAAAAAAATCATTCTCATGGTTTTTGGACATTAGTACAAGAGTCGCACTGTAGAAGAGATTAGGACCTCATGACATAATGTTTCCTAAAGACAGCACTGGTACTTTATAACCAGCCTTCATTGTCAAGGTGGAACAATTTAAAAAAAAAAGGGTTTTAGTTCTAGTCCTCTTAATTAGTTCGGCTTAGTGATGAAGTTGTTCTCAAGTATATTGTTATCATCACCACTAATGTTATAAAGGCTATTGTTATCCCACCAATAATGTCATTGAGATTATTGTTGTCCCACCAATAATGTTATCTAGGCTGTTGTTATCTCACCATTAATGTTTTCAAAGCTATTGTTATCTCCCCATGATGTCATCAAAGCTATTGTTATTCCACCAGTGATGTCATCATGCCTATTGCTATCCCATCAGTAATGTAATCAAGGCTATTGTTAACCCACCAGTAATGTCATCAAAGCTTTTGCTATCCCACCAGTAATGTCGTCAAGGCTATTGTCATCCCACTAGTAATTTCATCAAGACTAAAACTATTTCACCAGTAATGTGATCAAGGCTATTTTTATCCCACCAGTAATGCCTTCAAGGCTATCGTTAAACAACCAGTAATGTCATTAAGGCTATTATTATCCCTCCAATAATGTCCTTACTTTTACCTTTGGCTTTCAAGCATTTCTGTAAATACTGTTTCTTCTTCTTCTCTTCCTCCAGTTACCTCAGCAAAGTTTTGTTTTGTTGACTTTGTACACACTTTTTACTCTGAACGTAAACACGCCTTCTCCACCCTGGCACTTATCTCTTCTCCTTTTTTACAGTACATGTTCTGTGGTGTTGACTATCACATCTTTCCAAAACCTTCTATCTTATGTACTTTCAGTCGGTTCTGAGACAGTTGCTTCCATGCCATAATATCAGACTATCTAGCATCTTCTGTGTCCATCTCTCTGGGCCTCTCTTATCCTCCAACTTTTTCACCGTCACAGTGTACTCGTTTTCTTCTTCTCTTCACTTGACCAAAAAATGTCGATTTTTTTTCTTCTGATGTGGGCAGTCACTTCTTTGCATGAGTCAGTTTCTTTCAAGACATCTTCTTTACTCTTTTCATCTGTTTATGGTGTTCTTATCATTTGTTTATAAAACCACATCTCCAACTTTTCCACACAATTTTCCAAAAATTGGCTTACTGTCCAAGATTTGTTTCCATATAATATGGTAAGATAAGATGGCTCTTGAGATTTTTTTTTCTTACTTCAATTCACAAAGAAAGATTACATAAATTATACTTTATTTTGTGAAATGTTTTCTTTACTTGAGCTTATTCTACATTTAACTTCTTTCTGTTCAAACTAAAACGCTTGTTTTGATTTCTGTTCCAGTTGTTTCCATCATCTCTCGCAGTTGTGTTTCATTTTCTAAATTATTAGCATGTCACAAATGGTTCACATTATGCATACCAGTTGATATTCCTGGCTTTCATTTCATTGTTAAACTCTGCTGCCAAATACTCTGTTGATACTAAGGATGTTGGAATTATGAAACTGCATACATACTTCTAAGCCACAGATGCAGAATTTCGGATAGCTTTATGCAAACACTGTGCTTTGAATGTATTGTTTCACATCTTTTTGCAGCAAATTTGCTTTAGATTAAAACATTTGTAATTTTTGTGTGTAACTTTTTATTGTAGAATATACAACGCTTCTTGGGTAGCCCATGGTAGATGTTTTTATTATCTTAAACAATACCACTCTGTTGCATTATCACTGCTTTCAATATTAGTAGAAGTTAGGGAATGCATTTACTTTCTCCCCAAGCACTAGAGTTCAATTTTTGCAGTGGACAGTCATTGAAAAAAAAAAAATATGTTGTTTTCGAACAGTAGATTGAGCTAACTCCAATGGAAGAGATTGGGGTCTCGCAACAAAATAATCAGTTTAGTCATCCCCTGTCATGCTGAATGTTTGTGCAGACGCAGATGCAATTAGTTCTGTTAGCTAGACATCCTGTAAACATTTCTCTATAGCAAGTCAGCAAAGTGGCTATACTGGGCTATAGTACCAGATGGAAATGTAGGTATGAGAACTTCTCAGGGGTAAAGTGTTAAATAGAGATAAAAGATCAGTTCCAGAATTTCTAAGGGTTGCTTGGGAAGGAAAGGCGATGTGGAATGGCCTGGAATATGTGAAAGCCTAACAGTTCACATCCGATTGGCTGTATCTTGCCATGGGGACTAGATTTACCTGTAAACCTAATGAGCAAAAAAATGCACCTGATAATAATATCTTATACAAGCTGGACATTGTCTGTGGTCATTGTCTTCTTATTCACCAGCTGTCAACTCTGGCTGACATTTCTGGCTGTTCGTCTACTTCTGGACTTTACTTCCAGAACTAGAGTTTTGTGTGCATATCCATTTTACAGATCAGGCTTATATGTATGCAGACTGTTGGTTCATCACCTCTCAGGCAGAAGCACTCTGACTTTGTTGGAAACATCCCTAATTAAGTAGTCTGCTTTCACAGCATGCTCATCTGGAGGCAGCGGGGGTACTTTTGTCCCCCCCCCCCCCCCTCCCCACTCTACAATGTGGCCCCGGAATACACTTAAGGATTGGTTATTGTTATCATCAAATGCCATTTTCATATTTATGGTTGGTTATAATGGGTCTCCAATACCCTCCGTATCCTGTTATCTTTCTGTGCTCCATACAGACTTCATTCAGTCCATATCTTGATTTTGTTCTCTCACTTGTAGCAGTGTTGTTTCTTGCATGCCATGTCCCCCCCCCCCCTTTTCAGCCCTAGTAGAAACTTTTAACAAAGAAACAGCCAGAGTACTTTATCTTACTTTGATCTCAGCAATGCTATCTTTATTCTTTATCTTTATCTGCCTTTACAATAATAGGGTGGTTGTGACATTGTGTGTTGTGGTTTACAGCTAAGCTGCAAAGTCTGCAATTTTCCATCAAACACATGCAGCAAACTCCCAAATAGTTGATTTTTTTTTTTTTAATATGCTTGTTAAAAGACAGTGCCCCCACCCATGGGACACTGGAAACACAGAAGCAATTATTTTCCACTTTTTGTGTTTTTTTAATTTAAGACAAAAATTTTTTTGTGTGTGTAGATATTAAATGCTGGCTGCTTGCATGTTTTGATTAGTTGATCCACATTCATTCCACCTTGTTATATTCAGTCAACTAATCGCTCTGTGGCATGCAAACAAAACCAGTAGATATGTGAGAAATAAAGAGATTTAAAGAACTGTTGGAACAATACCCACTGTTAAATTCATGGAGAAACAAAGACTGAAATGGCTCTGCCACCAAGTAAAAATGGCTCTGCCACCAGGTGAAAATGGCTCTGCCACCAAGTGAAAATGGCTCTGCCACCAAGTGAAAATGGCTCTGCCACCAAGTGAAAATGGCTCTGCCACCAGGTGAAAATGGCTCTGCCACCAGGTGAAAATGGCTCTGCCACCAAGTGAAAATGGCTCTGCCACCAAGTGAAAATGGCTCTGCCACCAGGTGAAAATGGCTCTGCCACCAAGTGAAAATGGCTCTGCCACCAGATGAAAATGGCTCTGCCACCAAGTGAAAATGGCTCTGCCATCAAGTGAAAATGACTCTAAAAATGCTGGCAGCGAGAGTACACAACATGAAAATATAAAACACAAAGAGACAGAGGGAGACCTAGAAGAAAATGGATTGAGGGATTCACTGACAGCCTCACTTCACAGCATACCAAGTAACCAGGCACATTCTGATTTGACTACCTCTTACTGTTAAATTTTGATTCCTAGTCGCACAAAGCAAATATTGGCAAAAGAAGAAGTATCATATGAAGTTCTGTTATCACAATTGACCTCACTGCACATTGGGCATTTCAGTATTCACCCTGTCCTAGAGTGAAGCAGTCGTCCTACATTGCTGTATTCTTGATTTGGCAATTGCTGGCCATTATTGGAAACCTAGTTTTCAACCACTATGTTGATTTGTATGTGTCTGTACCAACAATTTGACTTCACAGTTCTTTGATGACCTAAAATTCATCTCTGTTTATGACAGTCAATGGTGTCCTGTAATTATGTTTCCTGATGTCTTGTTGGCACCTTTCAGTCTTCCAGATGATAGTGTTATATGATGCTATAAGGAGGCATGTAAGTTATACTTGTTGGCACCTTTCAGTCTTCCAGATGATAGTGTTATATGATGCTATAAGGAGGCATGTAAGTTATACTTGTTGGCACCTTTCAGTCTTCCAGATGATAGTGTTATATGATGCTATAAGGAGGCATGTAAGTTTTACTTGTTGGCACCTTTCAGTCTTCCAGATGATAGTGTTATATGATGCTATAAGGAGGCATGTAAGTTTTACTTGTTGGCACCTTTCAGTCTTCCAGATGATAGTGTTATATGATGCTATAAGGAGGCATGTAAATTATACTTGTTGGCACCTTTCAGTCTTCCAGATGATAGTGTTATATGATGCTATAAGGAGGCATGTAAGTTTTACTTGTTGGCACCTTTCAGTCTTCCAGATGATAGTGTTATATGATGCTATAAGGAGGCATGTAAATTATACTTGTTGGCACCTTTCAGTCTTCCAGATGATAGTGTTATATGATGCTATAAGGAGGCATGTAAGTTATACTTGTTGGCACCTTTCAGTCTTCCAGATGATAGTGTTATATGATGCTATAAGGAGGCATGTAAATTATACTTGTTGGCACCTTTCAGTCTTCCAGATGATAGTGTTATATGATGCTATAAGGAGGCATGTAAGTTATACTTGTTGGCACCTTTCAGTCTTCCAGATGATAGTGTTATATGATGCTATAAGGAGGCATGTAAGTTATACTTGTTGGCACCTTTCAGTCTTCCAGATGATAGTGTTATATGATGCTATAAGGAGGCATGTAAGTTATACTTGTTGGCACCTTTCAGTCTTCCAGATGATAGTGTTATATGATGCTATAAGGAGGCATGTAAATTATACTTGTTGGCACCTTTCAGTCTTCCAGATGATAGTGTTATATGATGCTATAAGGAGGCATGTAAGTTATACTTGTTGGCACCTTTCAGTCTTCCAGATGATAGTGTTATATGATGCTATAAGGAGGCATGTAAATTATACTTGTTGGCACCTTTCAGTCTTCCAGATGATAGTGTTATATGATGCTATAAGGAGGCATGTAAGTTATACTTGTTGGCACCTTTCAGTCTTCCAGATGATAGTGTTATATGATGCTATAAGGAGGCATGTAAATTATACTTGTTGGCACCTTTCAGTCTTCCAGATGATAGTGTTATATGATGCTATAAGGAGGCATGTAAGTTATACTTGTTGGCACCTTTCAGTCTTCCAGATGATAGTGTTATATGATGCTATAAGGAGGCATGTAAGTTATACTTGTTGGCACCTTTCAGTCTTCCAGATGATAGTGTTATATGATGCTATAAGGAGGCATGTAAGTTATACTTGTTGGCACCTTTCAGTCTTCCAGATGATAGTGTTATATGATGCTATAAGGAGGCATGTAAGTTATACTTGTTGGCACCTTTCAGTCTTCCAGATGATAGTGTTATATGATGCTATAAGGAGGCATGTAAATTAAACTTGTTGGCACCTTTCAGTCTTCCAGATGATAGTGTTATATGATGCTATAAGGAGGCATGTAAATTAAACTTGTTGGCACCTTTCAGTCTTCCAGATGATAGTGTTATATGATGCTATAAGGAGGCATGTAAGTTTTACTTGTTGGCACCTTTCAGTCTTCCAGATGATAGTGTTATATGATGCTATAAGGAGGCATGTAAGTTATACTTGTTGGCACCTTTCAGTCTTCCAGATGATAGTGTTATATGATGCTATAAGGAGGCATGTAAGTTATACTTGTTGGCACCTTTCAGTCTTCCAGATGATAGTGTTATATGATGCTATAAGGAGGCATGTAAGTTATACTTGTTGGCACCTTTCAGTCTTCCAGATGATAGTGTTATATGATGCTATAAGGAGGCATGTAAGTTATACTTGTTGGCACCTTTCAGTCTTCCAGATGATAGTGTTATATGATGCTATAAGGAGGCATGTAAATTAAACTTGTTGGCACCTTTCAGTCTTCCAGATGATAGTGTTATATGATGCTATAAGGAGGCATGTAAATTAAACTTGTTGGCACCTTTCAGTCTTCCAGATGATAGTGTTATATGATGCTATAAGGAGGCATGTAAATTAAACTTGTTGGCACCTTTCAGTCTTCCAGATGATAGTGTTATATGATGCTATAAGGAGGCATGTAAATTAAACTTGTTGGCACCTTTCAGTCTTCCAGATGATAGTGTTATATGATGCTATAAGGAGGCATGTAAGTTATACTTGTTGGCACCTTTCAGTCTTCCAGATGATAGTGTTATATGATGCTATAAGGAGGCATGTAAATTATACTTGTTGGCACCTTTCAGTCTTCCAGATGATAGTGTTTTATGATGCTATAAGGAGGCATGTAAAATATACTTGTTGGCACCTTTCAGTCTTCCAGATGATAGTGTTATATGATGCTATAAGGAGGCATGTAAGTTATACTTGTTGGCACCTTTCAGTTTTCCAGATGATAGTGTTATATGATGCTATAAGGAGGCATGTAAATTATACTTGTTGGCACCTTTCAGTCTTCCAGATGATAGTGTTATATGATGCTATAAGGAGGCATGTAAGTTATACTTGTTGGCACCTTTCAGTCTTCCAGATGATAGTGTTATATGATGCTATAAGGAGGCATGTAAGTTATACTTGTTGGCACCTTTCAGTTTTCCAGATGATAGTGTTATATGATGCTATAAGGAGGCATGTAAATTATACTTGTTGGCACCTTTCAGTCTTCCAGATGATAGTGTTATATGATGCTATAAGGAGGCATGTAAATTATACTTGTTGGCACCTTTCAGTCTTCCAGATGATAGTGTTATATGATGCTATAAGGAGGCATGTAAGTTATACTTGTTGGCACCTTTCAGTCTTCCAGATGATAGTGTTATATGATGCTATAAGGAGGCATGTAAGTTATACTTGTTGGCACCTTTCAGTTTTCCAGATGATAGTGTTATATGATGCTATAAGGAGGCATGTAAATTATACTTGTTGGCACCTTTCAGTCTTCCAGATGATAGTGTTATATGATGCTATAAGGAGGCATGTAAGTTATACTTGTTGGCACCTTTCAGTCTTCCAGATGATAGTGTTATATGATGCTATAAGGAGGCATGTAAGTTTTACTTGTTGGCACCTTTCAGTCTTCCAGATGATAGTGTTATATGATGCTATAAGGAGGCATGTAAATTATAGGCCATTGTGAAGGCAGTTGTGGCTAGCAAGACGCACTCATGTTAAGAAAAGTCTTCTACAATTAGAGTATGGAATTTCAGGAGCTTGTTGCCATAGCGTATATTTAGCATGTATCTTCTCAGATGCTCAGCATTGTTCTTCTTCCTCATGTTCAAGTGGCTGTAAACTTTAGCGGAAAGTCCTGGTTGTTCCTAAACTTCCAGATTTAGTCTTGTTCCAGGACTTGAGTTTTGTGTGTGTATCCATTTGACAGATCTGGCTTATGTGTGTGTGCAGGTTGTTGGTTTCTTATCTTTCAGGCAGATGCACTCCAGCTTTGAAGGAAATGTTGATCCTATCTACGTTGGCCAGGCCCCAGTTGGGAACCTGCTTCAAGGATGACTGCAGAGAAGTGTAGATAGGTCTTGACTAGTATGAGCTCTGGTCCTGGTTATTGTTTTGTGCTGTATAAGGCATGAAATATCTACAAAATAAAGCTGTCTTGATGCTTGTGCAAGTTACAGTACATGACATTTTATCTATCCTACACTGTTATACTTTGTGTCTCTGTGTGTATTCGTTAAAAAAATATGTATATATATATATATATATATATATATATATATATATATATATATATATATATATATATATATATATATATAGATTCTTTAAACAATTAACCTTGTTGCTAAATTGTATATTGCATAATTTTATGAAGCTAACATTTAGCAGAATTTCATTGCTTTATGTTTTGCTTTACTTAAGGCTTGCATCCGCTAATATTTGCAAAAATAATTGCCTGATTTTTGGCATAATAAATGCTTGATTAAGGGCATAATTTCTGACTTTGGGTTGCATCAACAATAAACAAAAATATTGCTTGCTTAATGTTTGGGATGTACCACTAGAATTTTAGGGTGTATTTCTCACTTGATGTTTAAGAAATATTTCCTGATTTTTGGCATATTAAAGTGCTTGATTTTGTTTTTGTATGTAATAATTATTCGATGCTTTCCATATTCTTAGCAGACTTTTGCCTACCATGATTCTTCAGTAAGTAAAGTAAAGGACCAATTTCCACGCCTTTCAGGCGTATTGGGTATATAGGGCTAGACCTATATTTTATAGACCAACGGCACAAGATGGGTGATGTGGACAGCATTACGCTGGCTGCCTTTACTTCCCAGGACAGCACCCAGTAGCCACTCAAGGCTGGGTCAACCTGGGAGCCAAGGTCTTTTTTGAGAAAAGTCCGGCTCCGCCAGGGAGCAAACCCACAACCTTTTGAGCCGCAGACGAGCATCTAGCTGTTACACCACGGCGACTCCCATGATTCTTCACTGCATTATGTTTTAATGAAATTGGTTTTGCTTATGTTTCAAAGAGTGCATGGTGTCATTTGCTATTCCCCCCCCCCCCCCCCCTCTCCCCCCCAAAAAAATTCCAGTCTTCTCATCATTCTTTCACTTTTTATGTTTGGTCACAATTTACAAAGAAAATGTGGCTTCTGCATAGGTCACTTCATTGTCTATTTGGCGGCAGGGGGTGGGGGTCTCCATGACAAAGTGATCAAGCCATTTGCCTCATGCTCTGAAAGTTGTGAAATTTTTATGGAGATCCATGGGGATTGTCACTGGAGTTAATGAGTACATGTTTTTGTATGCTTGGTGCAGTGATCTTCATTGTTATTAATTGCTGGCTCGAATGAGTCACTGCATCTCTCCATTCACCGACTGACAAGAACGAGAAAACATGGACGCTGGCAGACGTTCAGAAGTTACACGTACTATTTATTTTCACTCGCTGTTGTTGCAGTCAGTAAATGTTCATGTACAACCGTAGCACTCTTAATCAATGATCTAAACAGTCAATCATACCTTTGTAACATCGTCGAATACACACACAATTCAAAGAAAACACAGTAGCTCCCTCCATCCAGAACGACAGTCATTCACAGCTGGCCACCGTTTCCGTCAGCCGCTTTTTTATGCCAGGTAGGCATTGGGAAATCACGCTATTCAGACGTCAACATTCTTCCGAACTTTCCACACGTACACCTTTCCCTTGGCCTAAACGAGACTGCCTCACAAACCTTTTCTTCGCTATTATATAGCCCTCTGATCTGTCCTGTTCTCGAATATTCTGGATAATTTCATTCTCACGAATTGTCGTGTCTGGCCCGTGATAATTCACATTTTCATGAATCCTGCCAGTCAACCTTCATGGTTTCACGTGAACAATCATGTTTCACATAAAACCTGACTTTCAGATGTCTCTCATGAAACTCAAGACATAAATCTCGTGTTATCTCAGTCAGTCAAACATTCGCCTTACATTTATTACTGACGTCATCTGTCGGGCATAACTTAATGGGGAGAAAATGACTCACTACACTTGGCAGGCCGCTAGCCATTTTGCGTAGAGTGACTGAACTGTACGGGATACAATCAATTGCAGTGAAGTCGATCCACTCGACTTTAACCTTTATAGTCGCTTTGGCCTCTTCAAAAGCAAATCATACCGGATTTTCTATAGTAATCAGCTGCTTCTCTTCCCTTAGTATCTCTTAACAAACCTGGTACTGAAAGACTTGAGCTTTCCATGCATGTCTTTCTCTGTCTTCCTGTAGCTCAGATAGAGATGAAAAAACATGGGCAGGTCATTGAGGAAGCTACAGGAAGTGGCAAAAGGTAGGAGAGCATTATGCAAGTTGGTGGAGAGCCTGTATTCCAGTTGGGGATAAATGGCAGAAGGAGAAGAAGATTGGCTGTGAATATACTCAGCCTCTTTAAAACCATTATGAACTAGAAACCTTGTGTAATATTGTGTATCTTATATTAAATATATTGTCATACATATTATTCTGGTGTATACATATTATTCTGATGTGTGATATTACAACTATGCAATGTTTAAGTGTGCTACTATGCATTTCTTCAGTATTACTTTATTTGATATTTCTGTATTAACTCTGTGTAATATTTCAGTGTTAATGCTAATTAATATTTTATGATATTTCAGTATAACTGTATGATATTTCAGTGTGTGATGTTTCTTTTACACTGTGACATTTCCATTGAACCAATATGTGCTATTTTAATATTTACCTGTTACTATTCTGTGATGTTTCACTCTTGAAACTATATGTTATTAACACATTTTTATTTTTGCTGTCAGGTGAGCGAGAGCACCACAAGCACCACGTACGAGATTGCTCGTCTGTCTACCATACCCAGTGACTTTACTGAACACAAGGTTTGTACATGAATATTTCAAGGCTTCTTCTTTAGCCCTTTATTCTCTACTAATGAACATAGACCCACATACCAGCTGGCACCAAGTTGTCCCCTCCTTTGCTGTCGCCAGCTGTTTCCTCTCATACCTTCCCGTCTTTGGATCCCATTTCTCTGTTTCACTTTTCAGTGTGTTTTAATTTTCCTCTTCTTCAAAATTTTTTTTTTTTTTTAAATGTACTCCAGGTGTCAAGGAAGATAACTTTTCCTTTGTGTTTACAAGCTGTAAACTCCAGTGGAAAGTTCCAGTTGTTCATTCATTTCTGGTCTTTGGTCTTGTTCCAGAGGTTGATATATGCATGCACACCAATTTTACAGATCTGGCTTATTTGTCTGCAGACATTTGGTTATTCAGATGCACACTGACTTTGAAGGAAGCACTCATAATAAGTCACGTTTTATAACTTGTTTGTTAGGGCGTCAGTGTCTGGCTCTTGCCAGGGGCCGCAGTATAGCCCAACCATAAATATGGTCTAATGGCTGAACGCGGTTTCTGGGACCTTTCCACGGTGATCCTCATCCACATGGTGGCACTTTGTGTCATCGGGTGTTTATTGCTAGTGTAGGGTAAAAATCTACTACTACTACTCCCCCCAACTAATAGGAACACGACATGAGACACGCAAGGATAATCTTATCTATGTGGTTTTCTTTAGGATGGTTACATGGTCTCGAGGTATGGTGTTCGCCTCGAGTGCTAGAGGTTCCAGGTTCAAAAATCTGGTAAGGGCTGAGATGCCCATGTGCATTGTTGTGTACATAAAAAATCTCTTGGCAGTTGGAAATTGAAAAGAGTAGCTTAACGGCGCTGCCCGGAATTTTGGGTTAAAAATCTACCCAAAGTATTTCAGGATGCTTTCCGGTGCTACATAACCTGTAGACTATGCTGAGCTTCTTCGGACTCAGACTTGAGTTAAAAGAAGAACGGAGCACTTAAGGGTTACTACCCATGTGCCATGATGTTGATTCGTTGTTTAAAACCTCAAATCTATCTTTATTAATTTGCTCAAAAAATGAGCTGTAAGAATGATTTGGTGTTCTTTGCTCATGTGGTTAGAAAGAAAGCTTTGGAGAACAACATGACAGGAAAGATCAGCAGCAAAAAGGACAGAGAAATAGTATGAGAAAGGATGCTGAATTGTCTGAGATGAAGGCATAGAGGAATATTATCAAAAGAACTGATTCAAAACACCATCACCATCTTTTTCTTGTTTTTCCTGTATTCTCCGTTAAAAGGGCAGCTGGCCAGTTGTGTTGTGGTTACAGCTAGGTCGTGTTATCTGTGCCTTTTGACCTAACACATTTGATTTCTAGAAATCTCTAATTAATCACCTTTTACAACATGCTTGCTAGGGGTAGTGGGTGTAAACTTCTCTCAACCCCTCCCCCCCCCTTTCCCGGAACCCACAAAAGGATATTCAGAACATCAACAGCTAAGATCTGTAGAGAGACATACTGACTTACACCAGCTGATGGAACACATGATGAAAATGATAAAGGCTTGAGGTTTGAACAACAGATCAACATCATGGCACATGGGTAGTACCCCTAAAGTGCTCCGTTCTACTTCTAACTCAAGTCTGAGTCCGAAGTAGCTCAGCGCAGTGCACAGGCTTTGTAGCACCGGCGAGGATCCTGAAAAATGTGGGTAGATTTTTAACTCCAAATTTTGCCTGGCCAGTGCCGTTATGCTACTGTTTTCAATTTTCAACTGCACAGGGATTTTTTATGTGCGCAACAATACACATGGAGTCTGATCTCACTACCCAGAGATCAGGGGAAATAACTCCATGCGAACCGAAAAAACCCGGGACCTCTAGCACTCGTGGTGGACACCATACCTCGAGACCACTCAGCCCCTGAAAATAATAAAGAAATTAGTTTATATATGTGTATGTATGTGTGTGTGTGTGCATATATATATATATATATATATATATATATATATATATATATATATATATATATATATATATATATATATATATATATATATATATATATATATATATATATACTAGCTGTACCCGGCCACGCGTTGCTGTGGCATAGTTTGGCTAAATGGAAATGAAAGAAAATAGAAATCGCACGTGTCTAATACAATCATTGTCTGCTCAGATAAAGAGATAGTCTTTGATCCCCACCCCACCCCCCCCCCCCACCCCTCCCCCCCACAACTAAATCCACCTACTACCCTCTCCCTCATAAAAGGTTTTTGAAAAGAAAGACAATGGAAATCGCACCTGTCTAATATAGTTAATGTCGCAATCATTCTCTACACATTTATATAGAGATAGTCTGGTTTTCCAACTTTAGAACACGCACCATATAATCGTGTCTTTATATTAGTGGTCGTTTAAATGGTGCTATTAGCACAGTAACAAAAGTGGTTATTTGGTTATCACATGCTAAAGCTGTTTGTATTTTTATAGGAGACGTGCGTAAAGCTACTACTGTGCTTGTAAATAACAAAGTAAGTCGTACAAAAATTAGAATAGTGAAGATAGCGTTAGTAAAATATAAACAATTTAAGTAAGTAATGAGAACTTAAAAATCATGTGTAAAGCTCTTCAAGTTCTCTTAAATTTCAGTCATTACCCTCTCCCCTCCCCTCTTCCACCAACTACTGCTCTCTCCCTCTTCGAAGGATTGAAAAATCATCACCTGGCGATATTCTTTTTGTTGTAACTGACATTGACATCCCTGTCCATCCGGACTAAATTGGGAGCAGGAATTGTAATAGGTAGTGAATGGGGCAAATGTAATATTTACCGCATCATCCTTCAAGTACCAGTACAAATACTACCACGACCACCACCATAGTAGCTAAAATAATGTCACTGCTATCTGTTTTACCATCGGAGTAGACAGGGAGTCGTGAGCCAGAAGATTTGGCGCCGCATGGCTAGTGCTGTCGCCACGGACTGGTCAGGTTAGGATGTATGATTTCGCTCCCCGACAGAAGAATGCCATAACCTTACCGGCGGTCTTCACATTAGAGCACTACGGTGTAACCGCCCAACCACAACTACTACTGCTGCTGCTACTTTGAGTGGGTAAAGCAGTTACTGTGACTTAAAGCTCTCTCAGTAATCAGTTTGTCCCCCCACCCCCAAATTCACTGACTACTCTTTCCCTCATCGAAGTAGTTGAGAGGGGAAAAAAAAACAATTGAAAAGCAATTAAAACAGGAAAAATACACCAGAATTAGGAAATGAACGCTAGGGTAAACAGCACAGCTTAAAATTCCAACAAAGATGAAATAATTAAATCTAAATGAAAATAAATGGAAAGCTATGAAATTTCAGCGTAACTATGCAATCGAAAAGTTTAAAATGAAGTCATAAGTATGTGAAATGATCAAATTTAATTATCAACTGGTTTACCCACAAACCTGTCCTTGTTTTTTTTTTTTTTTTTTTAAATATATATCATTAAGGGCCATATGGCTAGTGCTGTCGCCACGACAGTGCAGGTGAGGGTTTTTATTTTGGCCCTAAGTAAAAAAAAAAATACTGCGGATTCGAACCCTGGTCTCCCTCTCAAGAGCCGAGTGTTCTAACCATTCGACCAAGCAACCACTCAATCGTAATAACGAAAAGAGAACATAACTATTTTAGATGTGTGTCCCTACTGCAGTGTCCCGATTATAACACAACTCAAAACAGCAGGCAATTGTTTTCTCATAGACAGATATTCCAAATATATTAATGAAACGGCACAACAAAAGAAATCGCACGTGTCTAACACGGTTAATGTCGCAGTCAATGTCTGCGCAGACGCCGGGATAGTCCCTGATGCCCCCCCCCCCTCCCTCTTTTTCCCTACCAATCCATCGGCTACTTTTCAACTCATCGAAGGATGTTTGAAAAAAAACAGAAAATAGAAATTGTGTCTAATATAGTTATTGTGGCAATCACTGCCTGCACAGATATAGATATAGTCTTGTTTGCTGTACCACGACCTACTCTATGTATTAGAGGAGGTGTTCGCTGCACGGCTCATGCGCAATTACTAACGTGGCTATAATTAGAAATCACTAAAATTATAAATATTAGTTTCGAATATTATGGCTTAAATTGTGGTCACCTATCTCTAACAGTGACAGGTTGAATTTCAAACCATGATGGTTCAACATCCGGTATCAAAACAAACATATCCTGAAAATGTCAGCTAAATCGGTTCAGTAGTTTCCGAGTCTATAGGGGGCAAACAAACACACAAACATTGATAGTAACTAATTGGCACTAATGAAATATATATATATATATGTAAAGTAACTGTTTGTCACTAATGAAAAAAAAAAAAAAAAACAATATATATATATATATATATATATATATATATATATATATATATATATATATATATATATATATATATATATATATACACACATTATTTTTTAGTAATGGCTCAGCAGTCAGGAAAATCAATTCATAGTACAATTCTCTGTTTACCAGGGTTCAAATCCTGCAGCGGGCTGTTTAAAAAAAAAAAGACAGTTTTCAAGGCTTTCTGACACTGGTACAAGAGTTGCACTAGGGAAAAGATTTGCGCCTCACCCAAAAATATACACATATGTAGCTGTGGATAAATTACAGCCAGTCTCCAATACAGAGGCAGCAAAATGTTTTATTTATTTCACTTAATGAACCATATTTCTAATTTAGGTGACTGTAGCCATCATTGACCTGAAGCCAACCTTGACCTATCTGACAGTGCCCAAGGTAGTGCCCCATGCCTTCCTGCAGGCTAAAGTCATCAACTCATCTCCATACACTCTGCTGTCTGGCAGGACAAACATATTCCTGGACAACAGCTTTGTGGCCAAGGTGGGTGGAATTGTCCTTCAGTCCATCAATCAATTAACCAGTCACTCAGTGTGATAGCATCTTTACTCGTATTTGTACATTTGATTACACTTCTGTTTATCCATCTCTTGATGTCTTCTTATTTATAGAGCTGAGTTGAGAATTGGCATCACATCACTTTGGGACATCCCCCAAGCATTCAGTCCCTATCTCTAGCAGCCAGCACAGAGTCCCAGCTCTGGTGGTTCCAGTTTCTGTCTGTTTGCCTTTCTTCCAAATGTTGAGTGTCTGCCACATCTCTTGGTCACCCACTGTGGCACCTTTCTCTCCAGACTGTGATGATCTGTTTCTCCTTCTGCGCTATTCACTCACTTCCAACAGGCCTTGACAACATCTAGTCTGTCGTACATCAGTATACTACCAAGTGGTGCAAAACCAGCCAGTTCTTCTGCCTGTTTGTAATCAGTCAATCAATCATCAATGTGTATTATCCCCAAGCCTTGTCAGCTCATATACAGAAAACATTTTGAAACAAGTTGGAGATTTTCCTGGAATGAATATCAATGGAAGAATATTAAACAGTTTTAAGATAGTCAGTGTTTTTACAGTCTCTAGTTCATTTTATCCAATGATGTAAATGTTATCTGCATAATCAAGTATTCTTGTAGTTTCTCCTATAGTATATCCTACAGAGATAATATCAAGACTGGGAATTAATATAAACTTCGGCCACATATAAGTCAATAATATGAAAATCAAATGAATGGAAACATGTAAGTACTTGGGTGCAAACTTCAGCTGCTCCACTATGTCCTTCAACATCTGCTAAAGTCAGAGACTCTGTCTCGCAACACCAAGATAAAAACATATAAAATGGTGGGTGCTTTTTTAATATCCTACCCCAAACAGAGAAAATCCATGAGTCATGGGACAGTCTAATATTTCAGGGGGTGGTAGATAGGCTGCATGCAGTCGTGCGACCTAGGTTGCATGCAGTCATGGCACCTAGGCTGCACTCTCTCGTTAACCCAGTTCTAGATGTTTTGGGATCGTTAAAAGCATCAGAAAGCCGGGAAACCCAGTCTCACCACCCTCTATAATGTTGGACTATACTGTAACATCATCTGGTGTAGGATATCACGAAAGAACCACACTTTGATAAGACCATCATTTATATGGCACTGAAATTTTGAGCACAGCTAAAAGAGATAAAGCCTTATTACAAAGTTTTGAAAACAGAGTCTTACGATGAAACTTTTGGCCCATCAAAATTGCAGACAGCGGGTAATGGAGAGTTAGAAGCAACAAAATTCATAATCTGTTTAAATCACCATTGGTCACTGGTATCATAAGCACTAATAGACTGAAATGGCTGGTTCATATTGAGAGAATGTCAGATGATAGAAAGGGTAAAACTGTATACAGAAGAGAGCTCAATGGTCATAGACCACGAGGCAGACAAAGATAATATCCAGATGGACCTACAAACACCAACTGAAGAGAGAAGGCCAAGAAGAGAGACAAATGGAGGTGGGTGATATCTGCAGTAATGAACCTCAAGGGCTTGGAATGCTGAAGTAGAAGTAGAGATTCTGGTGATACAGTATTACTAGTAGAAGGTGAGCAGGAGTTACAGGATCTAGTGGATCAAGTCAACAGATGGAGTGTATAGTTTGGTTTAGAGACAGAAACTGATAATTAACAATGGAAAGGATTGAACAACAGTGAACATCTCAGTAAACAGAGAGATTGTACAACAGATAACAAGTTTGTCTTTCTTGGACATATGATAACAGATGATGACAGCTGCGAAACAGAATTAAAAAAGGATAATAAGAATGGCTAAAACTGTCTTCAGTGAGTTTTGAAAATTATTGACAGATAGAGAAATAATCAACACACAAAATATTAGAATTGTCAAAGGTTATAGATACTCAATTTTGAAGTCATCATCGTCATCGTTGCTCAGGAGAGCAAGAGGCAGACAGTGAAAAAAGTGGGAGGACTACATTAAGAGGTAGATGAACAGCAGGCTAAGAGTGAGGGAGTGTATCACCAAAACAAGAGACAGCAAGTGTTGGAAATCTATTGCAGCCAGCCTTGATTGTGGCCATGTCACCTGATTGATTGATTGAGACCTCTTGTTATTTGTAGGCTTTGAGCTTTTCCCTCCAGTATAGTTTTCATAAGAGTGTTTTTTTTTTTTTAAATATGGTCAAGATATTTTACTTGTCCAGTCTTGCATCAACTCACTTGTCATTCCTGATCTCTCTTGATAATGCTAATATAGTAAAGAGGTGCAGTTGGCTGAGTGGTTAAGAATACTGTGCTTTCATTCCAGAGACCCAGATTAGAATCCTTGGTAACATAATAGATTTTTCTGTCATGAAAAATAAAATCACAGTCCATAGCCACTGCACTAGCCATGTGACCCTAAATCCTCAGGCTGAAGACTTCCAAGTCCTTCACCATCTTAAAAATTGGTAAACAGACTGTAAAGACAGACAGACATATGGTAAATTCTGTCTGGGATCAAGGGAAGAGCAGAACAGAGTATCCACAATTTTTGAGACTTCAGCAGGGAGAGTACAGAAGCAAATAAAAGGCAGACTTTCCAGACAGTGGTCTGGAATCTACTGCAGAACAGTGTTCTGTTAAAGCACCTAAGTGAATCAGTTGTTCCACCAAGTCTGTAAACTGCATGTCTCTTTAGCCTTACTGTATATACAATGAGTCAGTGTCGTGAGAAGACATTTATCTTGTGTGACTAAATAACTACAGTAAAGCCCCATTAACACACATTCTAAGTGGTAGAAAAATCAAGAGTTTGTGTTAATAAAATGTGTGTCAACCATGGACTAATAATAGATGTATTATGAATAATGCATCACTGCTGGAACCAACATTTTTGTGTCTTTTTCAGGCTGACATCAATGCTGTTGCTCCGAAGGAAGAGTTTGAATGCTCTCTTGGCGTCGACCCTGGACTGAGAATCAACTACAAGCCGCTGGTGAAGGTCAACTCCTCCTCTGGCCTAATCTCCAAGACACTGTGTATCAGTCATGAACAAGCCATCGAGGTTAAGAACATGCATGACTACAATGTGAAGGTCGTGATCAGGGACAGCCTGCCAAAAAGCTTGGATGAAAAGATCAAGGTGAATTGTTCATTCACCAGTGTTGTTTTTTAGTGATCCAGTGATGCCTGGGCTTTTGCATTATGGCCCAGTCATCATCCTGTGCCATGCCGATAAGTGTAGGTAATCATAGCAGACCGAGTAGTTGAAGCTGAGTGTTCTCTTGCGGGAGACATGAGTTCGTTCCTTGATAAGGGAAGGCAGTATTTTTTTTTTAATGGGTGGGCACAAATAAAAATGCTAACATGCACAATTTCAGATGTTTGCACAAGCCATGCAGCCTTAAATAAAGTTTGTGTTAAAGTTACATCATCAAGCTGAGGACCTCTACTCCCTTGTCCTATACCAAGTGGTCGATACTGGCAATAAAGGTCAGTCTGATATGATCATGTTGTAGGCTCATGTCGGAGCTCTTATCTCACTTCATCCATGTTGCCCTGTCTTCGAGATGTTTTATTCTTTGCCTTCCACTTGCTCTTTTCCCATCAAGTTTGCAAGTAGCTGTTCAGTCCAGTGCCAAGCAAAAGAAAGAAGAAGAAGAAATTTCTTTAGTATGTCTTTGCTGCCCCAGTCCATGCGTTTCCCATTTCAGAGTCTGGTTTGGGATCTTTGCTTTCTTTATCTCAGAATATACCCAGTCTTCTATCTTTTCTTCTTCTTTGTAGATACACTGGTTGTAATCTCTGGTTTAAAGTTCTGGTTGTTCATCCACTTCTGGACTTTAGTCTTGTCCCAGAATTTTAGTTTTATGTGCACTTTCATTCTGCAGATCTGGCTTATTTGTATGCAGACTATTGGTTCCTCATCTCTCAGGCAGAGCACTCTGACTTTGAAAGAAAACATCCCTAATTAGTTGCTTTGTACAGAATTCTTGTTAGAAAACCAGTGGGTCTATTCTTTCCCCCCAAACTGGGTCCGCGGAAGCCACATAGTTTTTTTTTTTTAAAGCACTGCATGCTGTTAAAAAATGATGCTTTAATTTATTTTATCAATGCCATGTGGTCAAACTAAAGTTTAAAATTTGTTTTTCTCGTTTCCACACACAAAGAATTCATGTTCAGCACCCTAAAAAGTGTCTGTATTTTTTAAAATCCATTTGCAAGAAACAATCTTATTTCTTAATTGTTTGGTCGGTGTGCAAGAAACAATCTTTCATCTCTGTTGTTTGGTCAAGAAACAATCTTCTGCTGTACTGTTTGGTCCATGCACAAGAAACAATCATCTGTCTCTATTTTTTCCCCCCGCATGCACTAAACAATCATCTGTCTCTATTGTTTGTCAATGTGCAAGAAACAATCTTCTGTTTCTGTTGTTTAGTCCGTGTGCAAGAAACAATCTTCTGTCTCTCTTGTTTGGTCTGTGTGCAGGAAACAATCTTCTGTCTCTTGTTTGGTCTGTGTGCAGGAAACAAATCTTCTGTTGTGTGTAAGAGCTCGGCACACAAAGATGTGAAATTTGACAATCTTGTAAGGAGTGGCTAGATTAAATGGCTGTCACCTCCATGTCGAGGACACCTTGGTGATCCTGGGAATTGAAGTGCAACGGTACTGGTTTCAGAGCACCATTTTGCACATCCAGAAGATATTGTCTGAACCTGTCAGCCATTCGTTGACCTGTTTCACCAATGTATTTCATGCCACATCTCTTGCAGTTGATGGTACAATAGAATGCTTCACTAATGTGAAAGGTGGCGTTCGGAAATTCTAGACAATTCACCTGGACCACCTATGGACAGGTCCTGCATACATTTAATTAGTTCATTCATTATCCTTTTGAGCCACTGTAAATAAAACTTGCAGTCAATTTAATTTAAAGGTCTTTGCTTCTCCAGTCCATTTATTTCCCATTTCAGTGTCAGTTTGTCAGTGACCTTTTTGTCTCAGAATATGCTCAGTATATTTCCATTTTCTTTCCTCTTTAAAACATGAGTACTTTATGCTGTAATAATAATCATTAATTGACCTTATAATTGCATGTTGGTGAAACTGAATTTTCAGGTTATGTTTTTGTCATTTCCTTCAGGTCAACCTGATTTCTCCTCACATTGACCCCAAACACCCGGAGAAGTCAGAAGGTGTGAAACTAACCAAGAACAATCACGTGGAGTGGGAAGTTGACATTAAAGGACTGGACAAGGTGGAGGTGATTCTCAAGTATACAGTCGAACACCCAGCCAGCGAGGAGATTGAGGCTACAACTACTACAGGAAATTAGAATGCTGGAGTCTACTTTGGCTCTAGTAGAAAATAGATTGTTGAAGTTTAATTAATCCGTATTAGAAATTAGAGCATTGGAGTTTAATTCTTCAACTCAAGTGGAAAATAGATTGTTGGAGTTTACTTCTTCTGTGTAGGAAATGAGAGTGGTAGAGTGTAACTCTTCTTCATATTAGATGTTTTCTCTTACTGTATTGAAAATTATACTTTTGGAGTTTACTTCAACTCTGTTTGATATTAGAGTTGACTCCCTTGTTGAATAGCACCAGACAGCTTGTGTTTAAATGTCTATCATTTCAGCTCTCTGTGCCTGATATTTTTAAAGAAAAATTTGCAAGATACAAATATTTTATGGCGGTTATATACAATTTATACTCATTTATGTTGTTATTATTTTGATGTGGTATGAAAGGCCGGGCTGATGTCTGGAATGGAAAACTAAAGCTAGAGATGGATCACTGTAATCCTTAAACATAGTTTATTTTTCCCATGTTTTTAAAGCACAGATTTGCTTATTAGATACATTGTAATCAAAATTTGCTTGTGTAGCTAATAAGGAAGCACTTTGAACACATCTGTATGTGCATTGAATGCTGTGCTGATAGACCTTTCAAATGACTCATGAAATAACCTCATCTGAGCACATAGTAAATGATAAATCATCATAAGAAATAATTTCAGTGCATCACATTGTATTTGATAAGAAATACTTTCAATACAGCACATTGTATTTGATAAATACTTTTAATACCGCACACTATATTTGATTAAAAAAATTTGTTTGTTTGGGGTGAATAATATCAAAACAACATATTGTATTCAGTAATAAATACCTTCGATACAGAATATTGTATTTGATAAGAAATACCTTCATTTATTGAATTTTTATGATTTGTAAGAAATACTTTCAGTACAGCGTATTGTATACAGTAAGAAATATTTTAAGTGTTGCACATTATATTCGGTAAGAAATACTTTCAATACAGCACATTCATTGATTAAAAAAATACTTTTAATTCAGTGCATTGTATCTGATAAGAAATTCCTCTTAATAGAACTCTCTGAAATTGATAAGAAATGCACTATAGCACTAAGACAGCACATTATGTCTGATAAGAAGTATTTTCAATAAACAGCACAATATAATTAAAAAGAACGACTTTCAATGCAGTAAATATGAATGTTGTGTGCTTTATTACAGTATATTGTAATTGATAAATGGAATGGATGTGACAAATTATATTTGTGTGATTACTAACTGTGAGTATGGATATGTATAAATATATATATATATATTGTTTGACTGTTAATGTATAGAGATATATTGCCATGTCATAGAAAAACAAGGTTGCTCAATGCTAATGGAAATTTTGAGTAAAAAATAGAAAAATATTTAAATTCAAGTTTTATTGTAAGGGAGATATATTGATTGCAAGCATTGGAGATTTGAACAAAGGAGATCGGTATAACTGTAAAACAGCAAAAAAGACAAATATGTTAGTCATATTTTCCAAATAGAACAGATAAGCTTAAGCCATCAAAGTTTAAATTTTGGAGCACTTGAACTGTCAAGTTGAAAGTTCTCTAAATAGTGGCTGATTTTGTATCCTGTGATCATCAGTTGTGATTGCCTGTTCCTTTCAGCCACGTCTTTCACTGAGTTGGTTTTTGTTTTTCTCTTTTATTGTGGATGCTTTCTTGAGCTTATCTGTTTATAGCGTACTCTTTTATTTACACAAAGCTGAGTATTTTATTTACACATTCTTGATATGTATCCATTTATAATTTGTAGCTAGTTAGCTATATATAATCACAGTATATAAATAAATATATACCAAAGAATAATATAAATTGCTAATTATACACCTGTTCACACCAGTATGGGCATAAATTCTTAATGTTTTACGGACGTCCCCTTTTCTGTTACCTCTAGATTGACTGAAAGAGCCTGGAAACCTATTAACTTGGAGTTAGTTCAGTGCCCTCAGTTTTTCATGAAAAATAATAAATCAGGGTTCTTAAATGGCTTGGCACTATGGATATGGCAACCCTTCGGCCTTGATTTCATCTGAGAGAAATATGGCTTTTCTGCCTACCCTTGTCACCCGGTCGCCATGCAGAGGGTTTTAACCAACTACGCTAGTGAACCGGGCTAAAGGTTTTCTTCATTTGGGTGTACTGGGCCACAAGGTAGATATCACAAACTAGCTGTAAACTACAGCGCAACTAGCCAACTAATCTTTTAACTCTTTTGAGTCCCAAGGAAAGCATCAACCGTTCATAGGTTCCTACCTAGAAGTCCAGTTAAGACATGATGCACTGATTTTATGTCTCTCTTGACTATCCCTCAGGCCGAAGATGCTAAACCCACTGTGTCTCAAAGAGTTCAGGGCAGTGCGGAAGAAGAAGATCCTGACAACCTCACACTTACCATTATAGCAGTTTGTCACAGATTATTGTCCTGTCACCAATTCTTTGTACTGTTTTTATTTCTCGTAAGCTAGTCATTTACTAATTGTTCCTTGTCTCTGTATCTTGCAACTTCCATTGGATCATAGTCTCTCAGTGAAGTCTTTCTATCCCCTAAATATCTCTTGTACTTGCTTTCATGTCTTTTAGAAGTTCACATTGGTGTAACTAGATTGTTTGGTCTGCACTTTCCGCAATAAAGACTAAAATCAAAATATATTCTTTTTAAATTTGAGCAGGTCAACATTGTTAAAAATTATCCAGTTTCAATCAAAATACCTCAGATCTGTGATAAAAATGGAGTAGTTCAATATAGTTATAAAACACATTTTGACGGTTTTAACTCTTTTGCCCTGGAAACACCACACAAATGAGTCTTGAACCAATGGTATATATCCCCCCGGCCCCCCAACCCCAATAATTAGAAAATTGGATATTAATGTGTCTTAAAAAAATAGAGATTTAGTTTTTTTTTTTTAAACTGTTATGAAGTGTAATATCATGAAGATTTTATTTATATCTCAGTTGAATAATTTGTGATACATTTTGTGTGTGGTTTGTTGACCTTTTTTTAAGCTCAGAATATGCTTTTGATAAATGATGAATCCTAACATTTGCGCTGCTCATAATTTTGTGTTAGCTTTTAGATATGGTCATAAATAGTATTTCTGATATACTGATGTCCATCATTTTCCTACCTGTATAGTGTGTGTGTTTGTGTTGTGTTTTTGGTTTTATGTTCTTTGATTGTAATGCATTACAATGCTAATGGTTTTGAGTGTCAAAAACGGTACCATATTTGGCGGGGGGGGGAGGGGGGGGGGGGGGGGGGGGAACGTGTTGATTTTGGAATGTATATCCTTATTCACATCAAACACGTGGAGTGGCTTGCAGTTATCAGATAGGACTCTGCTCAGGAGCATGTCAGGGATTTTTTGCTCATGAAATGTTTAGCTAGCGAAGGTATATTTGTGCTTTCAGCCACGGCTAATGAATGTTATTGTGGATACGTGTGCTAAAATAACGCAGCCATGACTTGAGCTGAATATTCACACCAGTCACATTTTGGTTTTTGCTAACATATATGACTGGAACAAATTATTTCTCTTAGCCAAAGTGTCACTGTGCTTTTAATTAATTTGCGGCTGATACCATTATTATGAAAACTCTTTGTTGACTACTGAGGAATGAGACTGAGCACATGTAGAATGCCTCAAGTGCTGTGATGTCATTTCTTAACTCATTCATTTATTCATTCATTCTAACACTTTTTAATGCAGATTTGCCTTTTGAAAACTTCAAGTCAAAGAACAATTAATGTGAATACCTCCGTTTGTTAGGACTGACTTACCATTTAATAAGTTTTAACATCTGTTCTGTTTACTTGTTAAAAACCTCTGTTTACTTGTTAAAAACCTCTATAACGATTTACTTTGTCAGCCAGGAATTGTCTTCCAGTGAATGTCGGCTGCAGTGGGCCTCCAGGACTTGAATGTACTGTTTCAGAGAATGATGTTCATCCATCTATTGGTATTATCCTTCCATTTGTATCAAAACCTCTTGCTCAGTTGCCCGCAATGTGTCCCTCTAATATGGTTTTTGTAAGAGTGCTATGTTTGTGAGCCACAACACATCTTAACTGCCCTTATAAAGGTAAACTCGAAAGAAGAAAAGAAAAATACACAGCTGTTGTGAGCAAACTGTGTTGCTGTGGCCAGGTTCGTCTTAGAAAACTGCTGAGCATGAAATGGCAAGATGGACTTTCAATTTGATCTCACTCTGTGACTAACATATCACAGTTTTCATACTTTGACAAAGATGGGCACAAAACCATTGTAATATTTTAGGTTTTAATTAAGAAAAACTTTTATTCGGTACGATTGTGTTTAACATTTGAAGAACAGATAACACTATTTTAAACAATTTTTAATGAAAATGCCAACTGGCAATAAACATTGTTTATTAACAAATGTTAATTGGCACCTCTCGTGCCTTGCAAATAGATAGAAACTTGACTTAAAAGACTGCATATGGCAACATGTTTTGAACACTACCAGTGTCAGCATGAAAAATTAAAAGTTTTTGTATAAAAACTGTAGAAAATCTTTTTTGTTTTGCTAGTTGTATCATTTATTATCCCACTGGCCAGGATTTAACAGAATGTGGACCAAAATATGACAGTAAGAAGTAATCCTTTTAAAACTGTATAAACAAAATGATGCTCTATTTTTTTATGTGACTATTTAAAAATCATATACTGGATTCTTTTTAAAAAAAAATTTTTACTTAACAGTAATTTACTGGGTTTCTAGGAAAAAACGTACAGACCCAATGCTCTTTAATAAGCATATTGTAAAATATGACTGAGTGTTTGTTGAAATATTGCAGCCTAGCTGTAAATTATAACTCAGTATGCCACCCATCCTTTTAACCCTTTCATCTGCAAAATACTTTTTTTTAAAACAACAACACGCACTCTCTCTCTCTCTCTCTCTCTCTCTCTCTCTCACACACACACACACACACACACACACGCACGCACGCACGCACGCACGCACGCACACACGAGACACTGGAGAAGCGAACAGGAGAATCACTAAACAGGTACTTAAATGGGAAACAAGATAGAACCTAATGGAAGAATAAACTGCAGATTTATGTGACATACAAGATCACTTTACGGTGATTATTATTGCCAGTTACAATGCAGATTAGCATTTGAAGGCCACCGACTTTTTAACTATTTGGTCTTCAACAGTAAATTTAAAAAAAAATGTTTGTAGAGAACAATTCTTCACCAAACCTGAAATCCTTTCAAGAGATGATTTTCATTCACCAGGATTGTTTATGACAGTATTGGACCAAAACTGTTTGTGATTCAGCCCTGTTTGGCAAATACTGAAGTCAGTTCAGTCACATGGTATATATTACGATTCCTGTATTTAAATTATTTGATTTCACTGTCTTGTTATGTGGATTTGTAACTATGGCAGCCATGTGGCCCTTAATCCTCAGGCTCAAAGGCTGCCTCTTCTGCACCACAAAATGGTAAACACTGGCAGTTAAAAAACATAATATCTGTGGCATCATGTACAAAGTAAATGTGATTTTTAACAAAAATAGATGTGACCTTAACCTTGAGTTACAACATACAGCTATAAATGTTTCTAAGTGTTATTCCTCTTATGAATGTCTGGTGCAAAGTTAGAAATTACTAACAATAATTATATCATAATAAACGTAATAATTTTTCTCTTCATTTTGCTTCCAGTAAGTGTTTTATATTATCTAAGTACAAAGCAGTGATAAATCTTGTACAAAACATATTACCATTATTTCAACTAGTACATAAAATTCCCTGTGTGGGTTCCTGAAACCCATTTTGAGGGCAAAAAGAATAGACCCACTGCCCCCAATAAGCATGTCACTAAAGGCAATGAATTCACACTTTGTTTCCCCATTGTATCTGTATTTACTTTATCTGCGTTTCCCAATTTTTGTCTGTTTCCTACTGTATTTGTTTGTGTTTCCCATTTTGACTTTGTTTCCCGTGCTGTTTCTCTTTTCACACTTTAATAATGTTTCCCACTTTATCTGTGGTTCCCCGCTGTGTTTTTGTTGTCACTCTATTGCTATTTAGCACTCCATCCTCCAAACAAGCAAAGAGATATTACCAGAAAGAAGACAAATAGCTTAACAGAAATGCATTACTGGAAACATTTTAAAGTTAATGAGTGACAGAAAACAATGTATGAATGACAAAGAAGCATATGACAAGATAAATAAAAAATGCATAAGTCTGTGAAGGCAAAATAAGATTGGCTCAATGAACAATGCGATAAAATTGAACACAGTCCTATTAAAAATGCAAAAATTTTGCACAAACAAATTAGTGATCTAACTGGAAAAAAGATAAAGAGTAAAAAAAACGATGTCTGAAATCAAAAGCAGGAGAGATTTTAATGGAGGAAGATGACATAATAATTAGATGGAATGAATACATAAGAGAGTTATATGATGGACAGAGAGCAGAATTACCAGAAGAAAGCAAGAAGGGCTGCCTGTACTAAATGAAGAAGCCAGCAATGCTATTAAACATACGAGGAAAGGAAAGTCAGCCGGGCCAGATGAAATTTCAGTATAAGAATTAGAAGTACTGGGAAAATTTGGGATAGAAATATTAACTATATTAACTAACATTATATTATTATTATTAATATTAACTAAACTGATGAATAACATTATAACACTAAGTACATTCCAAGTGACAGGATGAAATCTGTATTTATTGTGTTACCCAAAAGACCAGGAACAGTTGAATGTGAAAAATTTTGTACAATTAAATTAACTAATCATGTCACTAAATTACTACTTAGAATTATAATGAGAAGAAAAAAGAAGAAAAATAAGAATAGAAATTAGTGAAGAGTAGTATGGATTTATGGAAGATAAAGGGACAGGTATTGAACAGCATAATTATACCAGTACTGCACCTCTACACGGTAGAGGATGGTAAACACAAGCGGTGTGGCCAACGTAGCTATGGGGACTGAGTATCTGCCAAGATAAGTGGACACCTCTGGGATGCCCTCTGCTGTTAGAAGGAGCATCACAGAGCAGGGCACTCACTTGCCCTAGCAATCAAAAAGATGCCTGAAGGCTGAGGATGTAGTCTAAAGCCATGTGGATGTGGAAAGCAACGGGAAACTACCACATTACTCTTCCAAGAAACTGATCATGGAAGCCAAAAATGAAACTTAAAGATCTGATGGTGAGGTGCCCATAATAGAGAATATATCCACTACAAGGCGGTCGCTAACCACGACTTATTAGGTTTTTAAAATCGTATCGCCGAAAGGCACAAATATTACAGTCTAGCAACACGCCACAACCTGCCAACCGCCCTGTCGAACGCAGAAATAGATAGTGAACTGCAGCTCATCAAAGGTGGGATCTACGCTAAATCAAATGGGCCAGCCAAGCGAGAAGACTGTATTTCCGTGGATCACATGCCACTGCCATATTACGCAAACTGAAAGAGCAGATTATGAAAATCGAAAGTATACAGAACAGCCAGATGTGGGATGCACTTATGAGGAAAATAAAAGTCGGATCAAGGCAGTTATTACGATGGAACCCTTCCTGTCCAGGACACAATCATGAAGACCCACATCAACCTTCTCATACCAAAGAAGCAGACTTATTTTTAGACTACGTGCAGGACACAACTGACTGTTCAGCCAAATGTATAAGAAATTCAAGGTTGGAGATTCAGAACTTTGTTCATGTGGACACAAACACAGAACAGTGAACATGTGCTACAGACATGCTCTCTACACGCAGTAGAGAAATTTAAGGTGCTACTTGCTGACATGGTTAGGCTCCAGCAAGGAGATCAAATTTAGAATTTTGAAAGCATGCATCTTTTCTGTGGCAATTTATGGGTGTGAGTCGTGGACTATCTCCCAGTCCTTAAGAAAAATAATAGGGGCTTTTGAGCTGAAATGCTATAGAAAGATTCTCAGAATATCTTGGACGAAAAAGAGGAGAAATACTGACACCTGGAAAGGTCTGAACATCAAGGAAGATTGGCTATTAAACAGCATCCTCTCTCGGAAGCTAAAATATTTTGGTCATATCAAGCGCCACGACGGACTGGAAAAAAGTATAGCAGAGGGCATGGTACCAGGAAGGAGGGGCAGGGGCCGACCAACACGAAGATGGGCACATGATATAAGTGACTCCATGAGTATGAAAGTCCACGAGGAGCTGGCGAGAGACCGAGTTTCTTTCAGGCAGACCGTGATGAGAGCGGCGTTCTGCAAACGACCTGATACATGATGATGATGACCTGCTGACCTTGTAGTGGAAACAGCTGTGTGGATCAGTGGAGGATTTGCGTCGCACCACAGACTTTATTGAGGTTCCTGACCTCTGGTTTGAAAACTACCGACAGGGAGATGAAAAAAAGACTTGAGTTTCATAAAAACTCTTATTATTATGATTACAGTCACACAAACGGTAGCCTTCTACAAAGCATCTAGAGCGCATGTTATTGCAGTCTGGACTAGAAAATTCTACGTTGCAGGGTCATGTTTTTGCAATTCAAACTGTTGTTTTGGCCTAGTTTAGGAAAAGTTCTCTGACGTCACGACGAAAACACGCCATGCTTGCTTCAAGTACCCACAGTAGAGAGACCCCTTAACGGGTGACTTCTGATGTCAAATGAACGATCATCCGGAGCAGTGGTTCTCAGAATGAGAAATATCATTGAGGCTTTGAGGTTTTTAACAACGGGCCAACATCATGGCACACGGATAGTAACCCATAAGTTCTTCTTCTAACTCAAGTCCGAGTCCGAAGAAGCTCAACACCATGCACATGCTCTGTAGCACTGGCGAGGATCCTGAAATACTTTGGGGAGATTTTTAACTCCTAATTTTGCCAGGGAAGCGCCGTTAGGCTACTCTTTTTGATTTCCAACTGCCAATGTACACGGGCGTGCGATCTCACTACCCAGAGACCAGGGGGGATTACTAGAAGTCCAAGTCCACGTGAAAAAAATCCCAGCCCTATTCGGGAATTTCAATAACTCGAGGCGGACACCATGCCTTGAGACCACGTAGCTCACTTCATGAATATCATATAACTAATAAGGTGAGAGAGAGAGAGAGAGAGAGAGAGAGAGAGAGAGAGAGAGAGAGAGAGAGAGAGAGAGAGAGAGAGAGAGAGAGGATGACCGCTCAGCGAGTACGGTGCTCCTTATATATTGTTGAAAAAACGCATAGTTATCCGACGGTGCGTTTTTAATTAGTTTGTAAATAAAATATCGTACTCAGGAATGTGAAAAGCAGTCTCAAATGTTGTTTACCTTTGCCAGTGGACATGTGGGCGTGAATTGCGCGGGTTTTTGTAATCGTTACAGCGCAGTGGTCAATTGTATTCAAGACAATATGCGCGCACGAGAAAGCAACACAATTTGCGGTGAACACAATTACTGCCTAGGCAATTGAAACCCTATAAAAGGATAACGCTACACCAAAACAATCAGTTCATTTTCTAGCAGTCACGAATGGAGCCTTTATCAATAAATGTAAGGAATATTGCTATGCAGGGGCAAGTCAAAGTCAGGTTGCCAGGCATCTAAACGTGAATCAGGGTACGATCAGTCGACTTTGGCTCCGGTTTCAAGCCACTGTATTAGTTAAAGACTGACATTACAGTGGACGACCCAGAGTGACAACAGCAGCGGAGAATCACTTTATTTGGCTTCGACACCTCAGAGACAGGTTTACAACAGCTTCCTCAACTACATTGGCATTGCCTACAGGACGTCATTTGTCTAATCAAACTGCTCGGAACAGACTGCATGGTGTTAGACTTTGGGCTCGACGACCACACCGATGACCCGTTCTTACGCGTCACCACCACCCAAATCGACTTATTTGGGCCAACCAACATCGTCCATGGGCAAGTGGCAATCAGTAGAGATGTGTTTGGTTCAGATAGACGGCGTAGGGTCTACCGTAGACGAAATGAAGGTTTAGTCCAAACGTGTGTCGATGAAGCTCTGCTGCACGGTGGTCGGGGTGTAATGGTATGGGGAATGATAAACTACAACGGAAGGAGTCATTTGGTGCACATTGAAAGAAGCTTGAACGATACGTCCATGAAATTCTTTGACCACATGTCCTTCCATTTTGGAATGCCAGCACATTATCTTTTTCAACAGGACAACACCAGACCCCATTCTGCATAGCTGACCACGCAGTTCCTAGCTGCCAGATATGAGCTATTTTATTTTATTCAATTTATTATTGATATGTGTATTATTATTATTATTATTATTATTATTATTATTATTATTATTGAGCATTTACACCAAGTTCTTTTCATTGTCGTCCACCGCACCTTTGTATATTCCTCCTTTTCCTCTTCGTCCTTAAACCTTCCTTCTTGTTCCACCTCCTATTCATCATTCAACTTCATTCATTTTCTTTTTCTCCTCCTCTTCCTTCTCGTCTTCTTCTTCTTTTTCTTCTTCTGCAATAAATAGAATAACATCTTTAAAGTAATATGAAATATTTTTGGTTTAAACAAATACATCAAAAGAACTGTAAACATTGTCATGGTAGGACAGCGGTGTGGAAGGGAAAACAAGGGGATCTCATAGATAGCATAAGTTCCCAGTTTCTGCGCTTCTGCTGCTTTGAAGAGAAGTCAGAGGACTAACCCCATTGTTAGCAGACGATGTTGTACCAACAACTTCAGCCGTCCATGGTCTGATAAAGCTTTCCAATATTAGCAGAGGGCTTGTCTGTCTGTTCCCTCTGGGCTGCCATCTGAAGATTTGACCAGCAGTGTGACTCAAAAATTTGCACTGCGTATCGTAATTCTACAGGGGAAATTAAACATCTTCACATTCAGCCTCCCAATAAAAGAATATAGTTATTGCACCCGTAACATCATGAACTAACTGATGCACCCTGTTGTCGAAGGTGATTAAGAATTGCTTCGCCTTTGTACGCTAGTGCAGATCACAGTCTGCGACTATGTGACTTGATGGTTGCGAGTGCGTGTCACAAGTCCTAATCATCGATGTGCTAGGGTTGTATGTCCGCGGAAGACAGTTGTTTCCTCTTAAAAGACCGTTCTTGTGGTACCAGAATGGCGCCGTGAAAGAGGTGATTTTTCCAAAGACGTAGGTGTACTGAGACACGACCGGCTCCAGCTGACAGTTAGAGCCAGTCGTGACTGAGGCCAGCCTTCATTGTCGAGGCAGCACAGTTTCGTTTTAATTTTTTTTACACATCGGCGAAATGTGTCCAGGCTAGAGGCGCCAGGAATGGCGAGCCAAAGTAAACTACCGCAATGTCAAGAGACTTTTAGTAATGTAATACTCTGAATCCGACCAATGAGAAAAGACTGGCTACGAAAAAAAAATATAATGGCAGGTTCTATCAGAATCGACGTAGTTCTAGATTCTCAAACTGTTTTGGGCCCACCGCTTCCTCCACAATGGAAAAAAATCACTGCCCCCCCCCCTCGCCCTCTTACCCCCACCCCTTCCTCTCTAGAAATAGCATAATCATCATCAACATGTTCCATGCCGATAATTATAGGTGGTCATGAATCGTCTTCCAACACGATCATCAGTATCACTGATCAGTTCAGTTCTCTTGTTCAGCATATGCATGTGGCTAAGCCATCAAGGGATTTATTCCCCGCTTGGGTTCAGTGACCCCAATTTGGGAGGTGGGGAAGAATAGACACACTGTCCACGGACAAGCATGTCGCGAAAGACGACTAATTAGGGCTGTTTTCTTCGCGAAGTGAGAGTGCGTCGGTCTGAGGGGCGATGAACTAACAAATAAGCCAGATATGCACAAGACCAAAGTCTAGAAGGGGACGAAAACCTAGAACTTTCCATCAAAATTCATTGACAGTGAACGCGAAGCAGGAAAAAAGAAAATTAAACAGTCACTACTATTTTAATATCACACTACATTCATACATATACATGTGGTTCATATAAATAAATGTACATAATGTTTATTTAAATGTCCTCACCTCTCTCTCTCTCTCTCTCTCTCTCTCTCTCCTTCTCTCTCTCTCTCTCGCTCAGTCTCTCCCCCCCCCCCTTCTCTCTCTCTCTCTCTCTCTCTCTCTCTCTCTCTCTCTCTCTCTCTCTCTCTCTTTTACATTGCTTATTTTTAATTCAATGATCACAACTTCTCCTGATTCTACTGCCGCCCCCTAAATCGCCCCACCTCCAATTGCATCCGACAGCTAGGGTCCCTGGGGTCATCCCAGTGCGTCTCATGGGGCGGTAGCGCCCACTTTGGGAAACACTGTTCTAGAGCATTCTATGGTTTGTAGCTGACCACTGGTTTCTACACAGTTGACATTTTGTGTCACTTCTGCAAACATCAGTTATCAAACAGAACACTGGCCTACACAAATGTGCGTCACTATACGGTGTCATTAGAGCCCCAGTAGCCAAGTGGTTAGTACACACGCCTACTGGTTCGGCAGTCGTGAGATCAAAATGACATTCAGACGAACTTTTTGTTGTTTACATAGGCTCTCAAACTGACCTACCCTAAACGAGGAAGCCGGTATTTCTTGGAACGTAAAGACGATAGGCGTAACGATCGTCTAGTGTTGACTGGTTCGTACAAATACAGGGCTGGTACGGGCACGCCGTCGCGGAGAAAACATTGCTATTTGGCACCTCCCGCCCCACCATTCATTCTTTCTAGGCAAAAGGGGACGGAACATCAAGGGAGATGGGGAGGATTAATCATAGTTCCAGAGCGTAATGATAGTGTGCTGAGTGGTAAATAAATATAATCAGGGCTTTTGTTCTGACTGTACGCAATGGTACCCAGTACTGACACCTTTCTCTGGCACCATCTGTCAGCATCACTGTAGTGGACACTTTGTGGTGCGAAATGTCACGTTTTTATAACAGAGAGAGAGAGGGAGAGAGAGAGGGAGAGAGAGGGAGAGACAGAGAGAGAGGGAGAGAGAGGGAGAGGGAGAGAGGGAGAGAGAGAGGGAGAGAGAGAGGGAGAGAGAGGGAGAGAGAGAGAGAGGGAGAGAGAGAGGGAGAGAGAGGGAGAGGCAGAGAGAGAGGGAGAGAGGGAGAGATAGAGGGAGAGAGAGGGAGAGAGAGAGGGAGAGAGAGGGAGAGACAGAGAGAGGGAGAGAGAGATAGAGGGAGAGAGAGAGAGAGAATCGGACAGAGAGAGAGAGAGAGGGAGAGAGAATCGGACAGAGAGAGGCAGACCGACATAAGCTTCATAATGCCGGGGTGCCGGGTTCGATCCCAGTTGCAGTAAGGTGTCAGTGTAATCCATGGCCAATTTTATTAAAGTCTGTTTGATACTCACGTGTTTTTAAGGCGATGAGGGATAACAGAAACTGAAGGTTAAATGAATGACTGTTAATCGAAGTTTTAAAATGCTGTAAAATAATATGACATGTACAAATGTGGTTAAAGTAGGTTGTCTCTCCCCCTTCCCCCCCCCCACCCCTCTTTTCCTCCCAAGTTGTAGCCTGAGCGCATAGGTTACGTGGTTGCGGTCGTTTTACCCTTCGGCTCCTTATATCCCACTAGAACATAGGCCCTCAACCAACTCATACTACTGCCCAACACTTTGTCATCTAATAAAGTTCTATACAGAATATTAGGTGGTATTTCAGGGAGCGACGTGAAAGATATCAAAATTGACACAGAAACTTGAAAGAGAGCAGCTGCAGACCGACTTACATGGAAGCAGACAGTGAAAGAGGACTAACGAAGCAAGATATACATAGGAGTGAGGAAGAAAGGAAACACCAGCCTCACTTTTTTGGCTTATCAACATTTTCACGGAGCAGAGCCTGCCCTTCCCGCCTGTGTGGCAGGGATATACCACTCCTGACTGTGTGGCAGGGATATGCCACTCCTGACTGTGTGGCAGGGATATGCCACTCCAGTCTGTGTGGCAGGGATATGCCACTCCTGACTGTGTGGCAGGGATATGCCACTCCAGCCTGTGTGGCAGGGATATGCCACTCCTGACTGTGTGGCAGGGATATGCCACTCCCGACTGTGTAGCAGGGATATGCCAATCCCGACTGTGTGGCACGGATATGCCAATCCTGACTGTGTGGCGCGGATATGCCAATCCCGACTGTGTGGCACGGATATGTCAATCCCGACTGTGTGGCACGGATATGTCAATCCAGACTGTGTGGCAGGGATATGCCAATCCCGACTATGTGGCAGAAACTGCCACTCCCGACTGTGAGGAAGAGACATGCCACTCCTAACTATTTAAGAGAGACTGCTAATCCCAGCTGTGTGGCAGAGACATACCACTCCCGACTATGGAGCAGAGATTGCCACTGCCGACTATGAAGCAGAGACTGCCAATTCCGACTGTGTGGCAGAGACATGCCACTCCCGACTGTGTGGAAGAGACATACCACTCCTGACGGTGTGGCAGAGACATGCCACTCCCGACTGTGTGGCAGAGACATACCACTCCCGACTGTGTGGCAGTGACATGCCACTCCCAACTGTGTGGCAGTGACATGCAACTCCCGACTGTGTGACATACACATAGCACTCACAACTATCTGACAAAGACATAGCACTCCCGACTATGTAACAGAGACATACCACTCTCGACTGTGTGGCAGAGACATACCACTCCCGACTATGGAGCAGAGATTGCCAATGCCGACTATGAAGCAAAGACTGCCAATTCCGACTGTGTGGCAGTGACATGCCACTCCCGACTGTGTGGAAGAGACATGCCACTCCCGACTGTGTGGAAGAGACATGCCACTCCCAACTGTGTGGCAGAGACATGCCACTCCCGACGGTGTGGAAGAGACATGCCACTCCCGACTGTGTGGCAGAGACATGCCACTCCCGACTGTGTGGCAGAGACATGCCACTCCCGACTGTGTGGAAGAGACATATCACTCCCGACTGTGTGGCAGAGACATGCCACTCCCGACTGTGTGGAAGAGACATACCACTCCCGACTGTGTGGCAGTGACATGCCACTCCCGACTGTGTGGCAGTGACATGCCACTCCCGACTGTGTGGCAGAGACATACCACTCCCGACTGTGTGGCAGTGACATGCCACTCCCGACTGTGTGGCAGTGACATGCCACTCCCGACTGTGTGACATACACATAGCACTCACGACTATGTGACAAAGACATACCACTCCCGACTATGTGACAGAGACATACCACTCTCGACTGTGTGGCAGAGACATACCACTCCCGACTATGGAGCAGAGATTGCCACTGTCGACTATGAAGCAGAGACTGCCAATTCCGACTGTGTGGCAGTGACATGCCACTCCCGACTGTGTGGAAGAGACATATCACTCCCGACTGTGTGGCAGAGACATGCCACTCCCGACTGTGTGGAAGAGACATACCACTTCCGACTGTGTGGAAGAGACATACCACTCCCGACTGTGTGGCAGAGACATGCCACTCCCGACTGTGTGGCAGAGACATACCACTCCCGACTGTGTGGCAGTGACATGCCACTCCCGACTGTGTGGCAGAGACATACCACTTCCGACTGTGTGGCAGAGACATACCACTCCCGACTGGGTGGCAGTGACATGCCACTCCCGACTGTGTGGCAGAGACATGCCACTCCCGACTGTGTGGCAGTGACATGCCACTCCCGACTGTGTGGCAGTGACATGCCACTCCCGACTGTGTGACATACACATAGCACTCCCGACTGTGTGACAGAGACATGCCACTCCTGACTATGAAGCAGAGATTGCCACTCTCGAGTATGGAGCAGAGACTTCCACTCTCGACTGTGGAGCAGAGACTTCCACTCTCGACTGTGGAGCAGAGACTTCCACTCTCGACTAAGGAGCAGAGACTTCCACTCTCGACTGTGGAGTCGAGACTTCCACTCCCGACTGTGTGACAGGGACATGCCACTCCCAACTATTTGACAGAGACTGCCAATTCCTACTGTGTGACAGAGACATGCCACTCTCAACTGTATTGTCGAGACATGCCACTCCCGACGGTGTGACAGAGACTGCCACTCCCACAGTGGACTTTACAACCATAGCTGTTAAAAGGAGTGTTGCAGAAAAAGAAACACAAGATGCAAGGAACACGTTCCAGTTGTATTAAATGACACAATACTTATAAAAACTAAACTGACAGGAAACGTCAAAGACAGTCAAGCAAGAGTCAGGATGTGCTGCAGATATGAGGGTAGCATCAAGAGATGGGCGAACAGCAGACTCAGAGACTGAACAACAAATACCAGAGACAGAGAGTTTTGGGGATCCATTGCATGACGCTTTACTCGGTAGAAGGATTGACTAATTGGCAGCCCACTGCATGTCCTTAGTTCTTTTCTTGGTGTGTTTGTAGGTCTCAAGAGATGGAAGAACAGCAGACTCAGAGAGTGTACAAAAAAATACGAGAGACAGAGTTTTGGGGATTCATTGCATGAAGATTTACTCGGTAGAAGGATTGACTAATTGGCAGCCCACTCCATGTCCTTAGTTTTTTTCTCATTGTGTTTTCAGGTCTTGATTCATCTCCTCCCTCCCTCCCTCCCTCTCTCTCTCTCTCTCTCTCTCTCTCTCTCTCTCTCTCTCTCTCTCTCTCTCTCTCTCTCTCTCTCTCTCTCTCTCTCTCTCTCTCATTTCTGGCTTCTTCTTCATCGCAGTGTTCACCGGTAAACTCTAGCAGAAAGCTCTGGTCGTCCACTTCTGGTCTTCGGTCTTTTTTAAGAACATGAGTTTTGGATGCATATCTGCTTTACAAATTTGGCTTCAATGAAGGCAGACTGTTGCTTTCTCGCCTCTCAGGTGTATGAATTTTGACTTCGAAAGAAACACCATTAATTAGTCGCCTCTTACGACATGCTTGTTGGGGGGGGGGGTGGGACAGTCACTGCCCATCTCCCCCCCCCCCTCTCAAATTTATGTTGCGAGGTATCTAGTTTCACGCGGTTTAAACAAATATGCTTAGCACCAAGCTACCGCGGTTTCCCCTCCTCTTCCTCGAAATCTGTACTAAAACCCTGGGTGGGGATGTTTATAAAAACTGACCAGTTACAGAGAGGAAATGAGCCCGCACGCTTCAGTTTTAAGTTTTTTCCGGCTTTATTTTAGCCCGTTCCTAAACAGCTTTACAACACCGGAATTTAATTTATGGTGAGTCAACGCGGCACGCTGGCCTTTTTTTTTCCCGTCTCGTTTATTCTGAGATTATCTTATCAGATTTTACTGAAAGGCAGGTATTGATTCGTATTCGCCTGATTTCTGATTATTGGTGTCCACGCTTGGAAAAAAACAAGGTTTAAGCGGATTTTAGAAACTGTGTGCTCACTGCATCCTGCAAAAATTCGTGTAGGAACATTTCATAGTTGTGTGGATTTTTACACAGATAAATAGAGTTTAGTGGCAACATTATAATACTGTAAAAAGAGAGAAATCAATATGAGCTCAAGTGATACATGAAAACACAATTAGAATAGGTGAAAGTATTTGAGACATAGTTTATGTTTCGACTTAGAAGACGAGAGTTTAAACTGCATATAACGCTTCGTGTGTATAGATTAATTTTTGGTTGATTTGTAAAGTCCATTCGGAAATAAATCAGAGTAGAAATTAATAAGTATACTGAGACTAGAATTCCTCTTCAAAAGAAAAACAAGTTTAAATATTTAAATCAAGAATATGTGTTACAAACGCCTTTTCACAGATGTCAGGGAAAAAATATCAGTAACACAACCGATTCCCCAAATGTATGTGCAAATATCATCGTTATTTAGAGACTAGGAACCCATACATCTATTCTCAAATGAACGCAACTTCTGTTATCAGTAATCTGGTTTCATTGTTCAGTTAACACAAGGGCAATTATGTTGTCTTTGATGCTGGAGAACGAAGAATTGACAAGTACAATTGTCCACACGATCAAGTGCGATCGTACGGATAGCTGTCTTTTATCTGCGAATCATGTTTGGTTATCTCTGTAATTGTCTCCTTTCCCTTGAAATATGAGAAGAGAACTCCAACTGCACTATTCTCAACGAGAGCTTCTCAGATACATGCACTTTGTGACCTACATGTTGAAAATAGTCATGGCCACGGGCTAGAGGCATCAGCACCAAAATAGAAAGATTATTAGTACAATTTAGTTGGCAGCGATCCGCGTGCCACTTGATAGGCTTCCGCGAACCAGGTTTCGTCAATGTCTGTCTGTTTGTCTGTGTGTGTGTGTGTGTGTGTCTGTCTGTCTGTCTGTCTGTCTGTCTGTCTGTCTGTCTGTCTGTCTGTCTGTCTGAATGAATGAATGAATGTACGCACGCACGCACGTACGTATGTATGTAAATATGTATGTATGTATGTATGTATGTATGTATGTATGTATGTATGTATGTATGTATGTATGTATGTATGTATGTATGTATGTATGTATGTATGTATGTATGTATGTATGTATGTATGTATGTATGTATGTATGTATGTATGTATGTATGTATGTATGTATGTATGTATGTATGTATGTATGTATGTATGTATGTATGTATGTATGTATGTATGTATGTATGTATGTATGTATGTATGTATGTATGTATGTATGTATGTATGTATGTATGTATGTATGTATGTATGTATGTATGTATGTATGTATGTATGTATGTATGTATGTATGTATGTATGTATGTATGTATGTATGTATGTATGTATGTATGTATGTATGTATGTATGTATGTATGTATGTATGTATGTATGTATGTATGTATGTATGTATGTATGTATGTATGTATGTATGTATGTATGTATGTATGTATGTATGTATGTATGTATGTATGTATGTATGTATGTATGTATGTATGTATGTATGTATGTATGTATGTATGTATGTATGTATGTATGTATGTATGTATGTATGTATGTATGTATGTATGTATGTATGTATGTATGTATGTATGTATGTATGTATGTATGTATGTATGTATGTATGTATGTATGTATGTATGTATGTATGTATGTATGTATGTATGTATGTATGTATGTATGTATGTATGTATGTATGTATGTATGTATGTATGTATGTATGTATGTATGTATGTGTATGTATGTATGTATGTATGTATGTATGTATGTATGTATGTATGTATGTATGTATGTATGTATGTATGTATGTATGTATGTATGTATGTATGTATGTATGTATGTATGTATGTATGTATGTATGTATGTATGTATGTATGTATGTATGTATGTATGTATGTATGTATGTATGTATGTATGTATGTATGTATGTATGTATGTATGTATGTATGTATGTATGTATGTATGTATGTATGTATGTATGCATGCATGCATGCATGCATGCATGCATGTTTGTATGTATGCATGCATGCATGCATGCGTGCGTGCGTGCTTGCGTGCGTGCGTGCGTGCGTGCGTGCGTGCGTGTGTGTGTGTATGTATGTATATATGTGTGTGTGTGTGTATGTATGTATGTATGTATGTATGTATGTATGTATGTATGTATGTATGTATGTATGTATGTATGTATGTATGTATGTATGTATGTATGTATGTATGTATGTATGTATGTATGTATGTATGTATGTATGTATGTATGTATGTATGTATGTATGTATGTATGTATGTATGTATGTATGTATGTATGTATGTGTGTGTGTATGTATGTATGTATGTATGTATGTATGTATGTATGTATGTATGTATGTATGTATGTATGTATGTATGTATGTATGTATGTATGTATGTATGTATGTATGTATGTGTATATGTATTAAACCCAAGTAACAATGTCAACATGTCGATTTATGAGTTTTTATTCCACAACCAAAACAATTGAAATGTGGCCTTCAGCGTCGTTTCTCTATGGTACTTTCCCCGTAGCTTTACGGTGAGACAAAAATAGCTATCATTTATCAGCTGCCCAGCTACCGGCACGAAACAATAAATTCCATTTTCTGTCACACTCGTATTTTGCTAAGTAATAAAAGATAACAAACTGAAAGCAGCAACTGTGCTTTATGTAGTAATAACTATCGTTGACTTGTAGAAAGTTTTACCTGTTAGATAAATTATACTGATTTTATGATAGGATGTGATTGTCAAATCATCGAAAGTAAACTACATACATTTGATTGTCAACATTTTTGTAGGAAAGAGGTGCTTACTGTAAACTATACTCCATTGTGTGTTTTAGTGCCTTATTTTTAGGGGGAAATGTGATTGGGGGGGGGGGGGGATAATAAACCCAACGCCCTTCCAAACAACATCGTAGATAGCGAGAAAATTATTGTGTCCCCCCTTCCCCCCACCCCCCCTTTCCCCTTTTCGAAGTCAGAGTGTTTTTGCATGAAAGTCGAAGAATCGAAAGTCTGCAAACAAATAGGCCAGATCTATTAAACGGATGTGCACAAAATACTAAGGCTCCGGGACAAGTCTAGAGCCCAGAAGTTTGAGTCCGAAGAAGCTCAGCACAGTGCACAGGCTCTGTAGCACTGGTGAGGATCCTGAAATACTGTGGGTAGATGTTTAACTTCAAATTTTGCCAGGCTCTCTAGCGTAGTTGGCTAAACCGGATTGCGCGGTGACCGGGTGACGAACTCCTTGTGGTCCATGTTCAATCCCGGAGGTAGGCAGAAAAGCCACATTTTCTCCCAGATTTACGGAATAATCAATGAAATCAAGGCTGAAAGGTTGCGATATCCATAATACTGAGCCTAAGGGTTAACAACTCATGGCTTTTGGATACTAAAACAAACAAACAAACAACAACTCCAAATTTTCAAGGTGTGGTCACGTCTGGAACTGCTACAAGCAGTGTTGGGGGCAGCTGTAACTGCTACAAGCAGTGTTGGGGGCAGCTGTAACTGCTACAAGCAGTGTTGGGGGCAGCTGTAACTGCTACAAGCAGTGTTGGGGGCAGCTGTAACTGCTGCAAGCAGTGTTGGGGGCAGCTGTAACTGCTGCAAGCAGTGTTGGGGTAGCAAGCTCTCCTAGGATGGTGAAAAAAGGACATTAGTAGTATGCTGCTGATAACGCAAGCCAACCCCACTTCACCGTGGTGCAGACTGAAAACAGACTGTAAGTATACAGGCTAACGGGGAAATAGCCTCCTGGAAAGGATTGAGGTTTAAATGCTGTTCGAGATGCACCATGTTGACTCATTAATTAGAATACTGCAGGGCGCAGCTGAGGGGGAAAGGAGAAGAGGCAAACTCAGAAAGACCTGGGCACAGAACTGGCTGGACACGCCATGGGTATGCAGCCGTGACGTCCATTGCATCTGACCGTCAAAGATGGCGGGAGCTGATCAGTAAACAGCAACTGGAGTCCCAACGACACGAAATGTAAGGAAACGATGTGATGAAACTGTACAAACAAACTTAACTTCCTACGTGGATTTTGGGACCTCCTTTGGGAGGGTGAGGGAGAGGAGAACAGATCCATTGTCCTCAAACAACAATGTCGTAGGACGCGATTAATTAGAGGTGTTTAATTCGAAGGAGTCATCTGTCTGACAACAAAGAATCAACAGTCTGCACACAGTGAAGCCAGAGCTATAAAATGGATGCACACGCAAAACTGAGGTCCTTGGAAAACGAAATTTTCTCTCTCACTAGAATGTATAACCGGTAAACGCAAACAAATAAACCATAAACCTGTCGAGATTCAATGGAATATGCTAAAAATAAGTGTGCAATATATTATGGGTGTTCTCAATATTTAAACTCCCAATTTACTTTTAAAAATTGATTATTAAAGAAATTTGTTTTGTTTGTTTAAAGAGTTCAATAAATACAGTAAGGAAATAACTATTTACAAATAAATGTGAAAGATCAAAGAGTGTGAAAATTAAATTAAAACAGACATACAAGACTGTACAAATGAACTACACTTAAGCAAAATATACAAGAATCCTGAGACATGGATGATTCATTTATCAAAGAAAGTTGTAAAAGCTACCAAAAATGTCACATAGCAAATTCAGCCCGCCGGAATTCCCTGACAAAAAAGACAATTGGAATCGAGTTTGAACGGAAACTGGCCAGTCACCAGCTGGACAGGGAGGAGCGTCAACTGAGAGAGCACCTGAAGTTTATGAAGATGGAGCAGGCCAAGTCGATAACGACTAACGGCATCCGAGGTGAGTAGTCTTCTTTCAGAGTATACAGTAAAACCTTGTCAAAACAAACTCTCTTAAACACGAACAGCATGATGGTCCCAGTGGTAACATAATGGGGATCATCGGGATCAAGCCCTGGTGAAGGCTGGGGTATTTTTACCTGACTTCTGGTAATTTCCCCTGGTCTCTGAGCAGTAAGAGTGTGTATTGTTGCGCACGTAAACAAATCGTAAAGAGTAGCCTAACGGCGCTGCCCGGACACAATCTGGAGTTTAAAATCTACCCAAAGTATTCTACGATCCTCGCCGGGGCTACGGAGTTCGTGTACTGCGCTGAGATTCTTCAGACTTAGGCTTGAGTCAGAAGTGGAACGGAGCACTTATTGGTTACTACCAGTGTGCCATGATGTTGATCTGTCGTCTCAACCATGTAAACCATATATTATTCATAATACATTTATTTGTCCCAGGTTGGCACGCTTTTTTTTCAAAAACAAACTCATGCTTTTCCGGTGGCTCAGAGTTTGTGTTAACAAGGTTTTACTGTAGTTATCTAAAGCGATGTTTTTCCGTTGTGAATTTGAACGAAGAAGACACAAACAATAGATTGCACAATTTATTGCCTGACAAATTTTGCTATATCTCATCAGGTGCATACTACAGTAACAATGGATTAAAAATGAATCACATAAATGAATACTTCGAACTGAAACAAAGGAAGGATTCATCTATTTGCTTCATTTAAATCAAATGTTATGCACCTGACCAGATAAGTAAAATATGCCAGGCAATAAATGGTGCAGTCTATTGTTTGTGTCTTCTTTGTTGTTATTTAGTTGCGTAAAGTTTAAAAAAAGGTCTTCTCATGTCTTTTGCACAGCATCCATCTACTAATTATCAACTATCAGTCGCAGGTTTAACTTCACGGCAAATTGATCACCCAATAATTTGGTTCGTTCCTATGCCAGCAAAAACCACACAAAATGCATACCCTCCCCCACCCCCAATCCCCCTTTTTTTCCCCAATGAAAATCCAACTAGACAACAGTCCTTGCAAAAAATCTAGCACCCAGTTCACATATTAAATGCTTAAGATAGCCGCTATATGTGCAAGCACTGACTTTAAAAAAAAAAAACTAGAATTGCAGTCCATTGTTGGTAGAAGTAGCAGTCACGACAAACCAGCAGAAGCATACGAATTTCTACATAAGATGTACCGCCAGTTTTGTGGCAACCAGCTACCCCTATTTTCTGAATATTCAGTTATAGTGCATGTGGTGGTAGACCTGTCTATTTCTAGACCAATAGGCACTCTTTTTGGGTGATGTGATCATCACCTTAAACGATGGCCTTTTCTTCTCAAAATATTTCGTGTTACCTATTTAGGCTATGTCGACCTGGCAGACCAAGTCATTTATAAGCTGAAATAACCATGCACACGATTTAGGTTTGAATCTACCACCTTCAGGGCGAGAGTCTAGCATCTAGTCACTGCGGTTATCAAATTACTCAGCTAACGTAGAATAATTAAAAGATCCTTTTTACGCCAGAGACTCAAAAGACCTGAACCTCCAGGTTCCAACAATATGGTAGTGAATCCAAAGCAGGGGGAAGACTTGTTTCTCAGCACAACCGAAGCAGAATATCTACATAATAGTCTGAACTTTGAAGACTCGACAATTGGCATCCATTCATGCCATAACTTTCAGTGTTTTTTTTTAAACAATCAACCCCACCAGTTTAACGGGAAATATCGTCCAATACCATGGTTCCATATACGCACCACTTCAAGTGACTGCCAATAAACAAAGAGTTAATAATCATGTTATACCCATTGTGTACTGTTAAAACCCCATTTTCCAAGCAGTGCCCTACGACTGTAACACCGCGTTAAGACTGTGCTTTGGTGCAAATGTTGATGAGAATAATGTCCACTTGAACGAGATTCGTTTTTATAAACAGATTTGTCACTGGATACGGACCATAAAGCCGACATCAGTCTGTGGTCCGCTGACAGGATGTTTAGTGCTTGTTTGTATGGGGTCAGCCAGGAATAAACCGGGAGTTAGAACTGTTTAATGACATGTGATGGAGACAAATGTCTGGACAATCTGTTACTGTTTACTATACAGACAATTAAGCAGACATGCCGAAAAACACATACAAATGTCATGAAATGATAGAAGATAAAAAAACTGGCAGTTTTCCCTGAGATAGATAAAAGTAACAAACTTATTAGAAAAATAATGCGTATTAAGTCAGTGTATTTTTCTTTTGTTATGACTTGGAAAGGAGAATGTGATAGAAAAGGAGCTGGGAGAAGGAAACAAGATAAATGGTTTGCTGCATGGAGAGGGAACGAACTTTATTTTCAGCTTATACATAGCATTAGAAAGAACGCACTTCGATGAAATAACAAGAAAGAACGAACGAACGAACCAACAAACTTTATTTTCAAAGGGTTAAAAATTGGGCACGCTGGCCCGCCTAACATTCTGCCCTTCCACTCTGCTCCTTGCATACAATTTTTCATAGTTAATAATAATAATAATAATAATAATAATAATAATAATAATAATAATAATAATAATAATAATAATAATAATAATAATAATAATAATAAAGGAATAAAAAAAATAAAAAATATCAGAATTAAAGAAAATAAAAAAAAAATAAAAAAATGAAATAAAAAACAATGTTTACAATCTAAGTCTTAATTATGCTGGAATGTGCTCTAATTATACTGACATTACTAAACGTTTTAAAGAGTAGAGTAATAAGCCTATCCCCCCATCCTTCCCCTCCCCCCCCCCCCCCCCCCCCCCCCCCCCCCCCGCCCCCAAATGAAATAAGTCTTACAGGTTGAATAATATAAACATCATCAACGTGAATTAAATATTAATTACAAACATTGGAATGCGTTTGACTGGCATCTTCATTTTTAAGCAATGATAACCTTCAGTTTTTAAACCCCAAAAAGAAAAAAAAAATTAATAAGACATCTCATGCAAATACATCGTAGCCTTAACATACTATAATCTTTTAAGGGGGCCTATAGTCTGTAGTGAGATAATATTCAAATAGTATAGAGGTTATTGATATTTTTTATTTCCCGTGGAAGATTATTCCACAGCTGAACTGCAGAGTACGCTAAGCTTGTTTTGTAAAGGTCTGTTCTAGGTTTAGAGATATGCAATATGTTAGGCGTTTGCTATGACTCCCATTGTATATAATTAATGGCCAAAGGTAACATGGCGCATTTTTATATATTATTTTATGAATAAGTTTAGCTTTATTAAATAGTAGGCGTTCCTGGAGTGGTAATAGCATCAGCTCTTTATAGAGGTACGAACAGTCACTCCCATTACTATTAGCTATTAAACGAACAGCCCTTCTGTGGAGTGCTTTCAGTCATTTGATGACTGAATTTGTACATCTATCCCACATTGTGGAGAAATAGTTTATGTGGGTCAGAATATGAAGAGTATAAAATAATTTCCTTGTGTTTTCATCCAGAAAGGTTTTTTTTTTTTTATTTTTGCTAGTTGGTATACCTTTTTAGCAGTTTGCTTAACAAGATTTTGCACAGGGGAGTTGAAGGTAAGATTTCCATGGATGATCAGGCCTAAAGTTTTGTGCTCAGTTACACTTTCTACTGGGGTGTTACCTAGGTAGAAGTAAAAAAGAGAAGAGTGGAGGCAGAGTGAAAGTGAATGATTGAGTGAGACAGAAAGGAAGAGAGAGAGAGAGAGAGAGAGAGAGAGAGAGAGAGAGAGAGAGAGAGAGAGAGAGAGAGAGAGAGAGAGAGAACGAGCTTTATTTTCAGCTTATACATATAATTAGAAAGAACACACTTCGATAAGAAAACGAGAAAGAGAAGAGGGTGTGTGAGAGTGAAAATGAAAGTGAATGATTGAGTGAGACAGAGAGAGAGAAAGAGAGATAGAGAAAGATATGAGGTGGGATTACAAACACCCTATTGACACAACACAAATGACTAACAAATCATATCATTTTCTAATGCCTAAGGTATGCCATTAATTAAACGAAGTCAACATGACAAAATCGAAACCCAACCCAATAAAATACTCAAAGAACATGTGTGTCGGTTGTGACTGCACCTTTGACATCGAGCCATTAAGTTGTCCTTATCAGTTCACGCTGGCAGACACGAAATACCTGCATGAGAATTAACTCTGGCTTTAACATAACCATGGACATCGTTGCCGTCTTTGAGGTACCCACAATCACAAGGGAACTGGGTGTTTCGTTTCGTAACCCTAATTACCAACACAACACATTCTGTTTATACAGGTAATTGCATATTCTTTACTTACAAGACATTCTAAAGCAAACCCCGCCTATGTGGGCTGTTTGTGGCTTTTCTTTGCGATTTCACGTTCAGTAGTTTGCCATTTATGAACGGTCGGCACCCCCTATGTCAAAACTCAGCGTAAAGAGATATGCTGTCATATCGTCTGCCGTTAAATCGAATCAGGTAATTGGGAATTACACACTGCGTTTGTAATCTCTGCCACAAAGGACTACTCCTGTTTTTAAGAAGGAAAAATAAACGACAGGGGCCGCCATGGTGTAGCGGCTAGATGCTCGCATGTGGACCCGAAAGTTGTGGACTCAGATCCTGACTTTTTTTCTTCTTCAAAAATTACTTGCTCCCAGGTCGATCCAACCTTAAATTGGTGCCGGTACAGTTCTGGGAAGGAAAGACTGCCAGTGTGATCCTGCCCACCGAGTGCCGATTGGTCTATAAAATATAGGTCTAGCCATGGCCGAACTTTAGTACAGGCCTAGCTACTGACGTCATCAGCGGGACGTGACGTCACCGCCGCTGGCTAACGTTGTTACTTTTTCACTCAGACAGTACCTGTTTTTTTTGTTGTTGTTCCCGGCCGTCCCCTGAGTACTAGCCCACAAAAAGTATAGCAGTAAGCTCATGGCTATTCAACAGTCAGCCCGCGGACCAAATTTGGCCCGCTGAGGCCTAGCGAGTGGCCCGCGGATCACTGCTGGTTGCAATGAAATAATGGTTTTTCTAAGCTGGGACTTGGACTGCTGGCCCATAACGATCCCTAATTTTACAATGTTGGCTTCTGAGTTAACCTAAATTGACTTAGTTGAACAGCCCTTGATTTAGGTATTGACAATAAGACATAGAAACAAAGCACAACAGAAACTAATCACATATTCACAATATGACATAGAAACAGAAAGCGCATAAGAAACTACTGACATATTCACAGTATGACATAGAAAGAGAAAGCACAACAGAAACGACTCACATATTCACAATATGACATAGAAACTAAAAGCACAACAGAAACTACTTATCATGTAGCTGTCCAAATTGAAGTTACATAATCCATGAAATCCATTACTGGGTGAATTTTGTCAGTCTGTAACTTTCCAAGAAGTATAAAACTGGCTTCTGTGGTTGCAAATAGATATTTGATTAGAGAAAGCACTGCGGTCACTGTATGCAGCAGTGCACTGTGTGTTTCCTTGGTCAGTTTTCATTGACAGCCAGTCAGCTTGTCCCACTTTCTTAGCCATTCAGCAAACTGTTCAAGATAATGCACTTGTTCATCATCATTTGACAATACAGGATTTGAGAATGAGTTCAGTGTCTTTTTACTTACAAATTTACTTTTCACATTAATAATATGCCACAATCTAAGGATGGCTTCAATAAAATCTGCTGTTTCATTACTGCCTACTAGACGCGGAGCAGCAACATTGTATTCATTGAAAATTGCCAAAGCAAGAGGAACATTCTGTCTGTCCATGCTGGAGGGATAGATGGCTTTGTGGGAAAGTTTAGGTGCCAGTTTTGCAATATTCTTTAGCTCACTATAATACAGTTTCTTTAAATGAGAAAAGTTAGCTTCTGCAGCTCTATCACTATCACAGGCGTTTAGCATTTGTCCAGTTATTAAAGGATAAGTAAATGTCTGGTTTGTGTCCTTCTGGTTGATCCAGTTCCTCCACATGCATTTTAGCAAGTGCACAGAATCATGCAGTAAAAATATTTTTTTATTAGCAAAATCTGGGTTCTCAAAAGTTTGGCTTGGTTTCAGGAGATCACTGTAAACTCTGCGATTAATAGCACTATTATCTGCAATTACAGCAACTACTGTGAAACCACACTCCTGTACAAAGTGGATACAGTGGAGTAATTTCAAACGTAGATCCTGAGATGTCATTCTGTTCACAGGTGAAAGTTCTATAATTTCCTGGTAGCTTCCAAAAACTGAAGATATGAGGAAAGCCTGCACTGTTGTTGCTGCTTCTTTTGCATTGTTTGTATTGCCAAATATTTTGCCCCCCAGAGTAAGTAATTGCAGATTTAACATATATTTCACACATCTGAACTACTACAATATTTTCTAGCTTTGTCAGTTTGTCTTGTTTCAATTTCAAGTATTGTGAAATGCTGCCAGTATGAGTAGACAATGACAACTGTGAAGTTTAATTGTGCAGTGTTCTTTGATGAGGCAGGCACAACATACGAGATTTTCTTATAAACCGGTAGCATGCTGGAGATTTAATGAACAGCATGAAAGCGAAACATAATGTGCTACAACTGTAACGCCTTCTGTTTTTTAACACGGTTAAAAGTTGCAGCTGCTCTGCAAGAAAGTTTACTTGTGTGTCAGTTACTTCATCAGCTGTCCCATTAGGAGTCCACTGTTGCTCTGCAGCACTCTTCAAAATACTTCCTGCTTCTTTGACTAAATCTGTGAAGCTATTTTGGCTTTGAATTTTACTATAATCCCAGGCATTGTAATGAATTACAAGATTTTCAAGCTGTGACCATCTCACAAGTTTATTGTTGTCTACAATCCATTTAAGGTCTTTGTCTTTAACTTTTTTTTTTTTGAACAAAGACTTGTATAGTCATATCAAGTAACACCTTTATGCTGACACCTATGGATGGTGCAGAGTCTGACTGTATGGTAATGACATACAAAACAAAACATGCTAAAGCTCCATCTACAGAAGCGTGTTTCCAATTTTTTTCAAAGTGTCCTTTAAGTTTGTTTCCTATCAGTGACTCCAGATCTTGGAAATCTGTAATGATATCTGAGGACAGCCAATCATTTACTTTTTGACATAATTACGATTAATATGTGATATACGTTCCTCTGGAGTTTTGCGAGAGGCTGGTACTTTCACCGATAAATAGGATGGAAGATCTGGAAAGATAGTTGGATAAGCATCTTTTTTTAAAGCGGGATTCTTTCTTGGGAGTATATGCTCGATTCCAGATTTGTCTGTATATTTATCAGACACAATAATATCTGACGTACGAAAATGTTTTATACATACTACACTGGTTTTCCCAGGAGTCCAATTTTTCCGTGGAATATGTTTTCAGCCATTTGTCTCTTAAAAGATAATTCGAAGGGAATCTGAAGCAACTTACCATATCCATAGAAAGGTTCATAATTTGAACGACACTCGGGTACAGAACATTTAGCAGGCATAGTTCCTCGAAAACCAACACACTGACGATAAATCCAACGTAAATTGCAGAAGTTGCTTACTAAATCTACTCCCTGAAATACCGCTTATAGGTGAATCAGACGTGAAAATTAAACCACATTAAAAACTTTCACAAGAAAAATAAAAGCGAACACACACTGAAACATCCATTTTGAGTTTGCCTCGGGAAGTGACGTCACCAGTCGAGTTTCAGGGCCTGTAATTTTCGAAGGCGTCGGTCTAGCCTTATATGCCCAAAAACCCTGCAGATGTCAAAAGGGCCCTTTACTTGCTTGCATATTGTACCCCACCGGGACATCATTCAAGCGATAAAGCACCCGGTGACACAAAGTGTCGCCATGTGGATGAGGATCACCCGTGGAGAGGTCCCAAAAACCCCTTTCAGTCGTTATGGCCACATTTGTGGCCCAGCTATGTTCAGGGCCCCCGGCAAATAACGAAAAATTGCATCCCACAAGGGGACGACTTTACACATGGTAATGCATCTTTACATACATACTTACTTAAAATAAACGACCCTTTTCACGCCGCTTCTGCATTTGTTCATAACGTACCAGATCCAACACACGTTCAACCAACTGTAACTCCTCGATGGTGAAAGTGATCAACCTGCTTCTGCCTTTACTTCCGATGACATTTTCTTGTGCTCAGTTTAGCCTGGATAGACATGGGAGCTCTGGGTCAATTATCAAAATGCGTCCCAAAAGAGATTTCAACCTAAGACGTTTGCGCCAACAGGCAGTATCTGGCTAGTGTTTGGGCCTGTACATCTTCGGTGATGTGGTCACTTTCCTCACATTGTAACCTTCTTCTTCTATTCCTCCAGTTACCTTGTCGTAGTTTCGGGTGGAGATGGAAGGATCGTATGAGTGCTCTTTCTGATGCATTGTACAAGCTGATCTTGATTTCTTAAATGTCGTTTTTGATGCCCTCATTCCTTGTTTTGCGTGCGCCCCCCCCCCCACCATCCCTTTTGCTCTGTTCATTATATTTCTTCATCATGGCTCTTTGTGGCGGCTGTTACCAGACAACTCTTGCCAAATGGTCAGACCATTTCATATGTTGTTCTTTAATGGACTGTGCGACTCGTTTCAGTCCTCTTCGTCTTCTAACTTCTTCTTAATTGTATCTATTCTCTGTTCCCTCGGTAGCTCTTCTAAGTTATCTCAATTTGTTTATGGTTTTACGCTCATTAGTTGTAGTTAATGTCCATGTTTAACAACTGCGTGGTTATGGTTTTATGCTCATTATTTGTAGTCTTCATCGTTGCATTCATCGGTTGTGAATTCATTGGGAAAGTCCTGGTTGTTCGTCACTTTGTACCTAGACCTGAGTTTTGAGTGTACATCAGTTTTACTGGCTCATTTGTGTGCAGTTCTTGTCTCCTGCCTCTCGGGCGAATGTACTCCGACTTCGAAGGAAATTACTTGTATTAAAGGTAAACGTTAAACAATTTGTTGTCAGGATTTTACGCTCATTAGTTGTAAAGGTCCACGTTTAACAATTATGTTGTCATGACTTTACTCCCAATGGTTGTAGCAAAGGCCCATATTCAACACTGGTAGCATAAAGTTACTTTGTGTAATCTGAATTATATATTGTCGTGTTCCTTGTCTGTTTGAGCTGTCAATAAAGCAACAGTTTTGATGTAGTGTGCACCACTCATTTGACAAAGGATTAACCGACTTGATACAGTATCCCTGCAACAGAAGAATGTCCCCACTTTCGCTGACTGCGTCCACACAAACACTTTGGAACCAAATCTGAGTAGATTAACCTTCCATAGAAAATCGTAATCCAAATCCGTGTAAAGATAAGAAAGACGCGTGTAGTTGCCTTCTAGACTATGTTTATTTTTTCTCTCCGTGCCGCCTCTACAGGCGTAGTTGAATGCTTTAGATAGTGCATCCATTGGTGGGATCGAGAATGTTACAAGGTGAAGTCCCAATATCTTGCACGGTGCCACTGTCTGTGACTTCAGTGAGTAGCATTGAGACTGCTTGCCTCTGCTGTAGGAAGCTTGTGTTGCTAAATCCAGCCCAATTTTGAACAAGTCTGCAAGAACCTTGGCGTGGGTTGGTTGAAGCAGGGCCGTCTTAACAGCATTTTGGGCCCCCGGGCAAGCCAGTGTGCTGGGGCTCCCTAGGACAACCGCTCACAGGAATGAAATGTAAATAGTCGATAAACTTAAACAGCCGGGCATTCTAACCCAGTCAACAAATGTCTACAGAAGTCGAATGTGTCGGTCAAAATGCGCAAATATTACGGCCCTGTTGTGTCGGGCACAGACCAAATATATCTTCGGATGAACACAGAATAAGATGTAATACATATTTTTTTTTTTTTTTCACTTCAGCCAACCTTGTGTTAAAATAGAAACACAGATTATACGGCACAATATGAAATTACTAGGAACTTATAACAAGCATTTGAGGCTTTTCTTTTCACAGAATTGCTTTATTACTAGCTTAACGTCAGTGGTCTTCAGGATAGTACGTGAGATGTCTGTAGTGGAGTCTGCACTTATTAAATATTATTTTGATTCTTTTTACTTGTTCAAGGCTACTACAAAAAACTTGTTATCCCATTAATTCAATAAATTCCTCATATATTTTCGAAGATAAATATAATGGATTTCCGTTACCAGAATTCTCATACCTTTTGAGATGTTCTACTAAGAAAAGGCAAAATTCACTCATAAATTAATTTTGGTATACCTAAATGATTGCCATTTTGCACTGACCCAGTAGTCTGATTTTCTACGAAATGGCAAACTTCTAGAGACAAGAAAGCGAATTACAGAAACCACACACAGGTGTCAACAACTGATGCCAATATTCCCGCTCCGAGCGATTTAAAACACACACACACACACCTACATATGTATATACGCGTGTGTGTGTGTATGTGTGTATTTTTTTGTTGTATGTGTGAGAGAGCTTGGAAAATATGTTTCGGTTTTACATTAAATAGAATTATTACGTAAAATAATCTTTACTGATGGTAAGTCACTTCACATACGCAGATGAGAACGGGGCCTCTAGGCTTGTGAGGCCCCGGGAAAGTGCACAGCGGGCGCCTGCGTCACTGGGTTGAAGGCGTAGGTTTTTTCTTCTTTCCTAAATAAGAAACATAAAAGAAGACTAGACTCTCTCAAAATGTCTACCTCTTGCTCTCTTGCCTTCACCTTTTTCCTTCAGTATGGTTTTTAAAATAGTTGTGTGTCTTGTCATATGTATATAAAATATCCTAATTGTCTTTATTTTATTCTTTAACTTTTTTCCCCCTTGTGAATCGCATCAAAACCTGTCTTTTTGATTGCTTTTATTTCTATGAAATATGAACAATTTTTTGTGTATTTAAATCTCGAGTGACTCAATTCTACAACGTTACTAATTCAGTTTTAGTGTTACAGACAAACCCGATGGCGAACCTCGGCAGAGGAAGTCAGGTTGTCAACCTGTACAGGAATCGCGGGACAACGAATTCATTGACCCATACCCTGTGACCTTTGCGAGCGTAGGGTCATCAAGTCCTACCCACAGACAACGGTCACAAACTATGGTGGAGAAAGGTAACTTGTATGTGTGCGCGTGCGCGCGTGTGTGTGTTTGTGTGTGTGCGTCTGTGTCGTTCTCAGAATCTGTTTTCAGACTATCAGTCTATTAATGAAAATTTGAACTTCATCGCAAACAGGGCACACCATAATGGCTCCTTTCCTCTAGCACTGAAAACCACAAAATATGCCCATCTCTGCCCCATATGAAAAGTCACACAGACAGCAGTCCAGGCAAAATCCAACAGCTCTTACGCGTATCAAATGCACAAGGCAGCCGCTAGAGCCACAGCACCTTCAGATTGTCATCAGTACTAAAATTGTTATCCATTGTTGATGTGAGCAGCAGTTACGACATACCAGCAGGTGCACACGCATTACTGCGTAAGGCACACCGACAACTCTGCGGCAACCAGCCATTTACCGAGTATGCAGTTTAAAATAAACATCTTCGAGAGCACAGACAATAACCATTCCTCACGAAATTCACTGTTAACCGTGTACTAAACTCAGTAGCTGACTGATGGAGCTGGGTTTCACTTTAACATTGTTGTCCCATCCAGTTTCCCACTGAGGGAGGGAATCCTAACTTTTCACTGGATTAATGGTTAGAACAGGCAGTCCTCGTGAAGGTGATGTAGGTGTCAGCAAAAGGGGCTAAGACTGTGTTTCGCAAACTGTTCTTAGTCGCGGCGCCTTTTTTTTTTTTTTCAATTAAAATGTTTCCACGGCGCTCTAATCTAAGTAAAAGTATGACTTTTCGTAAGTAAGAATTTTTTTTTTTTTTAATCGTGTATCTTTGAATATTTGGCGGCGCCCCTGTGAAGAGGTCGCTGCTCCCCGGGGCGCTGCGGCGCACAGTTTGTGAATCACTGTTCTAAGAGACACTACAGAATCTTGTATCAGGACCAGTCCAGTGTTTAGGATATATGACGCTTACACGCAGACGTTTATTTTACATCGTTCTTTATATCTTATCATTTCTAACACCTTAGGATATTTATTTATCCTCAAAAATGTGCCGTTTTTACAATTTTGCTTCCCTGTTCAGCTCAATATGTTGCACATGTCTAAATACCCGCCTGGTGAGGGTATTCTCACAACACACCGGTCATGTCCCTATGTTCTCTCATCTCCTGATATGGAGTCGTGCCTTTAAAAAAAAATCTACTCATCTTCGCGATACGCGTCATGCATGATATTTGATGGCATAACTATTCACAGTACATGAACAGTCACAGCATTCGAAGTGCTCTCCAGATAATCTGCACAGTCTTTGCCCCAAACACATGCATTACCCCCCCCCCCCCCCCCCCCAAAAAAAAAAAAAAAAAAAAGATAACGAACGAATGAACAAACTTTTTTTTCCCAAAAGGTTTGAAAAATTTTTTATTACACACGCAGGCCCGTCTAACATTCGGCACTTTGAAGCACTCATCTTTCAGAGTATCAATGCCTGTTTTCAATAATGCATGTTATGTTTATAATAATAAAATATGCATTATAGAACAATGCATAAACACATCGTGTATACACAATCATACAAACACACGCACGTACACATACTCTTACATTTTCATACATACACATACACACTCATATACAGACATACGTAATACATACATGCACTTACATACATATATACACACATACATACATACTCGCACTTACATACTTATATAAACCCACATGTATTCATACATACATACATACACCCGCATGCACACATAATACATACATACATCCATAAAAACACTAACACGCATACATACATACATACATTCATACATACATACATACATACATACATACATACATACATACATACATACATACATACATACATACATACGTACATACATACATACATACATACATACATACATACATACATACATACATACATACATACATACATACATACATACATACATACATACATACATACATACATACATACATACACACATATATTACACACACATAATACACACACATAAATTCCATACATACACACCTACACATGCATGTACACACACACATACAATCACATAAAACGTTTAGAGCAGCCGTATATGATGCACTTTAAAATTCTTGTCTAATGGGGGGGGGGGGGGGGGGGGGGGGGGGGGGGTTAGGTTTATTTTCTTGAGCATATTTACTTAGCCACATCAGGTTTTAAAGATTTGGTCTAATTTCCCCAGCTGGACTTTTGTACGCTGCTCGCAGGTACAGGCGAATCTCCAAAGAATTCGAAGACTTGTGCCTCAACACAACAACCGGCAAGCTGGCCATACCGACCCACATCCTCCTGCACCCGTTCATGTCCTTCTCAACCTCCTCCACGTCCCAGTCTTCCAGCCCTCTTCGGAAAGCTAGCAGCTCTCGGTCCAGCCTCGACTCCGTGGAAGCATCCCATTGGCCAGGTGACCCGGAAGCTATTCATTCTATCAGAAGGCCAAGAAAGTCGGTGGAGCAACAAGACAAAGAGAGGGTTATGCGTATGATTGTAGATATGACTAATAATTAAATGCATGTAACTTATTAAATGCACGGTCGGCTCAGTCCATCCCAAAATCCTCATCATCGTGCCGAGAATCAGGCTGTCTATTTTCGAAAAGAATCCGAAACAGTCAATCTGATGCCGTCTCAACAATAAAGTTTGCTTTTGTGGAACTTAACACTCTATGTCTCCCAGAATTAGGGTAACCATACGTCCAGTTTTCAGCCGGATGGTCCCGTTTTTTGGGGGGTGTTTTCCCTCGGTACTCCACCCCCCCCCCCCCGCCCCAGAGCAATTGTTCCGTTTCATAAAACAAAAAGTCTAAGAATAGGCTCGAGGAAAATATAATTTATTTTTATTGTTATATCTGTAGACCTTATTAGAGATTTCCACCCATCCCATTCCGGTGACCTGGGATGGCGGATGGGGGAGTTACTTACTTGGAATGTCCCGTTTTCAGTTCAAAATATTAGTGAGATGTCCTATTTTCAGCTCAAGCTGTTATAGTGACCCTAGGCAGTATGGATATTTCTATTAGAGATGTCTACTTACCTATTACTAGTTTTGTATCTTCTTGTCTGTAATTGTATCTTTGTTCGTTTCTCTCATGAGCTGATAAAGGCTTTCTAGCCGCAACATTTGTTTGTCGGTCATGACTATGAAAATGTGAAGCTGACTAACGAGTTTGCTTCTCTTTTGGAGTGATATCTTTCCCTGGTTATAAACTCTCACGCTGTACAGGTAGAGCATGGTAAACACACTGTGGCGTGGTCAGCGTAGCTATGGGAACCAACTGTCCACGGAATAAGTGGACACATCTAGGGTGCAATCTGCTGTTAGCTGAAGTGTCACAAAGCAGGGCACAATTCCAAAAGTCGAAGACAGGCTAAGGCAATGGGCAAGTGGAAAGCAAGGGGAAACTACCACATTATTTCTATCCCAAGAAACTTCGATGATGGGCAGAGGATATAAGTAACATCTTTAGTAGGAAAGGGCACCAAGGGAAAGAGCTGACGGGTGATCAATTTTTTAAAGGAAGGCTGTGATGAGAGCAACGTTCTGCGAAGGACCTGTTACATGATGATGGTGAAACTCTTAGAGGCTGCCGTTCGTAAGCTTTTTGTCAGCATTCTTCCGTTTGTATTTCTATCTTGCTAGCATGATTTCAACTTTCCCTTCCAGTATGATTCTGACAAGAATATTATGTTTTAAATAGCCTGTGTGTATTCACCAACTCATGTTGTGTTTTTAATCTATTACATTTTGTCTGAAAATGCTAAAGAAATCTGGCTAGGTGTTGTATTTTTACCCTTTTTTCAATACGTCCCTCAAGAACGTTTTATTTGATTGTCGATAGCCAAAAACACTTGCTGTGGGGTGTTTGTGACTTCCTTTAAAAAGAAAACATTAAACGTGTGCTGAAAATTACAGTAACCATGCCACTGTCTTGTAAAAAGTCAATAATGCTGTTAAAGATGTCAAGAGTGTTAAGCACGTGAAATCACCATGACGACGGATACGGTAACGTCACAACGACAGTTTGAAGATGACCGTCCTACTTTTGACAAAGAGGAGCAGCGTTCTGTTATTTATCCAGTATGTACCCCAGCAGGACCTAACAAATAAACTTACAATCAGAATAAAAACAAACATATGGAACGACGATCACTAAGGGCAAATACTTCAATGGAATGTGAAAGGAGCAAGATTTAACATGTGGAGACTTCAATATCAGTCAAACACCAGGAAGCAAGTTTAGGTGAACAGACACATAGGACTCGCAGTCAAACAAAATAGCAGACTCAGGCATGTCGGAAAGAACACCATAATTAACAGAGAGGGACATTAAGTCATTAACTGTGGCACAAAAACCGTATTTTTTATAAGAAACAGTCACAATTATAACCAAAAGCTCCTTTGTTTAAAGGAGCTGGTTAAACGTGGCCAGATTTTTTATTTTTATTTTCGCCAATAAGCGAGTTCTCTTTTCCGTTTTATGGTTTTGCATGTCTGTCAGTTTGGCACATGCTTGAGTGAACTAGGAAGTTTCCAAACAGCCGTTAATTATGTGCCAGGATCTTCACGACAGGGTCAAGCACATCAAGTAGTGACTCCAGAGTAGATTGCTGCCGTTGAAAGTCTTGATCAGGTTACAAGACAATATTTATTGACAATAGTCAATAGTTACAAGACAATAGCAGGGTTATTGCTATTTCCATCACACTTTTAAGCTTTTCATTTGAAGCCGACACGTACAACCAGCTGGGGGGGGGGGGGGGGGGGGGGGGGGGTTTGCAGAGATAAAATGGGGGAAAGGGGGGGGGGGAAGAGGCTCGGTGCCCTTATAAATGTTCCAGGTGGGAGGACCTTCAGGCAGACTGTAACCGCACTTTCCGTGTGGTTTCGGAGGCAGACAAACTTTAACTACACTTTCCACCCCCCCCCCCCCGCCCCCCTGTGGTTTCCGAGGTTTCCATTTGGATAGGGTGTGTGTGTGTGTGTGAAGGAGGGGGTGGGTTATAATAGCCTCACCGGTCTCCAACAAGCATGTGAAAGGCGAGGAACAAACATTCTTCATACAACTTAACTAGATGTGTAAAACGGAGAGGCATGCAAAACACAATTTCTGGAACAGGACCGGAGTTTAGAAATGGACGAACAACTTATACTGGTGAATGCTAAGAAGAAAGAGTTAAAGTGGCAAAACTGCTACTACCAGTACTATTTCTACTATTACTACTATTGCTACTATTACTACTGTTGCTACTATTGCTATTATTGCTATTATTACTACTGTTGCTACTATTGCTACTATTACTACTGTTGCTACTATTGCTACTATTGCTGCTATTGCTACTATTACTATTATTACTATTGTTACTACTTTTGCTGCTGTTACTTCTTTTGCTACTATTACTACTATTGTTTCTATTGCTACTATTTCTACTATTGCTACTATTTCTACTATTGCAACTATTGCTGCTGCTAATAATATTAATCATAGATAACTATTATTATGAGCTGAATGGCAAATGAATATATTATTTTTCAAATAATATAAAATGTTTAACAAAGACATAGAAAGAAAACTGTTATACCTGGCTAAGGGGCAGGGGCGCCTATTCCTGTTAAATTTGTTATTATGGGGGCGCGAGTTAAGTCCAGGCGCCCCATGCAGTTGATATACTTTCGCTTTTCTTGCTTTCCATATTTGATTCTGCAGGTTTGGGTGAGAACGCCCGCATTGTCCAAACAAGTGACACATTTTTGTGCTGTGGCCCCGCCACGCACCCGCCTTTAAAAAATACTTTTAAAGTATGCATATGTTTTATTTTTGTTGGGACAGAAACTGTCATACTTTTTGTCCTATTTAATCAGCTGTACATGATTAAGTAATTAGATTATGTCATACCGGGATTCTGAGTTTCTTTAACTTTTTTATGAAAAATAAGTTTTGTATGTGTGTGTATTTGTGTGTGTGTGTGTGTGTGTGTGTGTGCCAGCCAGACTACAGACAGACAGACAGACGGACGGACGGACGAGCGGACAGACGGACGGACAGACAGACGGACAGACAGACAGACAGACAGACAGACAGACAGAACGACAGACAGACAGACAGACAGACAGACAGACAGACAGACAGACAGACAGACAGACAGACAGACAGACAGACAGACAGACAGACAGACAGACAGACAGACAGACAGACAGACAGACAGACAGACAGACAGACAGACAGACAGAGACTGATATACTGAATACCAAAGAATAATGAAAACTGTGAAGCAGTTACAATCGAAAGGAGATGTCAATGTTTTGGTAACATTCTCAGACGAAGAAGACAAATAACAACAAAAGTCAGTGATAAACACCTGGTAGGTAACACAGAGTGCCACCATGGGGATGCGGATCATTATACAAGGGCAACAGTCAGGGTGGGGCTTTGAAATAAAAAAAAAAAATTGCGTCCCATATTTGGACGACGATGAAGTAAGTGTGATAAAAAACAGGCATTGCAATTAGAAATAAACTGAGAAAGGATCTCCAAGAGAAAACTCATGACAAGCAATAAAGGGGTAAAAAAAAAAACGTTTGTTTCTTTACATAGTTTCTAAACGATTTCAAAACATAGAACCTAATTGAGAAATCGACTACAAGCTCTATGTGACCCATAAACGGCGCAGCAGATGATGTTGATGCAAATAAGGAACAGACACTTTACTCTCCAAGTTACAGAAACTATCACAACAGAAGCCTAAAAGACACAAAAACATTCAAAGAAAATAGAATGAGTGTATTATTTTCCCAATCGATCAATCAATCAATCAATCAATCACGACTCCATAATAAAGGTTGGCCGCAACTTTGTCTCTTGTCTTGGATGTTCACTCTTTCGAACTGCTTTTTGTCCATATTTTTATGTTGTCCTCCCACTTTTATAGTTGTATGCCTGTTGCTCTCATGCATAAGACTTTTCATTTAATTATGGTTCTCAAAAGAATGTTATGTCTTCTAATCTAGTCGAACTATTTTAAATGTTTTTGTTTTTTTTAATTATTATTCCTGTCAGCATTTCTTTTGTCATTCTTAATCTCTGCAGAGCCCCTTCCCTCTTTTGATTGTTTTTGTTTTCATGAAACACACACACACACACACACACACACACACACACACATTTTTCTGTATATCCACATCTCTAAGTACTCGATTACATTTTCTTGTTGCTTGTTCATTGTTTAGGGTTCCATACTATAGGGCGGAATGCACATAACAACTGACAGTTCGCGCTTTCGAACTTCTAAATTACTACATTACAGACATCCGACCAGATTTCTCTAATATGTTCAGACCAAATGTAGGAGATTAAAACACAACGTGGCCTGGTGGATACATACAGGCAGTGGCGGATCCTACTTGTTGCGTTGTCTGAGCCGAAAAAGTTCAGATTCGTCTGATTCTGCATCTCTCTTGTGGCTTAGCTCCCAGCTTCAGGCGACTATACTACAACCAGAGAGTTAATTAGGAAAATACATTCAATCAGAACTATCATCAACAACAACATCCTGAGAATGCAAGAAGAGTCGTAACTTGGAGAACTCTTCCACATATGGAATATTTTTCTTTCTTTCTTTCTTTCTTTCTTTCTTTCTTTCTTTCTTTCTTTCTTTCTTTCTTTCTTTCTTTCTTTCTTTCTTTCTTTCTTTCTTTCTTTCTTTCTTTCTTTCTTTCTTTCTTTCTTTCTTTCTTTCTTTCTTTCGGTTTCCTTCCTTCCTTCCTTTCTTTCTTTCTTTCTTTCTTTCTTTCTTTCTTTCTTTCTTTCTTTCTTTCTTTCTTTCTTTCTTTCTTTCTTTCTTTCTTTCTTTCTTTCTTTCTTTCTTTCTTTCTTTCTTTCTTTCTTTCTTTCTTTCTTTCTTTCTTTCTTTCTTTCTTTCTTTCTTTCTTTCTTTCTTCTATAAAAAATTTCCCCCTAACGAGAAATCGAAACCCTGCTCACAACGCAATGGGCAAGCACGGAGACCTACTGTTGGGAAAGTAAAGGACCCTTTTCATGGCAGTGGTGCATCGGGCATATGATGTTAGACTCATTTTTTCTATAGACTAATCGACAGACGAGGGGTGCTGACGTCAACATCACACCGGCCGTCTTTACCTCCCATGATTTTTACCTAGTACCAATTTTAGGCAGGGCAAACCTTACAAACAAGGTTGATATTGAAGGAGAGGTGGGGGGGGGGGGGGCGGGGGGACTTGGCGTCAGTGAAGATTCGAAGCCTCGAGGTTCGAGTCAGCAAGGAAACGTATAGCCACTACACTACCGGGGTTCTCATCAGTCTATACTGTATGTTACTATCTTTACATTATTTCTCATTACCCCTTAGTTCTATGGTGGTTTCGACATTCTTCTGTAAGCTATAAAGCCACGCGTCAGTAGCTTCCGTTCTGTTTCTCACATGTTTACAGATATTTGAAATCTTTTTTTCTTTCTATCCTTAGCATTCATCGGATGTAACCTCCAGCAGAATGTTCTCGTTCTTCGTCCATGTCTGGACTTTGGTCTTTTCCATAATTTGAGTTTTGCGTCCGCATTTTTTAAAACAAATATGGTTTGTGTGTACGCAGACTGTTGGTTCCTTGCCTCTCAAGAAGATGCACTTCGACCGAAAGAAATGTCTAATAAGTCGCCTTTTTTTCCACACAGTAAAGATAATAATTATCTGGCATCAATACAGACAATAACTTTTTTCCACACAGTAAAGATAGTAATGATCTGGCATCAATACAGACAATAACTTTTTTCCACACAGTAAAGATAATAATTATCTGGCATCAATACAGACAATAACTTTTTTCCACACAGTAAAGATAATAATTATCTGGCATCAATACAGACAATAACTTTTTTCCACACAGTAAAGATAATAATTATCTGGCATCAATACAGACAATAACTTTTTTCCACACAGTAAAGATAATAATTATCTGGCATCAATACAGACAATAACTTTTTTTCCTGCGAAGAGAAGATAGAATAAATAGGTATGACAGAACCAATGATTTGGAGCATTGGGAGAGAATTACGGAAATTCCAGTGATTCAAGAGGTGAAGAGAAGATGCTGGCAGCGGATAAAACACACATTGAGACAACTCAAGATCAACATAACTAGAAGGTCTTTACCCTAGAATCAATAGGGGCGTATAAATAAAGGTTAACCACCCCCACACCCCCCCCCCACCCCCTTTCCCTAAAAAAAAAATTTGAGAATGAGTCTAGAAAATGAAGTTTAAAAAATATAGTGAGTACATCAGGTTAGCTGCTTACGATAGCAGGGGATAGGAAGACATGGTGTGAGGTCGTTAAGGGCCTATACTCCATTTGGTGAAAGGGTAGTTGCAAAAGAAGAATATAAACAAGAAAAACGACTCAGCCACCAACAGTAAGATCCTCAATGTTGCAACTCAGCCCCCACAAACTCACAATTAAGATAACTAATCATTTTTAACACTCTAGCTAGTCATTGATTGGCTACTTATGAAGGGCCAAGTTTCAGAAATCTACGACAGAAGACACTTTCTTGAGATAACGAAAGCCATTCGGACATCGCGATTGGCTTCCGCCAAACCATAAGACATCTTCGTGACCTTGATGACCCGAGGCGGCAGACTTGTACACGATAAATGTTATCTCCATGAGCCAACATGATACACACAATCAACACTGGATGTGATGACAAGACGCGGACTTCTTTTAACTGTACATGTTTAAACATTTAAAATTCAATTCTGTAGGTATTTATTTTATGTGATTTTTTTTTTTAAATTGATGCTATTTAATTAGTATGACAAGTAAGTAAATTCACACAACTTATCAGCTCTCACAGAAGAAGAGGAAAGAAATTATGTCTTCCGTTCGTATTACCGGAAAAAGGAAAGTGATGTCTTGTTCATATTTCGGTTAGAAGACCAATTATGTCTTGTTCATATTCCGAGTAGGACAGTTCTGTCTTGTTCATATTTTGACTAGAGAACAGATCTGTTTTTCTCATATTTCGTCTAAAGTACAGGTCTTGTTTATATTCCTATCTTTGTCTCTCACCTACATTGTTTATATACGAGCTAGGAGGACATATCTGTCTTGTTCCTATTCTGAAAACAAGGACGGATCTATTTTAACAATATTTCCACAAAGAGAACATTTCTGCATAGTTCACATTTTAATTAGAAGGTCAAATCTGTCTTGTTCAAATTTCAAATAGAAGGGCAGACCTATCTTGTTCATATTTCGACTAGAAGAACAGTTCTGTTTCGTTCAGATTCCTGCTAGAAGGCCACACCGGTTGTGTTCATTTTCCACACTTGAAGATGACTCTAAGCTGTCGAGCCCAAGCTTTCTCCGTGGAAAACCTCCTAAGAATGGAAACATCAACAGTAGCAAACTCTTCGTCGCCACAACCACGCCCCTTAACACTACAACGACAGTTTCCCAAACTCCAGGCTCACAGCTGGACAACAAATTCAAGACCTCTGACTACTCCCGAGTTTCTAATTACCAGCACCCACAACAATACAAGTCACGTCTTAAATTCCAACGCCTTCGAAAATTCCACAAACACATTTTTGCTCCATCATGATCTGTTTCGCCGGGAAGATGGAAAGCCGATACAAGGCCAGCGAAAGTTCTAGAGCACCGTCCTTTTGTTTTTGTCACCGGCAGATGCATTTTTGTAATCATCCCGCGGTAATGAGCATTGCTGGTGAGTTAAATTTGATATCTTTGTTATCTACGTCACTATTATCATCGCTGTCACTCTGATCATTGTTATCGTCATCATCATTGTCATCATCATCTTCGTGGTCGTCAGCGTCATCATCGTCGTCGTCATCATTGTCAACATTATCATCGTTGTCGTCATCATCATCGTCGTCGTTGTATCGTCGTCAACGTTATCGTCATTGTCGTCATCTTTGTCTCTGCCGTCGCTGCTATCACCACTGCCACCATAAACATCCTCGTTACAAACAAACACCACCACCATGACCATTAAAACATCAATATCGTCATTACTATTATCTGGTAGTCTGGTAGTCTTGGTTTCAGCTTCATAGCAAACGGGTTGCCCCATCTTTGCTCCGCTCCTGTGCCAGCGAAAAACACTCAGAATGTCTATCACAGTCCCTTGTGGAAAGATTGACAGACTGCTGTCTCAGCATATCTAGCATAGACTCGCATTAAAGCATATGGTAGCCATCCGAAGTGCTAACACAAACAGTCCAACATTAGAAATGCAGTTCATCATTGATGATAGCAGAACTTGTCGTCAACAGATCAGCAGTTGTCCGCGTGATCAATTTTAATACGGGTCCCGCAAGCATTGAACAACAGGCATCGCGCCATTTTCTGAATCTACAATTCACACCACCACGTTGGTCACAGTCGAAAAAAAAACATTCCAAATGCAATCCGCAGCTCACAGGGTCACGCCATGCATTCAACTCAGAAGCTGGGCGACGAAACTATATCCAGTCTACAAATGGAGCAAAAATGCATCGGCCACCGTCCGGCAGAAGCAAAAAATTTGCCTCTGTTCGAAACGGCGCCGCTGCCTAGCGTCCATTTTAACCGGAAGTTTTCGTCATTACTATTATCATTAGTATTATCGCTGCAATCTTTGTGCCCATCACGAATATTAGCACCAGCATCATAATCATCATTGTCACAATTTTCAACATCATGATCATCACTTCGTCAACGCTATCTTCATCATGGACACTACCATCATCATATCGCCAACACTGCTGTCGTCACAGCGTTGTTACAACAGCTATCGCCTTTATCATCTTCATTATCATCATCATCATCATTATCACAACTACCATCATCAAATCATCAAAGAATCACCATTACAGCAAATACAGCCATTATCGTTATTATCACCAGTACTATCATCAGATCACACACAGAACCTACTTTACAACATCGTCATCTCAACATACTGCTGTTTTAGTGTTTGTGTTTTGATGACCTGAGGTTGAAAAGGGATGAAAAAGATAAGGACATGTAAAAAACGAAAGGTTGCAAAATAATTGTTTAAAGCTTATCTTCTTCTTCTTCTTTTTCTTTGCGTTCACCAGCTGTAAACTCTGGTGGAAAGTTTTAGTTATTTGTCCACTTCTGGACTGCAGTCCTGTTCCAGAACCTGAGTGTTGTGTGTGCATCCGTTTTACAGATCTGACACATTTGTGTACAGACTGTTGATTCCTTGCCTCTCAGGCAGATGCACTCCGACTTCGAAGGAAGCTCCCAATTAGTCGACTCTTACGACATGCTTTTGGGTAGGCAGTGGGTCTATTCTTGTTTTCCCTATGAAAGGGCCCTGGAACCCACACGGGGGGTTTAAAGCTAAAATGACGTCTACTCATGCTTAGAAAATCTTACATACAAAAAGCCCCTGCGTAACTGAGAGGGCATGTGTGTGTGTGTGTGTGAGTGTGTGTGTGTGTGTGTGTGTGTGTGTGTGGGTGGGTGGGTGGGTGGGTGGATGGGTGGGTGGGTGGGTGTGTGTGTGTGTTTGTGTGTGTGTGTGTGTGTGTGTGTGTGTGTTGCAGACAGCTTGGAAATTCCCGCTGACTATATTGTTTGTTCTGTATCTACGTATATCCCCATCTTTCCGTGCTCACACACACACTTATGTCTTCTCGTCTAAACATATCTGTGTCTCATGTGTGTTGACAATTATTCCTGTTTTATGTTTACCTGAGGCCGTTTCGGGTTCCATAGCTCTCTTTTTGGTGAAACAGAAGACTATAATCAGACCCACCCATACTGGACTACAGTTTTGTTTGTAATTGTTCTGCGGTGCTATACAGTCGAACTGGTTTTCCTGGATTGTTACAGGTTTGATTCTCATCCTTGAGATGTTAATCCTGCAGACTGCAATCTTGGAGGAAAAAAAACCTATTTAAAATAGGGATTTTCCCCTCGAAGTCGGAGCGCATTTGCCTGAGAGACGATAAACCGACAGTCTGCATAAAAACCATACCTATGAAGCAGATGTGCACTCAAAACTCAAGTCCTGTAACAAGACTGAAGTATAGAAGTGGACAAAACTAACACTTTCTACAGGAGTTAGCAGCCGGTGAACGTGAAGAAAGAAGAAGAAGAAGAAGTAGTTACCTTCAAATGTTCACAATGGGCTAGTTTAGTTATGTACCGTATCCTGTGTCTGCAGATATTGGCAGGTCGGACTCTTCCATTGTGGTTGAACTTTGCCACTCTGACCTCTGGACTTCGTTCCACAGACTTGGCACTGAGATGATTATCACAAAGTCTGGACGGTGGGTGTTTTTGTTTCAATGTGATTATTTTGTCTAGTCTAATATATAACCTTTCGCCTACGAGTATTTTACTACATAAAATGTGCAACCAACGGAGGCACGCATTGCTTTTAATATTGAATACAAGGGCTTTTTTCGAAGGCATACAGCACCGGCACCTTTTTTAAAGAATCATTTTTCCGGCATTCCAAGGTGTTCTTTGTAACCTTGGCTTCAGTCAAAGCCAAGATTCATAATTTCACTTTTCCTTTCTCCCCTAACTCGTTTTCCTTCCCGTTAATGTCTCCTATGTTCCGTGTTCTCTAAATCGTAGTCCGTAAGCCATGCCAGTTCGTCGCCGGTAAGATGCGTCAGGTTTTCTCCCTATGGTAACTTGTAATCAGTTTAAGGCAAAAAGGTTATTGGCCTGTTGTACCTTTGCATGGTGGAGGGGCTGCCTCCTTGCGGCCTCCATACAGGCCGTCTGGCTGATTCACGGTTACCCACTACTCCTGGAGACGCATGAAGCACTCAGGTTCAGCCAGACCCTCCTCCTTTTACAGCCGGGCTTAGGACCGGTCTTAGCTGAGTCCCAGCCCCCTCCACCCTCCCCCCCCCACACACACACAGATATATATACATATCTGTGTGTGTATGGGGAGGGGGGGGTGCTGCAAAGGTGTCGAACCACACATATTATATACATGATTCGTTAGATTATGCCAACATTACCGCAGCTAAGCTCACTTTTTTATGTCTGTACACACAGTCGTATGTTTCCAGCGCTGAAGATGCGAATTAATAATCTGAATCCAGACAAACATTACATTGTCCGACTAGAGTTTCTTCAACCGGACACCAGGAAATACAGATATATCTACCACAGGTTTGTGTGTGTTTGTTGGAATATGTTATAACCATTGCAGTTTTGTCAGTGTTTTATATGACACACGTAATCAGGAAGGCTGAATAAGATATTACGCTTGTGAAATTTACTACAAAACTACACCTACTTCAATGCACTTTTTGTGTGCTTCAAATGCTTTCTCTATTTGTGTATTCCTTTTTTTCACTGACCATTTATGTTTTTTATTTTTTATTTGTTGGTTCCTTTATTTATTTACACGGAATGTAAATGTGCCTAAAACACATACAACATCCAATAAATGCTGGGGTTGGTTCTGCAACGTCCTTATTTCTTTAAATTAAAAAACATGTTCGTTCTATTCTTTATTTCTGTCACTATACATAATATGTCTTTTCTATTCTCACATGAAAAAATATATATATACATACCAAGTTCTTTGTATCCGTGTTCGACGTTTTCATCTTCTTTTTCTGCACTCGTCATTAAAACGATTGATGTGGTGTAAAGTTAAGCTGCAATATCTGCCTATTTTGGCCTAAAATATCCAGTTTCAGTAAAAACTTTATTAGTCGCTTTGTACGACAACACCCATTCGGGAAGGCCTAGCGACTTAGTTCAAAAGTATTTTTGCTCAAAAATGTCTGATTATTTTCCCTCCAAAATATCTGAAAAGTTTCTCTCCAAAACATCTGATTACTTTCCCTTCAAAACACCTGATCACCTTCCTTTCAAAGTATTTTATCATTTCTCCCTCCACAACATCTGATCATTTCCACTCCAGTTCTCGTTGGATGGTATCTGGGTCTGGTGACAAGTTAACTACACCCCAGTTACACGTTAGCCCAGAGAGACCAGCTAGTGGTCAAGCTATCTGCTCACAGACTGTGTCATTTGAGAGACTGAAACTGACCAACGCCGAGCCATCCAGGACTGGACAAGTAAGTAAATGACTATGTCATCATATGTATAGTTCTTTTCTTGAATGATGCTATTATTTGGAGGTAGGAGATAGAGGCAACACTAACAGAATGTGGGGGGGGGGGGGGGGGGTGCTCAGCTCCCTAATAAATTTTTAGAGCCTGGTGTTTTTATTTTATTTATTAATTATTATTATTATTATTATTATTATTTGTTTAATGGCCAAAAAAAAAAATGAAATAATATATTTGAAATAATCAGAAATGTATATTCAGATGCTTAAAAAAAGATCTTCTGTTCAAGGCTGGTGGGAAGCAGAGGCAGCCTCTACCATCTTTTTTTTTTTTTTTTTTTTTTTGGGGGGGGGGGGGGGCACTTTATCTAGAGGAGAAAAAGCCAACAAGGAAAGGGGGGGGGGGGGGGGGGTTCAGCCAACATCTAAGATATTATTGGAGCTTGGGCCTCACTTTCTAGAAAGTAGAAGTCCAATGTGCATGAGCTCCCAGGTTTCAGCGCTAATTATATTATTATAATTACTGCGTCCATCGTTGGCATGGCCGGCCGTTCGTTTGATTTCAACTTGGTCTTAAACTAATGAACAGAGGTATGGAAACTGTATATTATGGGATGTCCAGGGGGCCTTTTTTTTTTTTTTGCGGCATACAGTACGGGAACAATTTTAAGCATCGTTTTTTAAAGTTTGATAAAATAGATACTTTGTGGTGAGTACCGGCACCTTTTTCAACCACTTATGGTTAGTACCGGCGCCTTACCCAGGGGATCGAGTCATTGCAAAACTCCAGTGTGCGTTGAGTTAGCACCATCTTTGTCCTAGCATATATGCTTGTGTAGTTGGTTATGAAAGAGTAGACAGGTTATGTAGACATTGTTAATGCCATTATAGAGGTTGAACGATCGGAGGATTCTGGGGCTGCACATCCACATCTTTACTAACAGTGCAAGAATTGGGAGTAAAGATCGGCATAGCCAGGCACGAGAAGGACACCGGACGCACGAGAAGTCTTGTCAAACAACATAAGACTGGGAGTATCCACCGCTCGACGCTGATGTATATGTTGAAAGGGGAATCTGAGCACCTATAGACATGTCCGGAGTGCCATGAAGTCATAACTCACACCATAACTCACTCACCGGCACTTCTTATTTCTAAACAAATCGCCCTGGTTGTCAAAACACAAATGTGACTACTCAATTCGTTTGTTTAAATGCTAACTTTAGAATTCTTCACAGGAAGTCATTGGTAATTTCAGGTTTCGCTAATTTCCATGCAAAAGTTCCAACCACAAGTTGTCATTCAAGAAGTTTATAATACCGACTGTAGTGACGTGGAGCACAGTGAGCAGTACGTCATCACGTTTCCACAAACGTCTTTTATGGCTGTCACGGCATATCAAAACCAACAGGTGGCTAGTTGTTGTGAATGTTGTTGTTCATTCTATTGCTACTGCTGTTGCTATTCATTATATTGTTACAGCTACTGCTAGCGTATTTATTATGTTGTTACCACTTCTGCAGTTGTTGCTCATTCTGTTACTCATGATTTTTTTTTTATGTTGTTACTGCAACGATGTTCATTGTGTTGTTACTGCTACAATGCTACACTGCTGGTGTGGTTATTATGGTGTTACTACTATTGAGGCTGATCTTTATTCTGTTGTTATTGCTTTTGTTGTTACTGCATATGCTGTTGTTGTTTATTATGTTATTGCTGCGAGTGCTGTTGTTGTTCATTCTATTGTTACTGCTACTACTATTGGTGTTCTTGTTTTCTTACTGCTACTGTTGTTATTGATTCTGCTGTTTTTCTTGTGGCCGATGTCCTTTGTTGATATTGTTTTTGTTGTTTTTTTATGCAGCTCTTGTTATTTTATGTTATCACATTCGATTTAAATGCAAATTGGACAGTCCTGCATTGCAGCAGCCATCTTACAGTACCTCTACTGATTGTTCCCATGAGTCGTTGGTTTCAGTGTCTACTATATTGACCTCGAAGACGTCAAATACTGGTTCACCAGACTTTACTCCCAGGTCGGGTAATCGGGTTAGCGTCTGAGGCTAGCCATTGTCCACTACCAGTATGGGCCGTATAGCAATGATGTTATAGCTCTGTCTACACTAATGCCCTAGATGCAGTAGGAAATTACTTGCCAGTTAGTCTTCCCGTTCATCATCCCTTACTTCAGCATGACCAAGGGTGTTAAAAAAAAAAACTCTTATTGTTACTGTTGTTGTTGTTTCCATTAGTACTCCTGCTGCTGTTGTTTTTAATTAATGTCGAATTGTTGTAGTTATTGTTATCACTTGAGGAGCTATTGCTGCTTTTGTTTTTTATTATTTCTGTTGCTATTATTTCAATGCTGTTGTTGCGACAATTTTGTTGCTTTGTCTGTGCTCTTGTTATTGATTTTGTTTTGTTGGTGTTACCTATTACTGCTATTGTTACTGTTATGCTATTTTTGTTAGTGGTATACTGCTGCTGTTACTATTGCTACAATTGCTGACTGAGATTAAGCCAACTTTGGTGGTAAATGCTCTAGCCCAGGGCCGTCTTAACAGAATTATAGACCCCTGAGGGAATCAGTGTGCTGAGGTCTCTACAACAAACACTCACAGGAATGAAATTGTTATTTGTGGGAAGTCACTCGACATACACATATTAGCACAAGGCCTCTATCCTCGTGAGAGCTCGGACAAGTTTCCAGCGGCTTATCCGTTAAGACGACACCGCTCTAATCATAGTTTAAAGCTCGAATGTTTTTACGTCTACATTCATAACTTTGTAGGGCTGTGCAGGACCGAGGGAGGTCATCGAGTTCGGGGATTTGGGGTCACATGGCTAGTGCCGTGACTGTTCAGATTAGGATTTCTGGCTGACTCACGATGTTAAATTTTCTTGTGGATTCCAACACGAGTCTCCGGCTTGAAGTCCCGACGATGTAACCGCTGTACCAGCCAACATATTGCAGAATATGTTAGGTGTAGTCTAACTTCTCGTCTCCTCCTCCCTGCCGTTGTCACTTCCGGCTGAATTTCCCAAACTCTTTATCGGTTGATGGCGCCAGTACTTCTTCAGATAATTTGCTACTCCCTTCGACAGCTCATTCACAAGGGCAGATAACGAGCTCTCCTGTCTAGCGCGACAGTCTTGTCACTTATTTGACCCTAACACCTTTCAGTAATTATTTCAATGGCTACAAATAAGATTAGATAAGTGTGGCGGGTTTATCGCTAGTGGCTGAAGCATAAGTGTATCTGCAGCTCTCAGTTTCCCGCGGCTAATGTGACTTTGAAATGAAAAAGTTAACAGTTTTATTAACAATAAAGACTACACTGTTCAAGGGCCCCCCCCCCCCCTTCCCCCCATATTCTCTCGTATTCTCTTTTTCTTCTTCTCCTGCTTCTCCTACCCCTTTACTCCTCCTCCATTTTTTTATAACTTTTTTTTTTCTTCTGTGTGCTTTTATTTCATAAAAGGGCATAAATCGTTAACATTAATCTTTAACATAAATCGTTAACGTAAATCGTTAACGAACTAACGCAAAACCGTTTGTAGCCTTCTTCGCCGTTTTGCCGGATTTGGCAGCTTCACTTTTCTATGGAAGGAAATAGCCCGCATAACGCCGACTTTATTCATTCGCCTCTTACGACATGCAATGTAGGTTACAGTGTTATTGTTCTTATTTGCCCTGATGAGTCCAGGAGTAAGTGAGTGTAAATACGTTACTCCTGGTGTCACAGAGTACGAGGATGTACTCTTCAACACTCAGAGAAAGTTACAGTCAGGTTGGTGGCTCGTGGTGTTGCTGTCCTGGAGCGAGCATCTTTCAGTAATAAAACTAGCTAACACGCACCTTGGATCTGAGCAAGACAGGGAACAAGCAACATACAAGCTCGTTCTCTGTCGTCTTGTACCTGCCTCAGCACCCTCAAATACTTCCAAATGTCCCCACTACTACTGGCCAACGAGCCAGTTGTGGATCTAGGGACCGAGGATAACTAACTTTATAATAGGGGAACAATTAAGGCACTCAAAAGAGCAGATCAGACATGAGCAACAAACATAAAGATAAAATTCCAAACGTATAAATCAGAGGAACAATCCAGCCACACACAATACAACTGTAGAAGTACACACACCATTGAGTTAGCAATACAAATATTGAGATAATAATCATTTCTATGGTAGAACAGAAATAAAAATAGAGAACATGGAGCATCCTCATGGTACAGAAATTGTGTTAAATCTTTAACAACAAAATGCATTAAGAAATAATTGTCCTACATAAGCTTGCTGGAGACCGGTCTTGAACACGGCCATCCGGCATGTTACACCTGGTATAGTACAGAAGCAGCATTTCTAGAAGAATATCCTGATAATGTGAGAATGTCATTTCAGAACGTCGCTCTCGCCACAGCATGCCTGAAAGGAATTCACTCCCTGACCAGCTGTCCCGCCAGCACCATCCTACCCAAGATATCACTTCTGTGCCCATCTTCTTCCTGGTTGGCCAGTGTCACTCTTTCTTGGCACCAAGCCTTCTTCTTCCTGATTGGCCAGTGTCACTCTTTCTTGGCACCAAGCCTTCTTCCTGGTTGGCCAGCGTCACTCTTTCTTGGCACCAAGCCTTCTTCTTCCTGGTTGGCCAGTGTCACTCTTTCTTGGCACCGAGCCTTCTTCTTCCTGGTTGGCCAGTATCACTCTTTCTTGGCACCAAGCCTTCTTCTTCCTGGTTGGCCAGTGTCACTCTTTCTTGGCACCAAGCCTTCTTCTTCCTGGTTGGCCAGTGTCACTCTTTCTTGGCACCAAGCCTTCTTCTTCCTGGTTGGCCAGTGTCATTCTTTCTTGGCACCAAGCCTTCTTCTTCTATTCTTTCGAATCCACTGAGGCACTTGTTATGCCCAAAATACTATGGAAATAAGAAGCTGTTTAATAGCCAAATTACCTTGATGTTCAGATCTTTTGAGATTTTTCTATTTTGCTTTCTTGGCCCAAGGTATTATAGGAAACGAGAAATGTAGAGTTGGTTGCATGCTAAAATCTAAGGATAAGTTCAGCAATTGGCGTGGGTTTATAGGTCGACCTGTGGAACCGGATGTTTTGGGTTCGAATCTGCACCCTGTTAGATACATATTTTTCCCCTTGACTTCGGCTCCCATGTCGACCCTGTCTTAAACCTTTTTTCAAGAAACTTTCAAATGAAGAAAGGCTGACAGTTTGATTTTGTTAGTATCACTCACTAGAGACCAGATAAGTAGGGGGAAAAAATGAAAACCTAGCTTGCTATCTTACGATTCATAACCGGAGGATAAATAAGTGATCTCTCTTTCACGACGCCATACTTATCGCTTCTGACACTCAGCAACGAGTACTACATCACTTAACAAAATTTCAGACACCAATAGTCGCTTGGAGATATCAGACACTTCACACAAAACAAATCATGTCTCTTGATGTAGCTGTTCCCGCCAGCCGTGTGTTTATCTATTTCACACCGTTATCATTATCTTTGTGTTTGAAAACTTCAAGTCATTTTCCCACGATCTTGGAATAATTTATGTTTTTGCGCGCTTTCTGAGCGTTTTATTTGTCGATATCGGATTCCTTCAGATTTCCGGTAAGGATTTCGGAGTGCATCTGCCTGTGAGGTAAGGAACCAACCGTCTGCATACAAATACGTCAGATCTGTAAAACGGATGTGCACGCAACACTCAAGTTCTAGAACAAGACTACGGTCCAGAAGTGGAGAACAATCAGAACTGTTCTTCGGAGTTTACAGATAGTGAACGCGGTGAGCGCACGCAAAGAATAAGAACAGGGCATTTTCAAATTAAAGCTCTGGGACCGCCCCCCCCCCCCCCCCCGCCCTTTTTTCCGCCCCCTCCCAATTTTTTTTAAAATTTCAATGATGAGGAACTGTTTTATTAAGTTAAACTAAAATTCTGTAAAATTTTTTTTTACCACGTTGGTGAACTTTAACATTTTATTTTATTTTGATTTAATGTTTTCCCCATTAAAGGACTACAGGTAGTCATGTTCTGTTGAATATTCAAAGAAACGAGGTCGCGTTAGCACAGTCGATAGGAGAATCGCTTTCAAATCCAGCTGCGACTCGCTGCACCCCTCGGTGTTCACAACCGGGCGGTTCCCGGGGTTCACCCAGCCTCTACGAAATGGGTACCAGAGTGTTAACACTCTGTGGTAAATGGAGGAACGTCGCTGTGGCTACGGAGTTACGCGCGAACGGCGACACAGGTGGACAATTTCTTATCAGCTGTCTGTACTGGTGGCAGAGCACTTATGGTTTATAACCGTGTGCAATGACGCTGGTTCACATCTCCTGACTTTACCTTTACTTTACATACACAGAAAAAAAAAATAATCCTACAAATTCCGGTGTTTACACAGATCCGACAATCCACGGAAGTTGGCCGGATTTTTAATGTCAACCTGTAGTAGCAGCAGCAGCAACAGCCGACTGCTGGTTCCTCCCCTCTCGGGTAAATGCTCCTTTCGAAGGAAATATTTCTAATTAGTGGACTCTTACGACATGCTTGTTAGGGGATAGTGGATTCCCCCCCCCCCCTTTCCATAGTGGGTCCCAGATCCAATACGTGGATAGCGCACATCAAGCATATTATTTTCATTCAGTTCAAATAGGCTAGTATGGGTAAGAATAAACAAAAGCCTGAGACAATAAACCAACATTTGATAATTTCTAGGAATTTTAAAAATATATATATATATATATTGAAAGAGAATTACATTTATGAAACAAAACAATAGAAATTATGTGAGGCTACTACAGATTATGTTGTTGTTTGCGGTCACCGGCTGTAGACCCAGGTGAAAAAACTTGGTTGTTCGTCCATTTCTGTTATTCGGCTTTGCTGCAGGACCTGAGTTTTGCGTGTGCATCCGTTTTACAGGTCTTGCTTTTTTGTGTGCAGACTGTTGGTTCCTTGCCTTTCAGGTAGATGTACTCCGAATTTGAAGAAAGCTCCAAATTAGTCGACTCCTACGACATGCTGGATGGGGAGGTAGTGGGTCTGTTCATGTCCTCCCCTCACCCACCCCTACAATGGGACTCCAGAACCCACACGAAGCCCTACAAATGGAAGGGCCTTAAGCTGTAGCTTTATTAGCTTATACCTGACTCCAATGTCTGCGTCTGTGGCTTAGGCATTGCGAACGCGCTTCGTAATACCGGAGTGCTGGGTTCGATCCCAGTTGCAGACGATTTGTCTTGCTCTGCTTCAGACAATGGTACCGAGAGCTGACCGCACATGAAGCAGTGGCAAACTAGTGAACGTAAAATCTGCCTAGAAAAACCACAACAGCTAATAAATGCTGGGGATTGTTCTGCAACGTCCTGTAAAGGATACGCAACTAACTGACTCCAACACTGTGTTGAAAGTTAGTGTCAAGTGTAACACTCTCGTTTAGTCACTAATGTATTTTTCAGGTGACTACATTGAAAATCGCGAGCAACCCCTTTGCCAAGGGTTTCCGAGAGTCTGGGAAGGCCAGGTAAAGTACAAACTGTTGATGGAAAAAATATAGTCTTTATTGATAATCATCGTTGTTTTTTTTTTTCCTCCTGCTTCTTCTCTTCCGCCTTCTACTACTACTAATACTACCACTCTCTTCTGCTGCTGCTAGTACTACCACTACTAGTGTTAGTATTGGTAGTAGTGGCAGTATTAGTTCATCAGCATCATAATCACCTCCATTCTCTTCTTCCTTTTCTTCTTCTTCTTCTTCTTCTTCTTCTTCTTCTTCTTCTTCTTCTTCTTCTTCTTCTTCTTCTTCTTCTTCTTCTTCTTCTTCTTCTTCTTCTTCTTCTTCTTCTTCTTCTTCTTCTTCTTCTTCTTCTTCTTCTTCTTCTTCTTCTTCTTCTTCTTCTTCTTCTTCTTCTTCTTCTTCTTCTTTGTCTCTCCTTTCCCCTCCTCCTAATCGTTTTCCAGCCTTCTCCATGCTGAGATGATAAGTATTGAATTATGGTGCTAGTTGCCACTATTGGGATGCAACTTTTCGGATCATAATAGTGTCAAACCTGTAGGTACAGCCAAAAAGGCGATATATAGTCCCTCGTGTAATGAAGATGTTATGAAATCAACTTCACTGTACGTTTCGTGTTCTTAGTCCTCTGGCTTATTGCTTTTTCCTGCCCGGTCTTATTTTGGCTAGTATTCATTTCCGGTGATTACACATGTGTCAGAGATTCAACTAGGCAGACAAACATGTGGATTTCTCTCGGATTGCTTCAGATAAATGATTTTTTTAAATGTTTTGTGGGGGTATTCCCATTCGTATGTGTGGCGTTGTCTATTCATGTGGTGTGCTGATAAAGGCTTACTGATTGCAACGTTCACATATCATTGGTGTTTGTGATAATGTGAAGCTGACTAGTTCTACTTTTTTCTTTGGGTTTAATATGCATAATCTTAGTCTTCTGATGCAGCAGTCATCCAAAGTTACTTACCTCTACTCACTGTTCTCGTGAGAATTTGGTTACAGTATCTTCTATTATTCCTGTCCCGAGTGCTGCCAGAAAGTTTCACCAGCCCTGAGATCACACATCTAAGACTAGATTGCAAGTCAACAGGACAAATCTCTGTTACTCTTTTAACCTCCATATAAGTTTATAGCGGGGCTCAGGTAACGGTAACACCAGCCTGGTGTAGCCAGCAGTCCGGTGCGGGTAAGGATAGCATAGTCAAAATATAATTTACTCTCCTATCCTGACCTCCACAACGGCATAGACAAGCTTATCCACGATTTACTCTCAGGTCAAGTAAATGGATCAGCGTTATCCACTAGCCAAGTCCGGACATCATCAACAATTCAACCTTCCAAGTTCTTCAATAGATTCTCAGCTTGTTAACAAATGTAAACACAAACACAAACATAAACTCTGTTTTATTTATTTTATTGTAAAAGTTACCCTGTTAAACCTGTATCTGAGGTCGCCGGTAAAGAATGCATGTTCATTATAAGTAGATAGACATTTTTCCCCATTTCCACCCCTCCCCCCCCCCCCAGCATTGCTTTTTGTAGGATTAAAACCTGATGAGATGGGAATCACATAGGTACAAATCCTGGAAACACACTTCAACCTATAAAACAGTGTGTACCAAGCCCCTTTCTGGAATAAAAGAATAGACCCGTGGACTCTTTCACAAGTAGTTGTACAAGATGGCTGATTTGGGTTTTCTTTCGAAATGGGAGTGCATTTCTCTGAAAGGCGAGGAACCAACTGTCTGCATACAAATAAGCCAGATCTGTAAAATGGAGTAGCACGTAAACGTAAGTTCTAGAATTAGGCTAAAATCCAGACGTGGACGAACAGCCGGGGTTTACAGCCACTGAACGCAAAAAAAAAAAAGTGAGTGGATAAGTGACGTTCAACCCCACCAGGAACGCACAACGAGTATGAACACCTGATAACACAAAGGGCCACTATTTGGATGAGAATCACCCGACCGCAAGTCACAAAACCCCTTTTCAACCGTTAAATTATATTATATATCGCCAAAAAGCAGTTTAAACCAAAAACTGTTTCTCTATAAATAAAAATAAAAAAAGACTGTTTTTAGTTTGGTTAAAAAAATCTTTTACAGAAACATTTTGTGTATGTATCGTTTTAATAGTTTCTTTTCGTTAGAAATTTGTATAGATAAAGTTAATTCTATTTCACAGAATACCGTTCGAGTCATTTGTGACTGGCTTGCCAAATTTATTGACTTACAACTCGTCAGCGAGTTATCTTCCAGGACTAATAAAACCTTCAACATGGCCTTGCTGCTTCCAGCAAGATTTGAACTCAAACTTTATTAATGAAAGCTGTGATACACATTCTAGTGTGAGTACCTGTAAGTATGCTTAACTACTTTCCCATTTATTTAGTTAGAATTATTATGTGTTTTTGCATGTTGATGCAATAGCACGAACATGATAAAAGCATAGTGCAGGAAGAATTCACCGTGGGATCTGGCCGACACTCTACCACAGAAAAACAAAACATAAGACAGCTAACTGTACAATCATAATTGGACCTCTTTGCTGGTTAATACTAGTGTATGATGTGAGGTGTAGGTATTATAATACATGCGGCTTGGTGGATTAAATGGTCCCCCCCCCCCCCCCCCAAAAAAAAAAAAAAAAAAAAAAAAAACAGCTACCATACAGAGCCTCCATAAGAGGGCATCGTTATTTGAAAGAAGAAAATAACGAGAGTCACAGTAAATCCAGTAAACCTTCGTAAAACATTCAAAGAAGAAGTAACCAGAGCCACCATAAATCCAGTGACCCTCAGTAATTTAAAAAAAAAAAATATATATATATATATATATATATATATATATATATATATATATATATATATATATATATATATATATATATATATATATATATATATATAGCAGCGCCTTCATAAGGTGGCTTCGTTTTACCCCCTTCTTTATGACAATTTAATTCACCTAGAAGCATTGATTATAATATCTATCCATTACATCATACACTTCTGCCACTGAAGATGAGAACGGCGCGTACTTATGCCTACGTCTGGAGTGCTGTGATGTTAGTTCTTTACTCAGGTTAACTCAGTTCATGTGTGTATGCGCTGGGTGGGAGAAACACTGAGATATTCTAATCTTGCCGAAGAAGGTGAGTACAGTCATGATTCGTGCAGAGTGGCATGCTTTGTCTCTTTTCTCCGGGATATGCAGGTGTGTTGGGAAATGAGCAGACAGATAGACTGACTGGCTCTGCTCAACCTAGTGGAAGACTGATGCATGATAAGGCAAACGTCGTCAAGGCCTTATGGAAACACGTGTACAATTCAGAGTAGCAAAAGGATCACCACTGTCTGGTGACAGCGAGACAGCAAGGTGTGGCGAGAAGATCTGGCCGATACTCTAGGCTGAGAGGAAAGACAAGACGAATGTATAATTAGACTGCTACTGGCACCATTGGTATTGGAACTCTGCGCTGGCTGCTGAAGATGGGGACGGAGCGCTTGTGTGAATGCCCCTATTGTTGTGATGTCAGTTCTTGAACTCAGCTCAAGGACTAGCGATTAATTGTCACCAGGTGTTGGTCGCTCGTTGGGCGGTCCTGGTCAGGTTGATCGTCAGTCACTAGCGATTACCGTATACTTGAACCGTCGCAGTTTGTGACCCCCTTTTTTATTTTAAGGCCCCAGCCTGACTGTCGTTGGGACCCTAATGTAACTTAACGGTTGAACGAGTTTCTGGGACTTGTGCCTCGGTGATTATCATCCGAAGGGTGGGTATTATCATCCGAATGGTAGCACTTTGTGTCACCTGGTGTTTATCGTTGTCTGGGTGGTCCTGGAAGGATTGAATGTCACTCACTCAATTACTAGCAATTGTTTTTTTTTTTTTTTTCTGGATTGAAATAAGGAAAGTGGCTCTTTGTGTCACTAAGTGCCAAATATTCAGTTTTCAGTAAACTTCATCATCATCGTGGGCCCTGCATAGCAATATAGGCTCTGATGTCTATCCGCAGATTTATATCTTGGGTATTTTGAATCAATTCCCCGACGATTTTCCATCATACTGTCGCTTTAGGCCGTCAAGCATCGTCTCTATCTTGGTTTGCCGCTGGTTTTTCTATCGTTGATCTTTACAGTTATCATAATATTCTCCAGTTTTCTCTCTTCGCATCAAATGACAGAAGAACGCTTTCTTAAGTTGAATACAGTTTTCAAATCTCATTAACAATTTGCAGGCAGTCGTTGTTGGTTACTCTGTCTGTCTCGGTATCCGCAGCATGCGCTGAGTAAACACAGTATTTGGTAATTCTCATTTCAGTAAGTCCTTTCCCCCCTCTATCTCTATGCTTGGGATCCACTGGTCAAATAGTTTGAACACTAGTTAACCCCCCCCCCCCCCCCACCCCTCTTTTTGTTGTCTCTATTCATAGGACCGACTGGTCAAATAGTTTTAACACCCGTTCCTCCCTATTTTCCCCCTCCCCGCTTTTATTTTCGCTCCTACGTCTGGATAAATTTTGGCACATTAGAGACAGTAAAAACAAATATCTTTATATATGGACATAATTCCTTTCCAGTACCTAGCTGCAGACTGTCCAGTGAACTACTTGGAATAACCGTCCCGGGAGCTATCAATATAATCTCTAAGGAGGTTAAACTGGGTACCTGGATTTGTCCTGTTCAATTTCCATCCAGGATACAACTCGAAACTTGCTTTACAATCTTTGGATAGCTGTCCCGGGGGGAACAGGGGTAGGGAGGGGGAGTGGACATCAAAGAGCTTTTTTTTTTGTTTTCATTGTATAAATGAGTGTATACGTCTATACATTACAGGTGAAGATCACCGTGCCAAACTGTTCAAAACAGAGGTCAAAAACTGCAAAACAAACTGCCTGAACTTTGACATGAAGAGAGATAATTCCTCTGTGCATGAAGTACGGTACAAATCACAGGAAACGATAGCCGACCATCACCTGTTACCACATTCACTTCATCTACAGCAACGTCAAGAAGAAGATCTAAAACAGCAGCTGCAGCGTCAACAGCGTCTTTCAACACAACACTTCAAAATGCAAGCATTGTTTCATCCTTTACCTGTTAATGTAGAGTTACTACGACATATTCCAGTGCCAACAATTGATATACTGACCCATGAAGACCCTTCCCAATTCATACCCATACAAAAGAAGGTGTTAGCTTTGCCTCGATCTGAACATATCAAGTCAGAACATCCGTTTAACCAACTCTCTGATGTTTATATCAAGCCAACAAATTCGTCAACTGCCAATAGTCTTTCGTGAAAGAATGTTTCCATGGCATTAGAGGACGGTTCGCATTGTTTTGTATGAACACAACTCCACAACAGTGATAAACTGTCAGCAGAGTCTCCGACTGTGCCAACTCCTTGAATATCTTCACGACCGTGTGTGCAGTCTAACTAGACTCTTAGAAGCGGTCATCGCAGGCTATTTCATGATGCATATGTTACCCCTTTGCCTTCACAACAGCCGAGCTATCTCACCGAATCAACGAAAACAGACTTTCAGTAGACTGTCTCAAGCACATGATGTGACCTAAATATATGTATATTTGGTGCTTTCGTTTTTTTTTTTTTAAATACCCCAAACAGACTGTCCAATTTTTCAGTGGGTGGTAGACAGGCTGCATGAAGTCGTCGGAACTAGGTTGCATGCAGTTGTGGGACCTAGGCTGCACTCTCTCGTGGAACGTAGGTGGGTTAAGTCCAGTTCTAGGTATTTTGGGGTAATTTAAAGCCCCATAAAGCCGCGAAATCCGGTCTTACCACCCTATAGAATATTGGACTGTCCCCGTGATGTCATATGGGTTGACTTATTACGAAAAAAACCCGAGTATTTGATTTTCTGCACAGCGGTTCACAATCTGTGGCCAGTAGGCGGAGTTCGGCTCTTCAAGTAATTAAATTCTCTGTTGGAGAAAAACACAATTCACTCTCTAAAAAAGATTGCGTTCAAATAACAATTAAAAAATAAATTTGAAAGTCGCGTCATTGTTTTATTATATAATTACCAGTATTATCTTCATCCAGCGTTATCGTTTTATCGTTTGCAGATTAAAGAGAAGTGACTTTTCCACTTCTTAGTGCGAAGTTTTTCAAACCATATGTCGCGACACCTTACTGTAAAACTTGAACAGAATAGTTGTAATAATGGTAGTTATTTGTGTTATTCAGTTTTCTTCTTCTTCAGCATTCAGAGTCCTTGGAGATATCACCCGCCTCCACTCAACTTTCTGGTTGTCCTTATCTTTCCAGGTGGTGACTCCAAGATTTTTATAGGTCTGTCTGGATATTACCTCTCCATAGTCTCCTGGTCTGCCTCGTGGTCTGTGACCACTCTATTCCCCCGTGTACACAGCTGTACCTCTCTGGCACCACTTCAGTCTATTAGCCACAATGACGAGAGTAATATATGGTGATGTAAACAGATTATGCATTTCGTTGTTGCTTCTCTATTCTCCTTTCCCCGCTGTTTATATATTTGATAGGTCCAAAGATTGGTCGTAAGACTCTGTTTTCGAAAATTTGAAATAATACCTCATCTCGTTTAGTTGTGCTCCAGGTCTCAGAGCCATATAAAACTACTGGTCTCATCAACGTTTTACATATTTTGATCTTGGTGTTGCGAGATAAAGACTTTGACTATAGCAGATGTTGAAGGATAAAGTTTACTTTATTTCCAGATTGTATTCTAGATTGCATTTCTTTTCTCGGCATGTTGGAGCAATTTAGGTTTACTTCCAAGAACTTATATATTTCCCTTTGTTTGATTTTCATATTATCGATTTGTATGTGGTCAGACTTTAAATACTTTTCCTATCTTGTTACTACCATACATTCTGTCGTATCTTGATTGAAGACTAGTCATTTTGTGAGCTGCTTCTTTGAGAGAGACAATGGATTTTGTACTTGATATTAAACCGAATCATTACTTCAGCTACAGGGAGCGTGTTTTGTGCTTCATACCATCTTCAGGTGGTAACGAAGAGAGTCGGAAGAGGGGAGGACGAGGAAATTGAAAGAGAAGAAGGCATAGAAATAGGAGAGCCGGAGCCCGGAGAGTACAATTAGACACGTGTGCAGGCTTCATAAATTTGTGCGAGGTAAAGAGTGGGTCAAAGTCTTGTGGAGGGTTCTTATCACTTTGGGTCGTGAGTGCAGGGACTGCCCAGCTGTCGCTGCAGAATCAGAAGTTCAACAAATGATTCACGACAATTCCCGCCTAAGTGATGTGTTTATCTATACAGATGGCTCTGTGTTAAGAGGACAGACGAGGTGCATGGAGGTTTATAGCAAAAACGAATGGACGTCGCTTAGTGCAACATGCTAGACGTTGTGAGTGCCCTCTGGGAGCGAGTGAACAGTGCAGAAGCGCATGTAGATCATTACGGTCTGAGGAGAATGGCGCTGCGAGGAGTTACCAGGGGATCTAGTCGACGCTCAACACTCAAGGGAAGGGCGAGACGGATATACAATCAGACAGTTACTGATGCCATCAGAATTGTAACTCTTCATTTGCTGCTGAAGATGGGGACAGGGCGCTTATGGGGATGAACCGAGTGCTATGATGTCGATTCTTAATTCAAATTTCAACATTTTTTTTGAGAGAGAGAGAGACAATGTTTATACCGTCTCTAATTCATTTTTCAACGTTATCAATGTCATCGACAAAACTAAGTATTCTCGTAGTTTCCCCTAAAGTACACTCTTTTTTTCAATTTGCTTTTAATGTTCTCTAGGGCCAAGTTGAACAGAAATCGAATACCTTGCTTTAAACAAGATGTTCTTTTTAACGGGGTCTGGTTTTCTTTATGTTTCCATATTTTAAGTGTCTTCCATATATAATTTGGTCATGGTTATTAATTTCTTTGGTATTCCAAAGTCCTTCAAAGCATTTCATAAACTGTTTCTATGTGCAGTATCATATGCCTTTTTTACAATACACAAAAAGATTATGTACATCTCTTCTATTCCAAATTTTGCTCTGCTATTTGTCGTAAAATGAATATCTAATATATTGTCGATCTTTTGTGTCGGAAACCGGCTTAGTAATCACCAATTATATCTTTGAGATATGGGTTTAGCCTGTTTAACAGTCACGCTAATAGTATCTTATAACTTGTAGACAATTGTGATATTCCTCTATGATTTTCACTTGTATACTTGTCTCCTTTCGTTAAAAAAAAAAATTGGTATTAATAATGACTCTCTTCACTCGTGGGGTTCCAAACTAGTTTTATTGATTCGTATATCTTTAAATGTAATGCATGATCAATTTCTTTTATAAGTCCAACAGTAATTATATCAGCACCAGCTGCTTTAGTTTTATTACTGCTGCTAGTAATTTTGAAACCTTTGGGTTATCCTTTACCGGTTCCATAAAAATGTACTCCTTTTTTAGTGCCGGTTCTATTTGTAGGCTTATTAAAATGAGCCAGGTCTGTGAACAATTGGACTATTCCAATGATAGGGGTAGTAGAATGCTTCCTTATCTATAGCAAAACGCAAACACCCCATCACCCCACCCCTCTTCCCCTCGAATCCTCCTTCCCTTACGTTCCACCAAAATACATACGCACATGGTAAAAACACACATACACGCGCACATCATACAGACGCGCACGCGTATCAACTTATATATATAGACACACACGTGCAATCGCATTAACTCATTCATACAAATAGACACATAAGCACTCTCGCAAAAACTATCACCCAAACTTACACCACGCTCTCTCTCTCACTCTCTCTCTCTCTCTCTCTCTCTCTCTCTCTCTCTCTCTCTATCTCTATCTATCTATCTATCTATCTATCTCTCTCGCTCTCTCTCTCTCTCACCCTTGCTCTCATACCACGCAAACAATAGCAGTTCCACGGATTTTTCGATAGATCAGTGTTATTAAGTAATTATTGACTTGGGACGTCACAACCCTAGGGACACTTCCATAAAAGCACTATCTCCATATGCAACCAGAAGCGCAGAGATCTAGCAGTTGTTTGAATTGATTGCAACACTTATCAGTGTTTATTCTCAGTTAGTTCACAGTTGCCGTTCCACAACCATTTGCTACCTAAAATAGAACACAATTCATCTTCAGCAGCAAAACAACAGGGTCTTAACATCAATGGGGATTTCGTGACCTGTCTTGCAAATGTTGACTTGAGCAGAATTAAGCTGAGCTAAGTCGATGTGAGTTGAAGTAAACTGAGTTGTGATGAACTGAGTTCGTGTGACCTGAATTCATGATGTCAGCTGTTTTGTGATGAGCTGAGTTGCTGTGAGCTGAATTCGTGGTGTCAAATGTTTTGGGATGAGCTATGGTCATGAGCGCCTAGTGTTCGAGTGGAGTAATGCTGAATAATAAAATGTGACTTCACAGCTCAACAGCGGAAATGGAAAGACACGCATAAATACAACCGAATCCTTCGACCAACGTCTTTATTAGCAGAGTACTAAGTGACTGAAAATCTCAACTGACAAGACAACAGAGCTTCTAAACAACAAAAGGTTAACACGAAAGAAAGAAGAACGTAATTTGGGTTGGAGGGTGGTGGTGTGGTATCGACAACAGAGGCTATACTGCGAAACGAAAAAAGGAATTTGAAAAAACAAATAGTTGGAGAAATAAAAAAATAAAAAAATGTAAAAAAAAGTTAAATATAGCTGTCCTGAATATTAATCCCTACAGGACTGAGAACGCCAAAACTGTGAATGAAACCAGTAACTGAGATATCGCTTAAGCCTTAGCTGTCAGAACTGTTAAAATGGTAGGGATACTGGTTTGAGAGCCTTATAACGAATATCCTGACGATTTTCACAGAAAAAGATATGCTAGCTTCCTAGCTGTTCCCCCAATGTGTGCCTTACTGCATTGTGTTGGCGTGCGTGCGAGCGTGCGTGTGTGTGCGCACATATGATGACATAAATTAGGTTACGCCGTTTACAAGTAAATGCTCGCCATATGTGAAATAAATACTTCAGGAAGCAGGCCGAAAGGGTCTTGATCATAAATGGACATGTCTGCATCTAGTCCGGGAGCATTGATTCTTTCTTTCTAATAATGAGTCACTGATACCAGGGAAGAGATCTAGATAGAGGCTTTAATTTCGTCCTGATATCAAAAAGTTAAAGTAAAGGACCCTTTTCCTAATACCTGTATTAGGCGTACAGGGCATATAGGGCTAGACCTAAATTTTTAAAGATCAATCGGCACAAAATGGGTGTTGCTGTTGGCATCCCGCGGGCCGCCTTTACTTCCAGGGACTGCACCCGGTACCCACTTAATGCTGGGCCGACCTGGGAGCCAAGGTCATTTTTGTAAAAAATGTCCGGATCCGCCAGGGAGCGAACTCACGACCTTTCGATCCGCGGCGAGCGTCTAGCCGCTCGGCCACGGTGACTCCCCGCCCTGATATTATCTAGCATAAATTGAGCCATGAAGTTTTACACACCAACTGCCTGATATGATGTTACATTTTCATTTCTGTAAACCAAAGAACGCACATAGGATCATTGGACAGATCGGCCATTTGGCATTTGTGATGCGCTGATTTTTTCTGCATGTTTTTCTCAGGTTGTTGTATGTTGTAGGGGTGTCACCTTTTGTTATTTTCAGCGATATAAGCATTCTATATTCCTTATTGCGAGCGGCCAGTACGTTCTATTTTCCATGTCATCAGCGGCCGGCATTGTGTGTATTGCTTGCGTTGTGCGTTCGCTCTTCATCGCTATTACTACGGCGTAAGCTGGCAACGTGAAATTCACCATGAATTTCCTTCAACTGTCAGCACTGATGAGCGACAAGCAGAGTAGAGTTGCTTTTCTGTAAAGCAACCACCCCCCCCCCCACCCCCACCCCGTTCCTTATCAGAGCTCGCTCAAAAAATGTCACCTTTTTTTTTGACACCAGTGACGGTTGCAGAAGAGATATACTTGCGAGAGAAAAGAAAACTAATTGAAGCATCGCTCGTGAACAAACAAACAAACAAACAAACAAACAAAAAACTCGCTTAATGTCACCTGCCACAAAAGAGACCTTCACACTTTCGTGTCGGGCCTCAAACGAGCGGAAGCCACTTTTCCTCGTACGGAGTGTATACACTGAGGAGGCGAAGGAACACATATTCTAACACCCCTACAACATAGTACAACCCGTGGGAACAGGGTGTGTGTGTGTGTGACAATATGATGGAGCGCTTGTGTGATGATGACGCTTCTTGAACAGTACAACTCATGCGGACATGGTGGGATTGAACGTCAGTCACAAGCGATTACTATATACTTACTATATACCCGTCGCAGTTCTGAAGCACCCCTTTTTTATTTTAAAACCCCATCCCGACTGTCGCTGGGGGCCCTAATGTAACCTAACGGTTGAACAAGATTCCAGGACTTGTGCCTGGGCAATTATCATCCGAATGATGATACTTTGTGTCACCTGGTGTTTATCCCTGGCTGTGTGGTCCTGGTAGAGTTATATGTCACTCACTCACTTACTTGCGATTTTTTGTTCCTGCTGGATTTGTGTGACTAAGTGTCAAATATTCAGTTTGCAGTCAGAAAGAGGTAATTCAGAAATATATATAAGTGGCTGTAATGAGGAAGAGGGATATGATGTGCGCTGAGCACACTTCTTATCATCCTCATCATGTGCCCTGCATAGCGGTATAGGCTCTGATGTCTCTCCGCAGATTTATATCTTGGGTATTTTGAATCAATTCCTCGACGATATCTCACCATGCTGTCGCTTTAGGCCGTTTAACATCGTCTCTATTATGGTCTGCCGCTGCCTCTTCTATTGTTGATTTTTACAGTTATTATAATCTTCTCCAGTTTCCTCTATTCTCATCAAATTACAGAAGAACGCTTTCTTAAGTTGTATATAGTTTTCAAATTTTCATTAACCATTTCCATGCAGTCGTTGTTGGTTACTCTGTCTGTCCCGGTATTTGCAGTATGCGCTGAGTAAAACAAGGTATTTGGTAATTCTCATTTCAGTAAGTCCCCCCCCCCCCCCCCCCCCCCCCCCCTTTTCATCTATATGCATAGTATCGACTGGTAAAATAGTTTAAAGGCGAGTCAACCGCACCCCCCCCCCCACCCATTCCCCCACCCCCTACCTAAATCTCCATGCATAGCACTGACTGGTCAAATAGGTTCAACACCCGTCCCTCCCCCTTTCTTCCCTCCCCGCTGTCTTTTCGCTCCTACTTCTGCATAGATAATGGCACATTAGAGACAGTAAAACAAATATCTTTAGTTATTGACATATTTCTTTTCCTGTACCTAGCTGCAGACTGTCCAGTAAACTACTGGGAATAACCGTCCCGGGAGCTATCAATACAATCTCTTAGAAGGTTAAACTGGGTACCTGGATTTTGTCCTGTTCAATTTCCATCTGGGATACAACTCCAAACTGTTATACAATCTTCAGATATTCACCCCGATGGAATTGGGAGCTCGGGGGAGGGGAACATCAAAGAGCCTTTATGTCTAATTTTATAAATGAGTGTATACGTCTATAAATTACAGCTGAAGATCACCGTGTCAAACTATTCAGAATAGATGGCAAAAACTGCAAAACAAACTGCTTGAACTTTGACATGAAGAGAGATAATTCCTCTGTGCATAAAGAAGGGTACAAATCACAGGAAACGATAGCCGATCATCACCTGTTACCACATCCACTTCATCTACAACAACGTCAAGAAGAAGGTTTAAAACAGCAGCATCAGCAGCGTCTTTCAACACAACAGTTCAATATGCAAGCATTGTTTCATCCTTTGCCTGTTAATGTAGAGTTACTACGACATATTCTAGTGCCAACAATTGATATACTGACCCACGAAGACCCTTCTCAAATCATATCCATTCAAAAGAAGGTGTTAGCTTCGCCTCGATCTGAACTTACCAAGTCAGAACATCCGTTTAACCAACTCTGTGTCAACAAATACGTCAACTGCCAACAGTCTTTCTTTCGGAAACAGACGTTCAGTAGACTGTCTCAAGCATATAATGTGACCTAAATATGTGTATATTTGGTGCTTTCGTTTTTTTAAAAACCCTAAACAAACAGGCCAATATTTCTGGAGGTGGTAGATAGGCTGAATAAAGACGTGGGTGCACTATCTCGTGGAACGTAAGTGGCTTAGGTCCAGTTCTAGGTGTTTTGTGATATTTTAAAGCCCCACAAAGCCAGGAAATCCGGTCTTACCACCCTATAAAATATTGAACTGTCCCTGTGACGTCATCTGGGTAGACTTATTACGAAAGTACTGAATATTTGATTGTCGGCACAGAGGCTTACAAACTGTGGCCAGTGGGCGGCGTTCCGCTCTTTAGGTAATTGAATTCTCTGTTGATGAAAAACATAATTTACTCTCTAAAAAAGACTGTGTCCAACCAACAATTAAGAAAGTCGTGTCGTTGTTTTATTATATAATTACCAATATTATCTTAATCCAGCGTCATCGTTTTATCATTTGAAGATTACAGAGACGTTACTTTTACACTCCTTAATGCAAAGCTTTTCAAACCATATGTCGCTGCACATTATTGTAAAACTTGAACAGAATAGTTGTAATAATTAGGGCTGTACCGAATAGTGATTTTTACTATTCGGCCGAATACGAATAGTGGGACCAAATATTCGGCCGAATACGAATACGAATGTATAATGTATAAAATATATCTATAAAAAACACACATTTAAAATATCAAATGTAGGCTGAACTTTTACTTCACATAAAGTAGCACAGAATAGTCATCTTCTTCTTTAGCATTCTGAGCCCTTGAGGTTTACTGCTGCAGATATCACTCGTCTCCATTCATCTCTCTGGCTGGCTTTTTCTGCACAATTTGTGACACCACTTGTTTGCAGGTCTGGCTGTACATTATAACTTGAACTTTTTTTTTTTTTGGGTCTGCCTCGTGGTCTACGCCCATTCCTCTCTCAGATGTATACAGTTTTTACTTCTCTGTCATCTGACATTCTTTCAATATGCCCCAACCATTTTAGTCTGTTAGCTCTCATGATGCCAGTGATGAATAGTGATTTAAACTGATTATGTGTTACGTTGTTGCTTCTCACTCTCCATTCCCCGCTGTTAGCATCTTTGATGAATCCAAAAATTTGTCGTAAGACTGTTTTCAATAACCTGTAATAAGGCTTCATCTCTTTCAGTTGTGCTCCAAGTTTCAGAGCCATATAAAACGACTGGTCTTATCAACGTTTTAAATATTTTGATCTTGGTGTTGCGAGACAGACACTTAGACTTCAGCAGACGTTAAAGGGCATAGTATATTTTATTTCTAGAATGTATTCTAGATTGTATTTCTTCTCTCAGCATGTTGGTGTAGTTTAAGTTTGCACCCAAGTACTTATATGTTTCCGTTCGTTTGATTTTCATATTATCGACTTGGATGTGGCCAGAGTTTATATTCTTTCCATGTCTAGTTAGTATTCGTACAGAATAGAAAACATTTAAAAACATTTTATGTCTTTCATCCTTCAGTCTGTCTGTGGTAACTAATAACTAGAAATGAAAGAAACCTAAGTATTATAATGTTGGAGCAGTTCAGGTTCACTTCCAAGTACTCATATATTTCCCTTTGTTTGATTTTCATATTATCGATTTGTATGGGGCCAGACTTTATATACTTTTCCTATCTTGTTACTACCATACATTCTGTCGTATCTTGATTGAAGACTAGTCCCATTTTGTGAGCTGCTTTTTTGAGAGAGACAATGGATTTTGTACTTAATATTAAACCGAATCATCCCTGCAGCTACAGGGAGCGTGTTTTGTGCTTTATACCATCTTCAGGTGGTAATGAAGATAGTCGGATGAGGGAAAGACGAGGAAATGGAAAGAGAAGAAGGCATAGAAATAGGAGAGCCGGCACCCGGAGAGTACAATCAGACACATATATAGGCTTCATAAATTCGTGCGAGGTAAAGAGTGGGTCAAAGTCTTGTGAAGGGTTTTTATCACTTTGGGGGGACTGGCCAGCTGTCGCTGCAGAATCAGAAGTTAAACTAATGATTCACGACAATTCCCGCCTAAGTGATGTGATTATCTATACAGATGGCTCTGTGTTAGGAGGACAAACGAGGTGCATGGAGGTTTATAGCAAAAACGAATGGACGTCGCTTAGTGCAACATGCTAGACGTTGTGAGTGCCCTCTGGGAGCGAGTGAACAGTGCGGAAGCGCATGTAGATCATTACGGTCTGAGGAGAATGGCTCTGCGAGGAGTTACCAAGGGATCTAGCCGACGCTCAACACTCAAGGGAATGGCGAGACGGATATACAATCAGACAATTACTGGTGCCATCGGAATTATAACTCTTCATTTGCTGCAGAAGATGGGGACAAGGCGCTTATGGGGATGTACCGAGTGCTATGATTTCTATTCCTAATTCAAATTTCAACATTTTTTTTTTTTTGAGAGAGAGAGAGAGAGACAGTCTTTATACCGTCTCTAATTCATTTTTCAACGTTATCAATGTCATCTGCATAACCAAGTATTCTCGTAGATTTCCTTAGAGTACTCTTTTTTTTTTCAGTTTGCTTTTAATGTTCTCTAGGGCCAAGTTGAAAAGAAGTAGAGTTTGACTTTCTTTATATGTTTCCATATTTTAAGTGTCCTCCATACATAGTTTGGTCATGGCTATTAACCCCTTTGGTATTCCAAAGTCCTTCAAAGCATTTCATAAACTGTTTCTATGTGCACTATCATATGCCTTTTTTTTACAATACACACAAATTGTATGTACATCTTTTCTATTGCAAATTTTTCTCTGCTGTTTGTCGTAAAATGAATATCTAATCTATAGCCGATCTGTTGTGTCGGAAACCGGCTTAGTAATCACTCAGTATAGCTTTGAGATATGGTTTTAGCCTGTTTAACAGTCACGCTAATCGTATCTTATAACTTGTAGACAATTGTGATATTCCTCTATGATTTTCACTTGTATACTTGCCTACTTTCTTTTAAAAAAAAATAGGTATTAATAATGACTCTTTTCACTCGTGGGGTTCCAAACTAGTTTTATTGATTCGTATATCTTTAAATGTAATACATGATCAATTTCTTTTATAAGTCCAACAGTAATCTTACATCAGCACCAGTTTCTTTAATTTTATTACTGCTACTCGTAATTTTGAAACCTGTGTTATCCTTTACCGATTCTATATATAAAAAAAAGTACTCCTTATTTAGTGCTGGTTTTTCTTGTAGGCTTTTTAAAATGAGCCAGGTCTGTGAACAATTGGACTGTTCCAATGATAGTGGAAGTTGAATTTCTTGGCGCTCCTTTGAATCATTTCCCAAAATGGCGGCATGCCACATTCTGGCAATAAAATATCCAAAAATATCCGAACGACGGTGTTCGCGTATATCTAAAATACGGACTTTCTGCCAAGGAACAAATCGCGGCAAAGGATTACTTGACAATCAATATCAACATTTGCACACGGTACTAGTAGTAGACGATAAATACCGACCGTTGACAACAATTTCGAGCGTTTCTGCAGACGATACTAGCAGACGATATTAGCGACCGTTGACCAATTTCGAGACATTACAGACAATGAAAGCCAATTAGCAATACTGTGTTCTTCCGATTGGAGGATTTAGTAGCGGTAGATGTCAGACTTGTCGGCATGCGCCTAACGCGATTAAACTCATCACCGAGGGTATCCCCCGCGCCGCGCGGCGCGGATGGTGGTAAACTAAGTGCCTGGGACTCACGAGTACAGTAATTGGAGGAAGTTGCAGGAGATGCGGTAGCTGTCGCCCTTGAGTCCCAGCCATCTAGTTTATAGGGGATACGCTCGGCGGTGAGGCACAATCGCGAAGCAGGTCGGCAAGTAACGTATCGCCGAGACCCTGTCAGAGCATTTGTTTCGTTATCCGGAGTCGGCTCATATATTTTTAATAGAACTGACCAGCCTTCGGATATTTTTGGATATTTTATGGCCAGAAATTGGCCAATTTAGCTCTCTTTCGAATGCCATCATATTAAAGCCGTCATTTTGGGGAATTTTTCAAAGGAGAGCCGAATTCTTCCTTATCTCTAGCTAAACGCAATCCCACACCCACCCCGCTCCTCTCCCACTCGAATCCTCCTTCCCTTACGCTCCACCAACATTCGTACGCACATAGTAAAAACACACATACACGCGCACACCATGCAGACTCGCTCGCGTATCAACTTATACATATGATGACTTGAGAAGAATTAAGCTGAGTTGAGTCGAAGTGAGTTGTAGTAAACTGAGTTGTGGTGAGCTGAGTTCGTGTGAGCTGAATTCATGATGTCAGCTGTTTTGTGGTGAGCTGAGTTCGTGTGAGCTGAACTCGTGATGTCAGATGTTTTGTGCTGAGCTGAGGTCCTGAGCGCCGAGTGATCAGGTGGAAATGCTGAATAACATATCATGTAACTTCACAGCCCAACATAGGAAATGGAAAGGCACGCATAAATACAATTGAGTCCTTCAACCAAAGTCTTTATCAGCAGAGTACTAAGTGCAACACTAATTATGACTGGAAATCTCAGCTGACAAGACAATAGAGCTTGTAAACAACAGAGGTCAACACGAAACAACGAAGTACGTAATGTGGTTGTTGAGGAAGGAAAAAAAAGGGGGGGGGGTGGGGAGTGGGAGTGGCATCGACAACAGAGGCTTTACTGCGAAACGAAATAAGTGAGAGCGGTTGCAAAAAAAAAAAAAAAATAGTGGGAGAAATATAAACAATTTAAATAAATTTTAAAAATATTTAAAAAAAAAGAGTTAAATTCAGCTGTGTTGAACATGAATCCCTACAGGACTGGTGGGGATACTGGTTTGGAGTCTTATAACGAATATCCTGACGATACTCAAGGAAAAGATCTGCTAGCTTCCTACATGTTCCTCAGTATATGCCTTTGGACATTGTGTGTGTGTACAAGTGTGAGTGCGTGCGCATGTGTGCGTGCGTGTGTGTGCGTATGTGGGTGCATGATAGTGAGTAGATGCGCAGGTGCGCGCGCGCGTGCGTGCTGCATGCTTGCGTGCTGAGTGCGTGTGTGCGTGCGTGCGTGCGTGTGTGTATGTGTGTGTGTGTCTTTGCAGATGATGACATAGGTTAGGTTATGCCATTCACACGTAAATGCTTGCCTAATGTGAAAAAATACCCCAGTAAGCAGGCCGAAAGGGTCTTGATCATAAATGGACTTGTCTGCATCTAGTCCGGGAGCATTGATTAGTATCTCCCTTATAATGAGTCCCTGATAACCAGGGAAAGGCTCTAGATAGGCGCTTTAATCTCGCCCTGATATTATCTAGCATAAATTAGGCTGTGAAGTTTCACACACCAACTGCTGAAATATTGTTACATTTTAATTTCTGTAAACCAAAGAACACACATAGGATCATTTGATAGATCGGCCATTTGTGATGAGCTGATTTCACGTGAAATTAATTCGTGTGACCTGATTTGTGGCCAGCAAAGTTTACGTGAGCCGAGTTCACGTGAGCCTAATTTATGTGAGCTAAGTTAATGTGAGCTGATTTGTGGTAAGCTGAGCTCATATGACCTGATTTGTTGTCACCTGTGGGTACATATCATGAAGATGCCCGTATCTATCGGGACACGATTTTTTTCACAGGCTGTGGTTTGTTGTAGGGGAGACACCTTTTTTTTTTTTTAAAGCGCTATAAGCATACTATATTCCTCATTGCGAGCGGCCAGTACGTTTAATTTTCCATGTCGTCAGCGGCCGGGACTGTGTGTATTACATGCGTTGTGCGTTCGCTCTTCATCGCTATTACTGCGGCGTCAGCTGGCAACTTGAAATTCACAATGAATTTCCTTAACTGTCAGCACTGATGAGCGACAAGCAGAGTAGAGTTGCTTTTCTGTCAATCTCCCATCCACCCCCCCCCCCCCTCCCCCACGTACCTTATTTCGTCACCATTTTTCACACCAGTGACGGTTGCAGAAGAGATGTAGTTGCGAGAGAAAAGAAAACTAACTGAAGCATCACTCGTGAACAAACAAAAAATAGCAAACTCGCCTAATATCACCTGCCACAAAAGAGACCCCCACACTTTCGTGTTGGGCCTCCAAAGAGGGGAGGCCGTTTTTCCTCGCACGGAGTGTAAACACGGAAGACGCGAAAAAACACATATCCTAACACCCCTACAACATACTTTATCTTTACCGTTAAAACAACCCGTGGGAATAGGCCGCGGCATGAATGGGAGCTGGCACGAAATCTCGCGCCCGGTGAGAAACAGGCATTTTCATGATATGTACCGAACTGAGTTAATGTGGGCTGATTTGTGATGAGTTACAGAGGTCTTGAACTGGCTCACTACTGAATTCCCAAGTTTTAAAATTTGAAAGGCTGGAAAGCCACTTTCCTCCCCTCCGGGGTGAGAGCGACGTTTTGCATAGGACTTGCTACATGGTGACTATGTTCATGCTTAAATTAGCTTCATTAATGAATACCAGAAGAAGCAAAGCCAGTTGAAGAAGAGTGGACTATATTTAAATACTGTAGCACGCAGGCAGCCAGCGAAGCACGCGGAACAGCATGAACAAGTACCACAAAAAAAGAAAATCACACCTTTGGTGAATGAAGTAGTGAAAAGTACTCTCAGAGAAAAGAAGCAGTCATTTAAACAATGGGTTAAAAGAAAAAAAAAGATGATTACAAATAATATAAACTCGCAAGAAATCAATTAAATTATCCATAGTGTGAAAATTGAGTCATAGAAAAAAAAAAAAAATACAGAAAAGCTTAAATACTGATTATAACATTTCTATATAAGAAACTAAATAACTGAGAAACAGATAAGAGAGTTCTGACCCTACAGAAATAATAAATGACAAAAAGGAAAAGCATTAAATTATCCAAGCCTTATCTTACAGAGATGGCAAGAATACTTCAGTCATCTATTAAATATTTCTTCCGAAAAGAAAGAAGAATTGCAATCTATTATAACGAAAACAATTTAGTTTGAACCAGATGTTTTGATATCAAACGTAAGAGAAGCTATACGAAGCGCGCCCACGAACAAAGTACATTGATGACTCAAGACATCCCTGCTGAACTGATCAAAGCTATACAAGATGTTGGAGTAAACTGGTTGCACAGACTGTAGAGATTAGCTTTAACAAAACAGGAAGTACCTGAAGATGGGAGAGATTCTATCATCGTCCTGCAGCAAAGAGACTGCGCCTTCACAATCCAGTCATCTCCTTGTGGGATGCAATTTTTCTTTATCTGAAGCCCTATTCTGGCTCTTCCCAGGGGCTGCAATATTGTCCGGCCATAAATATGGGCTAAATAGCTGAACATGGTTTCTGGGACCTCTACACGGTGATCCTCATCCACATGGTGGCACTTTGTGTCATCGGGTGTTTGTCGCTTGTGTGATTTCCTGGGGGTGAGTGGAGGCGGGGGGGGGGGGGGTTAAATCTACTACTGCTACTGCGCTATATATAGAGCAATATCTTTGCTGAGCCACACAGGGAAGATTTTCTTTGTTATAACTTTTTTGAGACGAAGTCTCAGCCCAGTTATCGAACTTCAGCTCAGTAAATCACAAAAGGGTTTAGAATAAGGAAAATCTGTACACCTTTACACGTCGACGGGTAGAAGAGAAAACAATAGAATATGAGGAGACACTATATCCTGCTTACATTGAAGAAGCATTTCATCGAGTCAACCGTCTACTTCTTCTTCTTCTTCGCTTCCTCTTTTACCGCTGTGGGTGTCGAAGAAGATATAAGGTTCTGTTTCTAGCTCTTCTGGCTGCCTCGACCATAGGCACATCGTGCTGTTGTAGAGTTTCTCTGACGTTATCCTTCCATATTGTTCTTGGTCTACCCCGCGCTCTACGTCCTTCTTCTCGGTCAACCGTCTACTACTTTGAGAAACACTAAGGGTCTATGAAGGTGGCCACAATCTAGTATATATATATATATATATATATATATATATATATATATATATATATATATATATATGTTTGTGCGTCTGTGTGTGTGTGTGTGTGTGTCTGTGTGTGTGTGTGTGAAATGAAATGTTTACGGCGAATCCTAACCATAATTAGGAGAGATAGAATCAGAACTGACGACAGGAAAGACGTTAGGACGGAACCAGTATGAAACAAAAGACAACAGATTAAGCGGTCTGGACATGGGTCAAGACAAACACCAGACAGTACATTACAGAAAACCCTGTCACTCAGACATAATGGAGGCAGAGCCAGAGGTCGACCACGCAAATAATGGACAGACTGTGAGTACAAATACGTGTGCAGCAATTACCAAGGCTCTTATACAAGCCTCTTTAAAGCTTCACGCTGAACGGCAACATAGAACTAGAGGAGGAGTTGCAGGAAGAGGAGGAGTTGCAGGAAGAGGAGGAGGAGGAGGAGATGGTAAAAAAGAATGAATCTTCTGTCTGCTATTATCAGGGGTACCCAATGCTTTTTTTTTTTTTTTTTTTCTGAAAAAAGTACCGGTACGGACACAGTATATAAAATGGTGCCCGTACTAAGCAGAGTGTCTGTTACAGAAGAGCAGGAAAAAAGTGCCGGTACTATTAAATACTACAAGCGGAAAAAAGTGAAGGTACTAGGTACTATTAGATACTTCAAGCGGAAAAAAGTGCAGGTATTAGATACTATTAGATACTACAAGCGGAAAAAAAGTGCAGGTATTAGATACTATTAGATACTACAAGCGGAAAAAAGTGCAGGTATTAGATACTATTAGATACTACAAGCGGAAAAAAGTGCAGGTATTAGATACTATTAGATACTACAAGCGGAAAAAAGTGCAGGTATTAGATACTATTAGATACTACAAGCGGAAAAAGGTGCAGGTATTAGATACTATTAGATACTACAAGCGGAAAAAAGTGCAGGTATTAGATACTATTAGATACTACAAGCGGAAAAAAGTGCAGGTATTAGATACTATTAGATACTACAAGCGGAAAAAAGTGCAGGTATTAGATACTATTAGATACTACAAGCGGAAAAAAGTGCAGGTATTAGATACTATTAGATACTACAAGCGGAAAAAAGTGCAGGTATTAGATACTATTAGATACTACAAGCGGAAAAATGTGCAGGTATTAGATACTATTAGATACTACAAGCGGAAAAATGTGCAGGTATTAGATACTATTAGATACTACAAGCGGAAAAATGTGCAGGTATTAGATACTATTAGATACTACAAGCGGAAAAAAGTGCAGGTATTAGATACTATTAGATACTACAAGCGGAAAAAAGTGCAGGTATTAGATACTATTAGATACTACAAGCGGAAAAATGTGCAGGTATTAGATACTATTAGATACTACAAGGGAAAAAAGCTCTGGGGCTACCTAAGTATGAATTAATTAGTTTCAGGTTTTAACCTTTAACCTATTGTCACATTTACTTTGATGTTGCATTTTGGAGGAAATTATACAATAGATTTTACAGCTTTGAATACTTTTAATTACTAAACGGTGATGACATACATTTTCATTTCAGCAACCCCCTCCATCCCCCCCCCCACATACCCCTCCCTCCCCCAGCTCCCGTGCAGTTGAAGAGAACACTTTTCCTTAATTCCTGCGCGTGATTGATTGACGTTTAACCCCACCAAAACATCACACGATTAACAGCCAATGACACAAAGTGCTACCATTCGGATGAGGATCACACGGGACAGGTCCCAGAAACCCCTTCAACCTGTACGGGTTATATTAGGGCTTCGACAACAGCCGGTCTGGGGCTTCAAAACAAACATAAATTGCGTCATATTGAATGTTGAATGTTGAAATAAGAATCGACATCACAGCACTCGGGACACCTCCAAAAGCGCACAGTACCCATCTTCAACAGCAAACAAAGAGTTAAAATGCCGATGGTACCAGTAACTGTCTGATTGTATATCCGTCTCGCCTTTCACCTGAGTGTCGAGCGTCGGCCAGATCCCCTTCTAACTCATCGCAGTGCCATTCTCCTCAGACCGTAATGATCTATCTGTGCCTCGGCACTGTTCACTCGCTCACAAAGGGCCCTCATAACATCCAGCATGTCATACATCATTTTACCACCAAGTGGTGCAGAACAGACCAGTCTATCCGCCTGCTCATTTCCCAACACACCGGCGTGACATGGAGAGAATATCCAAAGGATGCTAACTTCCCAGGATCTCTGAAGTGATGCTTGCCACTCTGCACGGAGCATGTCTGTCTCCACCTTTCTCAGCATGCTCTGTGAGTCAGTTACAATGACGACATGTGTGTACAGCTGATTCTCAAGCCAACGAAAGGCAGCAGTGACTGCCTCCACCTCCATTCTCAAACTAGACTTTGTGATATCATATGCCAGACTGATGCGCCAAGCAACGTCCATTCGCTTTCGCTATGAACCCCCATGCACTTCGTCTGCCCCTCACCCCAGAGCCATCTGTATATACAATCTTATCATTTGGGTATATGTAGTTGTACCCCACCAGAACATCACACAAGCGATAAACACCCGGGGATGAGGATCACGCGTGGAGAGGTCACAGAAACCCCTTTCAGCCGTTAGTTATCTATGGCTAGGCTATATTTATAGTCCTGGCTATATTCAGGGCTCCCGGCGAAAGCCAGGGTGGGGCTTCCCCAAAAAATACTGCATCCCACAAGGGACGAACTTTCCTTAAAACACTATCAAAACTAACCGGATGCATTTTTTTTTTTTAAACCACCGTTTGAGAAACCCTGTTCCAATGAAGCAAGATCCCTACTGTCAATAGTCAGAATCGCATCCGGTTTAAGGGTCAGTTCTGCAACTGAGAGTTGTGACTTTCGTATTTCGTTCTGCAATGAGCCGTAAATTTCTAATCAGTTTAGTTCGCCAGTAGGTGTTCACCATTTATATGTCAATCATGTCACTTTAGTTCTATATTTACTTATTATTGTTAATCGCCTTACCATATCTAGTGTTATTAAATTTAAATGTTATTAAATTTAAATCTCAAAGGTGACAGGTCTGATGCCGGTAGCCGTCGTAAACTTCAAACTAATAAATCAGTAAATCAGACTAAATGAAATCTGAAATGGAATTCCCAGGTAGTAGCTAGCGAAGTCAGCAAAGTCTCGTATGCGAAAGGAAAGGGCCCATTCCTCAGCAGTGAGAAATAATGATGAGTAGCCAACATTGTGCTAGCCCAACATTTTTTGTAGACCAGTTGGAACTTGATAGGTTATGTCGTCAGCATCACACCTACAACCTTCACTTCCCAGAGGCCACGGTGCCCTGGGTACTACTACTAATAAAACAAATTATCAAATGTATGCCTGAATACTGATATGGAGATTCAGGCACTCTTCCGAATACCGGTCCCAAATTATTCACTGTTGAAAAAATCCCAATCAGGGCCTCAACATGTTATATATGGAATAGGAACACTATGAACTATGCTTCCCGTTATTAAATAATTTCATGGGAACCAATTCTCTAATATTTTTAGCCCTCAAAAGGGCGGTTGGCACGGTGTGTTGTGGTTTACAACCATGCTGCGATATCTTAGCCTTTCACACCAACACAACTGATTTCAGCAATGTCCTATTTAGTCGCTTTTAGACCAAAATCCATTCCTTCTCACAACGCTTTAATGGAGCAAAAATTACGCCTCTCAACGACGCTTAACCAATGGATCAAAATCTATTCCTCCCCACGCTGCTTAGCTTAACATCTAAACATTGCTATCCTCGAGCAATAACAGCAGAAGTGGAAACATATGATGATGGCCTAAATGCTTTTAACTCCATAACTTCTTGAGGGAGGTTTTTCACAGTGAATAATTTGGGGCTAGTATTCAGAAGTGTGCCTTATTAAATTTTTTTTTAAAATCTCATTCAGGGCCTCAAGATGTCATATAGTTAAAAATATTGAATAGGAACACAATGAACTATGATTTGCGTCATTATATAATGTCATTTAAACAAAATTCTCCAGTCCTCATTAGTACAGTTGTTAAGTATTCCGCCTGTCACGCGTGTGATCGGTGTTTGATTTCCCGCCAGGTGATAATTTTTGTTCTCTCAAAAAAGGCGGTTTTGATGTTGTGTTGTATTTTACATCTAGGCTGCGATAGTGGCGGTGGAATGCTTAATGGTCATGTTACGAGTAGGTAATTTATTTTTTGGGGGGGGGGGGGGGGGAGGGAAGAGTGCCGTGATTCGAATAGGATCAGCACGAAAGCGTTGCAACTGCAACGGAGATGAAATAAAAGTAACTTGATTCACTCTAGACCAGGGGCACAGATACAAGGTAAATGGAGTTTGTGGGGTTGTCAGGCACTTACCAATTTTATTGTAAGGGTAACTCAAGGAAGAAAGACTTGTTTATAAAAAAAATGGGCACTCTTCTGAATAACGGGCATAAATTATAAAGGTTAAAAGCATACCCTAACAGGGCCTCAATGATATGTAAAAGTAGGATTTATTTCTGGCAAAGTCGGTGTCATTCAGAAATATTAGAATGGCAGGCAGATCATCAGCTGCGACGCAGATCATAAATAGTGTTCTACCTATTTAAGAACTGGCAGCCTTCTTGTATACATTAATGAACAATAAGCTGCAGTGATTGCAGTGGCTTGCTCCACAGATTAATACGAAACACACAGGAATGTTCTTGCTTCAAACGTCTGATGTCGTTGATTGTGCTTGTAGAAAGCTGTGACAGATAACTATTGAAAACTGGGAAATAAAATACTTATTAACCCTAATCCCAACCATAACCCTAACCCTACACCTAACCCTAAAGCAAAGAACATCTACAGCTGCCACTTCGTCAATCAGTAGAACATTATTGCTAATCCATGTCAGAGCTGATGGCCTGCCTGCCATATTTGCCGGAAATAAATCCTAATTCTACATATTATTAAGGCCTTGTTAGGGTATGCTTTTAACCTCCATTATATACGTCTGTCATTTGGAAGAGTGCCAAAAAAAGTTCAAGAATAATATTAATATCTTATCAATATTGTACTGATTGACAAATATTTTTTTTTTTCATTTGGTTGGGGGTGGCTAAAAAAAAACCCCAGGTTCTGGCACCATTGCTCTAGTCAGCAGAAAAATGTGGCCTGAAGCCTCTTGGACCAGGAACAGAACAAGTTGCACATGTTAACAGTCTCTCAAAGACAGTTTTAAAAAAAGTTTGGAATTGTCCAGGTTTGAAAATAATGTAGTCTCATAGTTTATCACAAACATCAGGGGGGAAAAAACAGTCATCATTTTTTGGCCATGTTGTTAGAAGAAGAAAACTGGGACCTTCTGTGACCACTGGAAAGATTTTGTGGAAATAGTGATAGAGGAATCAGAGCAAGAAGATTCTTAACAGCCTTTTGTCATGGAATCGAGGGATGTCAGCATATGATCTGATACATGTTGTTTGTGGCCTGGGGTTTCCTAATGATGAAGTCATGGCTAGATGAAAACTAAGACTCGATGGTGCGGCACTCGTTGTGACATAGAGGGAGTGTGTGTGTGCAAGCGAAATGACGAATCCTACAATTTCATAATCAAAAGGCAACATTCTGCTGTAAAGTCTCATATGCAGTTTAATTTCTCACCAGATGGCTGAACCATTTTATTCTTTTCCTGTCAATGACTATTAAAAAAAAAGCAATATTTTGCTTTGTATACCTTGAATTGGTAGTATGTTTATTTCTGATCACTATTTATTTGCTTACAGTGGAGAGACTATGGAAAACAGACAGAAGATCATGCAGGGTAAGATAGTTTCATCATTATCGCCATAGTTATCTTCTCCACAACTGCCGTCATCAATATTAATATAATCGCCGATATCCATTTGTGTTACTGGTGCAAGGAAAAGGAAAGCAACAGAACTGTTGTCCTTCTCTGTTCGCCCAATAAAAAGCAAGGTTGGCGTGTTGTATTGAGGTTTACAACTAGGCTGCAATATCTGTGCCTTTCTTAATCTTAATCTGCGCACTTAACAACAAATTCATGCAACCGTACACACATTGTTTTTGATACCCTATTTTATCGTCACTCATTATTCGTTCATTCAAGTCAGAAGACTTGTTAATCAACATAGAACTGGTACTATTAGCCATCGGACGTTGGGGTTCATACTGAGGGGAGGATCTGAGCACCTATGGACATGTCCGGAGTGCAATGACGATAACCCAACTAACTAACTAACTAACTCGTTCATTTTTAGTTTAAAAATTTATGCCGTTTCCATTGTAAGCGTTCCTGCTACTGTAGGTTTTTTATCCATATATATCTACTCTTTCATTGCTTTGCTTTGCACTCCTAGCACTGCAAATAAAAAAGTAAGAAAAAAAAAGAAACCTTTCAGTTTGCCCAAGAGCCAGAAGTTCAGATGTTAACCCCCCCCCCCCCCCCCCCCCCCCCCCCCCACCCCCCCCCCCCCCCCCCCACCCAATATAAACAAGTAAGGATTATTTACATTGGGTGATCATCTTGTAATTAAGAAACTTTTACATACGGCTGTGAAATGTAGACCTTAATACTTTCACAGCAATGTGTAACATCATACATTCAAATATTTCTAACTGAAAGCCAAATGAATGCAAGAATGCACCATTTATACATTTCTCTTTACCACTCCTTGGGCTCCTGATGCTCCCCCTCCCCCCCCCCCCCCCCAGCCCTCCGGGATTGAAAGAGTTGGTTCCAAACTTTAAAGGAAAATACAAGCAGTTGAAATCTTTGTATATCATGCAAAGATAACATCACAAAAGTTGAAGTTCATCATATAGTCGCTTAGTTTATTGGCAGCTATAAACCTCTGTTAACAACAGTGAAAAGATGAAAACAGTTCATTAATACAGACATGTAACAAGATCTGTTGGCCAATTCAAATGATATTATATGGCTCTTAGTCTTAGTTGAGGTTTCAACATCACTGCAGTCAGGTTTCCCCATACTTGCTCCATTCCTGTGCCAGTGCAAATCAAATGAAATATCCATCACTGTCCCATTTGAATAACTGGTCAACAAACGATTAGTCCTGGAACAGTCCAGAAATATGCACATGCAGTAACTGTATATGGCAGTTGCTAGGGGTGCCAAAGCCAACTGTCGCCACTAGAAATGCATTTTGTCATTGATGGAAGTAGTCGGGCACGATAATTGAGATAACTGATTAGACAGGCAATGGCAACTGATGACCCAAAGACACATGTTCTGGACTGATCATGTAATTAAGAAAAATGCTCGGTTATTTATGATTTTATTTTCGCTCTAGGCCAACTAGACACAAAACTCTCTGATGTTGGAGTCAAGCAAGCACAGCTTTTAGCCAACCGGCTTAAGAATGACCGATTCACCCACGTTTACTCCAGTGACCTGGCAAGAGCTGCCGACACAGCCTGGGCCATTGTTGAAACCAATAAATCATTTTCAGCACATCTTACTCTTGACAGGCGATTACGAGAGAGGGTATGTATATATTGAGAATGATATGTATTCTGTCTTCTTCAGTTTGTCTTTTATCCACTAATAGAGTATAGGTAGTTGAAGGAAAGATGCAGCATTGGAAAGGACTAATGTTAAGACAACTTGAGAACAATATAACTATAATGTTTTTACACTGCAACCCACGGGGTTGTTGTAATAACGGCAGACCCCAAAACAAAAACACATAGAAGGGAATTAGATAGTGAAGTTGAAAAAAATCAGGACAACATAGACCTGGTGTGGGTTGGTTGAGGTCCTGTGCACCACTGGGGGATAGAGAGCAGAAAAAGAAGCAGAAGAGTCTAGGCAATACAGAGTTTTGTTTGCACATCTGCTTCATAGATCTGACTTTTTTGTATGCAGGCTGTTTATTCCTTAGCAGACAAACACAGTACTTTGGCCACGTAATGAGAAGAGAGGCATTGGAAATCCTGACAACTGGAAAGATCAATGGAAAGAAGGGTAGAGACAGACCAAGAGAGATGATGCTGGATGGTCTGAAACGATGGCATGGAGGGATATCATCAAGAAAGCTGTTCCAGGCAACTAGGGATCATGATCTGTGGAGATGCATGAGCGCCTACGCCAGTTGGCAGGGCACATGATGATGATGATGATGTTTATTCCTTGCCTCTCAGACAGATGAACTCCTTCGTTAAAGGAAACAACCCTTAATTTATTTGCTTTTCACATGATGCTTGCCAGGATGGGAGCCTGGGTCTGTTCTTATTTTCCCCCAAAATGGAACCCCGGAACCCACACTGGTACTGTTTTTGAGAGTCTTGATTTACAAACTTCTTTTGGCATCACTTTTATGCATTTTTCTTAGGGTTTTGGTAACCTGGAGGGGAAGCTACTCCCAGAATACAAAAAGGCTGCAGAGAAAGCTAATGTGCCAATGCAGGATTACACCCCAGAGGGAGGAGAAACTATTGAACAAGTAAGTAGAATAAAGAAGCAAAATTTGGGGCTATCTGTAACCCCATGAGGGGAGACACTTTCTGCATGAGTTTACAGTTGGTGAATTCTTAGAAGAAGAATAGAAGAATTACAAGTGTTTACTACATTGTATAACCCCTCTCCCCGTAATACAAGTGTGTGTGTGTGGTGGGTAGACTCGCTTTCCCTAAGTGAACATGTCATAAAAGGCAACTGATCAGGGGTTTGCTGAAACTGGATGTGATGGGCTGAAAGATGCAGATATTGTAGGTTAGCTGGAAACCACAACACCATTTACCAGTCCAGCTATGCTTTGAAGGACAAATGCAGAAGAAATACAGTGGGAAAACTGAAGAAGTCAGCAGACCATTTCTGTGAGAATTTTATGGATGTCTACAATGTGGCCATAAACAGTCCATCAATTTCAAAAGTTCTGACCACTAAGGTGAAATTGACATTTCTGTCACTGTCGTAAAATCTTGATTTGGGGATCAGGTAATCTGATTCTCCTTGAAAGAAATTACCTTTTTCATAGTTTTGGTGTTCTAATTCCCGCAAGGATTAATGTTCAGCATTTGAGGAGCTGCCAGCCTAAAATTCTTGGGTGTGAATCCACATTGACTCTAGATTGTTTTACCCAAAGAATGAGACTCTAGATTGTTTTACCCAAAGAATGAGACTCTAGATTGTTTTACCCAAAGAATGAGACTCTAGATTGTTTTCCTCAAAGAATGAGACTCTAGATTGTTTTACCCAAAGAATGAGACTCTAGATTGTTTTACCCAAAGAATGAGACTCTAGATTGTTTTACCCAAAGAATTGAGACTCTAGATTGTTTTACCCAAAGAATAAGACTCTAGATTGTTTTACCCAAAGAATGAGACTCTAGATTGTTTTACCCAAAGAATGAGACTCTAGATTGTTTTACCCAAAGAATAAGACTCTAGATTGTTTTACCCAAAGAATGAGACTAGATTGTTTTACCCAAAGAATGAGACTTTAGATTGTTTTACCCAAAGAATGACCTTGACTGCCAGGTCAACCCAGCCTAAAATAGACAAATAAAGATGGCCTGCGTGATGTAGACAACATCACACTTTGAGAGCTGACTGGTGTATAAAAAAACCAACATAAATATGACTCTAGAACAGTGGTCTCCAATCTTTTTCATTTTTGATGAACTCCCTTTAGTATATGGAAAGACCACCACATCCCCCTTCCCAACATAACAAAATTTCATAAAAATAAAGAGTTATGTGTTTTTAAAAAAAAAATACTTTGACCATATTAAAAGACATACCACACTTTTAAAAACTATACTTAAGGGAAAGGTCGAAGGCAAGGATACATGTGGAAGAACAACATCAAGAGATAGATAGGCAGCAGTCTGAGAGAGTGTACAACCAGGACAAGTGACAGATCGGGTTGGAGATCCATTGCAGTCAACCTTTATTGTGGAGACATCACCTGATTGATTGACTGGTTTCTTAATCTGTAATTAAATGCTTGTGTTATAATAGTTAAATTTTTAACCATAGATAAGATGTAGAAACTGCTCTTGAAAACAAAAACATTCTCGGCTTCTTGTTTTATAGTTTAAAATGTTTTATTTATAATTAAACTGAACAAGTGTTAGTCTTCTTCTTCTTCTTCTGTGAGTTCACCAGCTGTAAACTCTGGTGGAAAGTTCTGGTTGTTCATTCACTTTTTGACTACAGTCCTGCTCCAGAACTTGAGTGTTGCGTATGAATGTGTTTGACAGATCTGACTCATTTATATGCAGACTGTTGGTTCCTTGCCTCTCAAGTAGATGCACTCCGACTTTAAAGGAAGCTCCCAATTAGTCTACTCTTATGACATGCTTTTGGGTAGGCAGTGGGTCTGTTCTTTTTCGCCCTATAATAGGGCACCGGAACCCACACGTGGAACCAGTGGTAGTATCACGGATTATTACAAGTACAAATTCACTCATTTTCAAAATGACTTGATGCCTACCACATCCCCCCAGGTAGGAGTTTACTGTGGTCCAGAATGATATGCCCATACGGCACTGGCGTAAAAAGGCTCCTTTTATTATACATTTACTTCAACTGGGGATGTTTTAGCCACCACCTTTTTCACCCCTGCTGTAATAACACATTTTTTTTCTAAAAAATAAATAAAAATGTACAAAAAGCCCTCCATTCAGCCAATTATGTTGTAGTTTATTTTTCTTTTCTTTTCTCTTATACTCATTTGTATTTACCTTTTCCCTACTCCCCCCCCCCCCCCTTTCCTTTGTTCATGTTTTGTTTTGCAAAAAGCTCCCTCTGTCTCCATCCCACCATTCTTAGCATTTCTGTTCTGTTTGACTGCTTTTGTCATTTGTTGTCCTTTTTTTGTTCCATTGATAAATACTGGTTGAAAATATGAGGTTTATTTGTGCGTGTTTTTGCACCCATAGATGATGTGAACAAAGGAGGTAGAGTGACAATAGTAGACCACTTTACTGTTTTTAGACATACAAAGGATGCAAAGCACCTGGCCGAGTGGTTAGTCAACTTGACTCTAATGCTATTTCTATCGAGGCAAAGAAAAACCACCCTAGCCTGCACAGTTTGTGGTGGCTGTCCCAGTCATGTGACCCTGAATTCTACCTGTACTACACCACCCTGAAAAGAAGTACATGTAAAGTCAGTAACCTCATAAAGATAACAATGACTCTGAATGTTTGAATTGCCACCTCGTGGTTTCAGGTTACAGCGAGAGCAAAAGACTTCTTCGAAGAACTATGCAAGCTAATGGCAGAGCCACTGCTGGACCTCAAGAGCACTTCCCCTTTGGGACTGGGTAAGTCGATAAGCCACCATGGATCCAGCAGCAGCTGCCAACACAGTGACACACAGGTCACCAGTGTTACTCAGGCTGTCAGTGCACCTCAGTTGTCCAGTGTACATCGGGGCACCTATTTAACCCACATCTTGATGCAGGAAGAACAGAAGAGAGAAGGTTGGTGGCCTCGCTGTAAATGTATGCATGTTGTAGAAATGGTGTAATGGGAAATAATAGATAGGACAATTGTTTTAGAGAGGGAAGGAGGTCAGTGAACTCCTGTTGCAGGATTGATGAGAGGTTAGGGGGAGGGGGGGATTTAGAGTCGCGGACTTCAGAAAGGAGAGATCAGTAAACTTATTGTTATAGAAAAGTTGTTGGAATGGAGAAAGATGTGATGTGATTAAGAATAACACACGGGTCACAAATTTCTGCCAGAAGGAAAAAAGATGTATACTTCTATATGAATGTTGCAGGGGTGGAGGAAGATCTGAATCAATTCACAGTAAGAAACTATGGGATACACATTTTCTGAGAGGAGAGAAGATCAGTAAATTCTAGCTGAGCACTTCTACCAGAGTCTTCATGAACGAAGAAAAAAACAAAGACGAATCCTAAGCCTTAGCCTCCGAACGGGGAGTTTGTGTATGCATAGGGAGATGAAAACATGCACAGATATATTTGAACATTTTGACCAAAGTCATTAATTTACAAAATACAGGAGAAGAATTCCAAGCCTCATAGTTTGTGTGTGCAGTGACACAAAGTTGTCAGTTAGTACCTGCACCTTTTTTTGCACAGTGTTAAACAAAAACCAAAAAAAGAAAAAGAAACCCATAGTTATTCACTGGCATGTTTTAATTTGTTGATGGAAAAGCCTATATGCCTAAAAAAAATGATTGATGACCCAGATGCAAAAGAATTGTCATTTGTTTGGTTGATCCTAAGGTATTCTTATGTGCATTTTGAACAGTTTCAGTCACTAAGTTGCAAAGGATTTGAATGTCCTAATTATGTTTCTTTTAGTATCTATGCATTTTCTTTTTGTTGTATTTTGTTGGAATAGTATAGAGTATCTGATTCCATTCTTCTTGACATTCCTGGTTTATTCCTCTACAGCCCAGCCATCCCAACAGCCACTGTCTATAGACATACCCGTCTGCTACAAGTCACCCCCATCAGAAGTTATTGTAGCTAATGGTATCCATGAGAGTGTGGCTGGCCCGGTTAAGGAATCAACTCCAGGAGTCTGCAGTACAGGCTTAGATATTTCCAAGCCACAGAGTTCCTACAGTGTGCATGATCCCAGCGTGCTAATCGTCAGTCATGGCCTGTTGCTTCGGGAGCTCAAACGACTCATTCTGAAAAGTTACAGCGGACAGCTGGAAGGGAACCTTGCCAAGGAGGCCAGGCTTATTTGTCCCAACACTGGCTTGTCTCAGTTTGGTATGTCTGTGTCTGTGCAAGGCAACAGTGTGGTAACGAAATGTGAGCATGTCTATGTTATTAATGACACGCAGCATCTGGTGTCTTCTTCTGAGGATCTGCTTACCAAGTTTCAGGGAGCTTTGTGATGTCAGTTCAGAGGTAGGGTTAGTTTGACAGAGCAGTTGGTTTAGGAGTGAGACAGATAACTTCATGCCACATAAAGTGGGTTATAGGCACACAGAATGTAGGAAGAAAATGAGAAATAGAAATTATCTCCATTGTTATCTTCAGTCTTGCTTAAATCACATTATTGGTTTTTTAGAATAGTGATGTCATTTTGGTAACTGTCCTTTCATTGTCTTTCACTTTGATGACAGTCCACACATTGTCTTTCATCTGGATGATGTTATTCTCATTGTCTATTATTTTTGTGATGGTTCTCTGATGTTTATTTTCTATCTTTTGTTTTCATGATGAACTTCTTATTTTACTGATGGTCCATTTTCTACGATTGTTGCTTCTGAGTGTTTTTATTTTTTGATAGTCTTTCATTCTGATAACTTTTGTTAATTTATGACACATCAGTTTGTGACAAATAGAATTTAGAAATATCACTGTAGAATGGTGTGCATCAGCTGTGAATTCTTGAAAAGCAATAAATGTTTTCATTATCAGCACCATGAAGCAAGGTTCCTCTGTGAAACAATCCCCTTCCTGGTAATCCAAAGACTGATGTTGTGCTAACTGCTCCGCATAATTTTTAATGCATGATAAGTTTAGAATCAAAGATGGCAGCAGAGCAAAGACAGAACTTGCCTGTGGAGATTTTTTTCTGCTGTATTTTTATAATTTTATTTATTTGTACACAAATAAAGAATTATAACTGTAAGATGAGGATGTTCTTCCTTCTGATTTCTTCTTCTCCTCCTCCTCTGTCTTTTTTTCTGTGATCTCAGGCAGAATATCCTGCTTGATCTTCTGTGTATGGACTTTGATCTTGTTCCAGTAATTTAGCATTGTGTGCACATCTGTTTTCCAAATCTGGTTTTATTGTGTGCTGACTGTTGGTTAATCATCTATCAGGCAGATTCACTCTACTTTGAACTTAGCATTGATTAGCCAGGTTCCTGGTAGAGAGCAAAGAACAGAGAAAATATGAACTGTTGAGAATATGAACAACAGAGAATATATTAACTGTTTACATGTGTAACAACAGAGAATATATTAACTGTTCAAATGTGTAACAACAGAGAATGTATGAACTGTTCACAAGTGTAACAACAGAGAACATATGAACTGTTCACATTTGTAACAATAGAGAATATATGAATTGTTCACATTTGTAACAATAGAGAATATATGGATTGTTCACATTTGTATCAACAGAGAATATGTAAACAGTTTACACAAGTGTAACAACCGAGAATATATGAACAGTTTACACAAGTGTAACAACAGAGAACATATAAACAGTTTACACAAGTGTAACAACAGAGAATATATGTACAGTTTACACTAATGTAACAACAGAGAATATATGTACAGTTTACACTAATGTAACAACAGAGAATATATTAACTGTTTACAAGTGTAACAACAGATAATATATTAACTGTTCAAATGTGTAACAACAGAGAATGTATGAACAGTTTACACTAGTGTAACAACAGAGAACATATGAACTGTTAACATTTGTAACAATAGAGAATATATGGATTGTTCACATGTGTAACACCAGAGAATATATAAGCAGTTTACACAAGTGTAACAACAGAGAATATATGAACAGTTTACACAAGTGTAACAACAGAGAATATATGAACAGTTTACACAAGTGTAACAACAGAGAACATATGAACTGTTCACATTTGTAACAATAGAGAATATATGAATTGTTCACATTTGTAACAATAGAGAATATATAAACAGTTTACACAAGTGTAACAACAGAGAATATATAAACAGTTTACAGAAGTGTAACAACAGAGAATATATGAACAGTTTACACAAGTGTAACAACAGAGAATATATAAACAGTTTACACAAGTGTAACAACAGAGAATATATAAACAGTTTACACAAGTGTAACAACAGAGAAAATATGAACAGTTTACACAAGTGTAACAACAGAGTATATATAAACAGTTTACACAAGTGTAACAACAGAGAATATATAAGGGAAGTCAATAACTAAGTCACAAATGGTTATGGGATGGCAGGAAAATGTAGTTGATGGTTTCTGAAGGTGTTATTAGGTGACAGCAACATTAAACTTTATGTCCCAGTTTGTTAGGTGGTGCTAAATGTTGCATGCACATTCCCAACACAAAAACAAAATTGTGACTTTACTTACAGAATGCACCCTCAAAGGAAACGTGACGTGCATAATTTTTTGGAAAGGGAGGGGGGGGGGGGGGGGATGCAAAAGGGCCACCTGCAAAGGACATGCATAAGGAAAAGCTTCCTGTTTATGCTAACAAATGTTTACCCCGTAAAGTGTTGCATAGCTGGGTAAAACATTTTTCTTAAAAAAGCTCTAAAATTGTTGATAAAATTCGATCTGGTCATCCTGTTGAAATTACGACAGACGCTGCGGCCCTGCTAACACAGGAGAGAAATAACCATATAGGGTGGGAACTTCTGGAACATGCACCTTACAGCCCCTAGCGATTTCCATCTTTTTGGTCACTAAAAACCCACCTTGCCCGGAGACATTTCGTGAATGAAGCAGAAGATGAATATGAAGTTAAAATGTGCTTTATAAAATAGAACACCCACTTCTATGCAGCAGGTTTGGGAGGACTAAAAAAAATGATGGGACAAGTGCATCTGTGTTGGTGGAATTTTTGTTGAAAAATAAAGGGACAGTGTATGTGTAAAAATAAACAGTTTTCAGTTAACTTTAGTTTTTAAACAAACATTTGACTTATTAACTTCCCCTCATATGAACCACCCAGACTTAGAATAAAAAATATTGTAAACTATCCAGAATTATAACAACAGAAATTATATGAACTACCCAGAATTATAGTAGAAAATATATAAACTACTGTTGTGTGCTAAATTGAGTCAGCACACTACCAAGTGTCTAGCAGGTACTCTTCAGCTTCCTTTCTTAACAAGACAACTCGACGACGATGACACCGTCATACAAGTTTATTTAACAGGATACATGACACAAATGCAGAGACGTAGTTATTGATCACAGCTGACATTCGCACATCGTTCATTTGTCCTCACAGCTCTCGATCTCTCACTGTGTAAGTGACCTCTCCTGGACTACTGCAGATACCAGGGTGACGGCGTCCCACTCTCTGGACGCGTCGTACAGCTGAACAGGACGACTTCTCCCATTCACTGGACCTTGATATTAATTCAGCATACAACACGGCTGACTGGAGACGGACTTCTCTTGCCGTACTCCGAAACCAGGCACCACTAGTCTTCCCGTCCCCTGGACTTACTTTGCCAGCGGGACCATATTTCCCATACCGCAATTCCGACACTTACTCGGACCTGAATGCCCGATAGTCGTACGGTATTCTAGTCGGTTAGACTCCAATGACCGACAGGACTTCTACCATAAGTCCTCTCATACTTTTGACATGTACCGCAATGTCGACACTTACTCGGACCTAAATGCCCGATAGTCGTACGGTATGTTTGTCCGTTAGACTCGAGAGATTACCTGGACCCTGACTTGGTCTCTGACTCTCGTTTTCTCTCTCTTCTCGCTTCTCGCTCTATCTTGACTGCTTCTCGATTGCCCCCGAGGGGCTTTAGCCCTCAGGCTACAGCTCACTCTCTGGACTGTCTACGCAGCCCAATTTATATATGTCGAATCCGTGTAGGTGGATGGTGATTACACGAGAGGCACGCTTGTGTGGGCGTTCTCGAGGATCACGCTTATGTGGGTGGCTGATGTTACCCGAGAATCACGCTGTCACTTAATTCACACTTTATCTCGTTATCCACGCTTTCAGCCCACCACACAGAATCCTACGCGTCCACTTTCTCTCGTGCAAGCACGCCTTGTTCATGAATAGACGTTTTCACTGGTCTCCTCTTAATACTCGGATCATATTGACACTCTTTCCTCGTGAACTTACAAGAAGTACAGGCATACTATTGTCCCTTCCCACAATATCACACCTAACCCAAATCAGCGCGCAACAACTACCCAGAATTATATCAGAAAATATATATGAACTACCAAGAATTACAACATAGAATATGTGAACCACCTAGAATTATAACAACAGAGAATATGTGAACTACCCAGAATTATAACAACAGAGAATTTGGGAACCACCCAAAATTATAACATCATCATAATGTGCCCTGCCAACTGGCATAGGCGCTCATTCGTCTCCACAGATCACGATCCCTGGTGGCCTGGAACAGCTCTCTTGATGATATCCCTCGATGCGAGGCTATCCAGCTATCATCTTTCTTGGTCTGCCTCTACCCCTTTTCCACTAATCTTTCCCGTTGTTACGATGTTCTCCAGTGTCTCTCTTCTCATTATGTGGCCAAAGAACAGTGTTTGTCTCTTTCTCATTGTTGTATATAAAGATCTACTTTCGTTAGCCTCTTTCAAGCAGTTGTTGTTAGATACTCTGACCGTCCAAGGCATTCGTAACATTTGTCTCAGAAACCACATCTCTATTGCTTCCAAATTCTTCTTAATTTGTTCAATGACATTCCAAGATTGACTGCCATACAGAAGAACAGGTTCTATGTAACATTTTAACACCCTCTTTCTGACATTAAATGAGAGCAACTTATTGCATAAGATATTTTTCATTTGCTGAAATGCAGCTTTTGCTTGACCTATTCTGCTTTTAATCTTTGTCACACATTTTCCATCTCATGGTATGACTGTTCCCAGATATTGAAATTTATTGACTTGGTTAAGTCTTTTTCCTTAAATTGAGATATCACAACGTAGGGTTTTCTTCTTCCTTGATATAACCATTACTTCTGTTTTCTTAATATTCAATGAAAGTCCTTTCTTAGCACTATCCATCCCCACAATATCCAGCAGTTCTTATAAATCAGTTGCATTTTCAGCTATCAAAACTGTGTTGTCTGCATAACGCAAATTGTTTATTTTGCATCCTTCAACTCTTACTCCTGCATTCTCTTTAATTTCCCTCAAAATTATTTCACTATATAGAGAGAAAAGGTCTGGGGAAAACACACATCCCTGTCTTACTCCTTGTTTTATCTGTTCAAATATACCCAATCTGTTTCCCACTTTAATTGCTGCTACTTGGTTCCAGTAAATGTTTTTAATTATTCTGAGATCTTTCCCATCTACATTGATGTCTTCCAACATTTTATCATCTATTCATGTTTCTTCTTCTTCTTCTTCACTTCCTCTTTTACCGCTGTGGGTGTCGAGGGAGATATAAGGTTCTGTTTCTAGCTCTTCTGGCTGCCTCGACCATAGGCACATCGTGCTGTTGTAGAGTTTCTCTGATGTTATCCTTCCATCTTGTTCTTGGTCTACCCCGTGCTCTACGTCCTTCTTCTCTTTCCATGTATGCTTTGTATGGTATGGTGTCACAAGGCATTCTCTCTAAGTGGGCAAACCATTTCACTTGCTGTCTTTGTATGTAATCCAGAATTGGTTCTGTGCCGACTTGTTCTCTTATGATCTCATTCCTGATCTTATCTCTTATGGTCACTCCTACAGCCCTTCTCAGACATCTCATTTCCGTGGTTACTAATTTTCTTTTATGGTTTGTTGTGAGTGACCATGTCTGGCACTGGTAGCACAGAGTTGGAATAAATATGCTTTGAATAAGATGTCTCTTTGTGCTGATTGGGATTGTCTTATGCTGTAAGAGGGGTGCTAGCTGTCCCAATACCTGGTTTGCTTTACTGCATCTAATGTTAATTTCTTTATCCAATTTCCCATCTTCGGTAAATGTAGTTCCCAGATATTTAAGCTCAGATGCCTTTGTATTCTATTGCTATGTTTAGATCTGTCTTTTTTTTTTCCTATTGACATTACTTCTGTCTTTACAGTGTTGATTCTCATATTACTTGTTTTACATTCTTGATTCATGGATGTTAGATGTTGTTGCAATTTCATGGCTGTATCTGCTATCAAGGCCTGGTCATCTGCAAAGATTAATTCGTTGATCTTACTAAGATCTTCATTCATGGGCTTGGCATTCTTGCACACACTGTCGATGTATGTGATAAACAGCAGTGGTGATAAGACACACCCCTGTCTTACTCCAGATGTCACTGTGAAAGGATGAGATGTTCCCTGATTTATTCTAACTACACTTCTACAATCCCTGTTTAAACTTTTGCACACTTCGATGAGGTGTTCACTTACTCCATATCTTGCCATTACTTTTCATAATAATTGTCTGTCGACTCTGTCAAATGCCTTCTCCTGGTCTACGAATGCCACAAATAAGTTCTTATTGTATTCAATGTTCTTTTCTATTAACTGTTTAAGTGTGAAGATTGCATCTGTGCAGCTTCTATTTCTCCTAAATCCCATCTGTTCTTCTGCCAGCTGTGGTGCTATCACTGGTCTCAGTCTTGTTTCTATTATCTTGGCATACATTTTGCCAACATGGCTTAAAAGAGAGATGCCTCGATATTGACCGCATTCTCGTTTGCTTCCTTTGTTCTTCCACAATGGTATAACTATTGCATGTTGCCAATCAATAGGGGCCGTTTGTTGTACCCATGCTGCATTGAATATTCTGTGAAGCCATCTGATGCTGCTTTCACCTGCTGCTTGAATTATTTCTGTTGGTAATCTATCAGCTCCTGGTGCTTTATATTTGGGAGACTGTAAATGACTTTTTCTATTTCATTCATTAGTATGTGTGGTTCTAACACTGTTGCTCTGTGCTCTTCAGTTGTTCTTTCCTGATTATCTCCTAGAGGATTAAAGAGCTCATTGAAGTATTCCCTCCATCTTTCTGCTCTCTCGGGTGGATCTATCAATGGCCTTCCTGTCTTATCATTAATTATTTCAGTGGGGTTGTAGCTCTCATCTCTTTTCCGCATATTTTTAACTACTTTGAAAAATTTTCTGCTGGCTGTTTTCTCATTTTCTGCTAGTGACTCACTGAAACGTTCCCAGAATGCTTGTTTTGCTTTCTTGACACTCCTGTTGGTTTCTCTCCTTTGCAGTCTATAGTTTATATAATCTTCTTCTTTCTTTGATTTTATCCACTATTATATGTCTTTTTTCTTTTTAATTGCTTCTTTTACTTCTTCGCACCACCAAGGTGAATATTTGTTATTTCCCCGTCTGTTTCCACTCTTCTGTTTTCCACATAATTCTTCTGCAATACTAAGCATAGTGTTTTTATATTTACTCCATCCTTCCTCAATATTGCCAACTACATGTGGAAGTTGTTTGAATGCTGTCTCTACTTTCTGTTGTAACTGTTCTTTTACTCCTTCCTGTTTCAGATTTGCTATCTTGATGAGATCCTTGTTTTTGTTTAATTTCTTTCTGTGTTTCTTTAATGTAAGATGTTTTGCTGTTAACACAACTATTTTATGGTCAATGTCACATAGACCATTAGGGATTGCTCTTGAATCAAGAATTCTCCTTCTTCCTTGAACTCTGGTAAGTATAAAGTCAATCTGACTCTTGATGGAGACATCATTCCATTTGTACCAAGTGTAAAGTTGTGAATCTCTATGGTCAAAGAATGTGTTCGTAATAAAAAGAATGTGCTGGCTGCAAAGATCCAATATTCTTTGACCATTTCCTTTCTAGCACTGTTCTTAGCTGCATGTGGACCTAAAAACTGTTCGTATTCTCTTCTGTTATTTCCGACCGTCCCGTTGAAGTCACCCATTACATATAGTATGCTGCTTCTCTCAACTTTCTTTATCTCATCAGACAGATCGTCAAAGAATTCATCTTTCTGCTCCTCTGTATAATTATCATTGCATGGTGCATATATCTGTATATATGTTTCAGCTTGTTCTCCTCCTTTAATTTTCAAAGTAATAATTCTATCTGAGTGATAATGTATGTCTAATATGTAGTTAGATATGTCCGAATGTACCAGGAAACCCACTCTATTCTTCGATGTTCCTCTATTCATGTTTAACTTTGTCAAATGCTTTGGTATAATCTATAAAGCACAAATATAAGTCCTTTTGTATGTCCATTGATCTTTTCTATCAGTGTTCGTAATATGTATATTGCATTACTTGTCCCTTTACCTTTCAATAAATCCATACTGCTCTTCACTCATTTCCATTCTTATTTTTCTTTTTGTTCTCATTATAATTCTAAGTAGTAATTTGGTGACATGATTTATTAAGTTGATTGTACAAAATTCTTCACATTCAACCGCTCCTGGTCTTTTGGGTAGCGCAATAAATACAGATTTTATCATATCACTTGGTATGTACCCAGTGTTATAAATGTCATTCAACAGTTTAGTTAATATTTCTATCCCATATTCCCCCAGTACTTCTAATTCTTCTACTGAAATTTCATCAGTAACAACATAACAACAGAGAATATATGGACTGTGCACAAGTGTAACAACAGAGAATATATGGACTGTGCACAAGTGTAACAACAGAGAATATATGGACTGCGCACAAGTGTAACAACAGAGAATATATCAACTATTCACAATTGTAGCAGCAGAGAATACATCTGCCCACAAGTGTAACAACAGAGAATATATGGACTACGCACAAGTGTAACAACAAAGAATATATGGACTGCGCACAAATGTAACAACAGAGAATTTATGGACTGCGCACAAGTGTAACAACAGAATATATATTGACTACCCACAAGTGTAACAACATAGAATATATGGGACTATCTGCAATTGTACACACACAGAAAGTATGGGACTACTACCCACAAGTGTACAGAGAAAATACTGACTAGCCACAACAATATAAATCAGCTACCCAAGAATATGATAGCAGAGAATCTGCCAACTGTAACTGAGTCCTGATAGATACTTCCCTAAAACAATAAATAATCGTTAGCTTACAAGCAACAACAAAAAATAAAAACAATAATTCTAAGGTTATGTGTTCACAAATTTTAATGTATACACTCTTATCAAAGACAAAAGTGAGTACTGCAGCACAACTTTTTCTGTGTTTGTTGTCAAGATCAAAAGGATATTCTTCACGTTTGGTGCATTTTTTCTTCTTCTGTGATCTGTAGAAGATCTTCTTTTGCACCCACAACAGTTCAGTAACTGGATATACAGCGCACAGTATATATTGGCAGTGTTTCCCCCAAGTGACCAGTCAGTGGACAAAAACTAGACTTGAGACACTCAAATCTTGTGTTGCCTTGCAGGCTGACTGAGTGACTGCACCCACAGGCTGCGGGTTAACTCCTTTTGGCTACAAGGTAAACCCAGCCTAAAATGGTAAAATCTTGGAAAGTAAAGGCAGCCGGTGTGAATGTTGATCACATCACCCACTGAGTGGTCTATACAAATGTGAGGCTTGGATATGCTCAAGGTGTCAGTAGAGTAAAAAGGGTCCTATGCTTACTTTAAATACCTCCATAATGACCGTTGGCTGCACCACCTCCAACACTCTGCCAGGCTGCTGTTTGTCTATTTCTTGATGTTCTTCTCACCTGTATCACTTGTCTACCTATTGTTCACCTACAATTAGTCCTCACATACAGTACAGTTTTCATAAAAGTGTCTTTTACTGTAGCCAGAATATTTTATTTGCATTGTGCTCATTTTCTGTTTCCTTCCCTACCTCTCCAGAACCTGCTTATTTGATTATAGAAATAAAGCCTGAATCCCACGTCCCCCAGAGTCATAAAAGCAGTGTCAATGAACTGAAATTAATGTATAAAATATATATTTATATGTACACAAAGACATGAATAATGACAGTACAATATTGCCATGGATGTAATGTAATACGTTGCTGGTTATAATGAGTGCATGGGCAATATGAAAAATTGCATGATTACATCAACTTTGTGATGCGGTTACCATCAACTTTATGCAAACATGATGTCAAATTCTAGCTGGCATGACATCAGCACTGTGGTATCGGTTTTATGCCAGTTTAATGCTAAAAAGACAACAGTTTTATTAACTGCTTTATGGCATTAGCTTTATGCGGACATGGCCTTCAGCTTTATGTTGTACCAACGTAACACTTTGGCTCCAAGATGCCACTAATCCTGCGTAGCCATCTGTATCAAATCCCTGTAAAGGGTGCTAAACTGGCATTTCTGCATCAGCCAGTCCCTGACAAGTCTAGTAAATGGTATTTGTTCTGTTAGCGCCTGCGCAGTGTTGATGGAGGGCCAGATATTATTATATTTACTAAAACGGGGGGAGCTTTTTCAAGTTATAATGACATCATAATTCTCTCCTAGCCTTTAGTAGATGGCTTAGCAATGATGTCAGGGTATGAGTCCGTGTGCACATTATCTGTTAGGTGCAAGTGAGTAATAATAATTTAATTCTTCACTCTGTCAGTGTTTACTGATTTTTTTCATTTATATATTTCTAAAACAAAAATTTAAAAAAAACTGCTAAGATGTAAATAATTTTATTTATTTATTAGTGAACCATGTAAAATGATCGTTAATATAGAAATTTTTTTGGTTCAGAGCTTTTTTCCTCAAAGGGTATCCACAGCAAAATGGTACATGCAAACATGATATGAACTTTATGCTAACATAGCATCAGCTTTAAGCAAACCTGACATCAATTGTAGATATCATCACACTCAAGCAGATGATAACATGTGGCCAAACAATTGCAACGTTGGCAGTATCGGTCATGAATGGAATGACAAAGCATAAAAACAATTCATAATTTGAAGAAAAAAGGCACAAACCATTTTTTTTAAAAATCAAATGTAACTTGCCGAACATTAGTACTATCTTTTGACACACAAGAAGTATACCTTTGTCTGCCAAGGCAAATGTCAAAAGAACTATTTTTGGGCTGATATGCTACCAGTGTCAAACATGGACCCTTACTAAAACTAATGAGAGGAAAATCGTAACAGAGATTTCCTGTGTGTTACAATTACTACATACCAGGACTACATTCTCTAGTCATCGGAGCGCTTCCATTAATCCCTCCACCTCATTCTCATGCTAGATGTGCTGACACTTTACATGAGGCTCACTGTTAATTTTAGTGTTGATTCACCTCTGCAGTGAAACCTTATATACTCTCTTTTCCTCTCACAACTGAGCCATTTGGGTAAATAATAACTATGAAAAAATGCATAGGCCAGATTTTTTCAATTGTGAGCTATGTTTTAAGAAGAAGCTTAATAATAATAATAATACAAATAATGTTTTTAATGCATGCTGCTGAGCTGCCCAATTGGACAGCAACCTGGTCCATTCATGCCACACACACAAATCTGACTCTCAAAGCATTTTCAGCGCAATGCTACTGCTGCAACTCTACGTAGTTGGCAGGAAACAATCCCGTGACACCACGACACTGACCTCTCCACCAGCCATCATCAACCTGGGGAAACAATAATTTTTCACTTAAAGTTAGTTAATATGCAGTTTCTGGGATGATTATTAGAAGACCTTGGCCAGAGTAATTTAACAACTACCAGAAAACAGTTTGTGAAAGCAGAATACTACAGGGGAGTGCATTCACAAATAAAACTGACGAAAATTAAATAGAATGAAGGGGGAAAAAAAAGAGAAATTTCTGCTCAACCGCTGGTGTCAACATTTATGAAACAAAGAAGATTGTGATTTATTGGGCACTTCCTGAGAAGCGAACACTGAATCACCAAAAGGCAATTGAATGGGAAATAAAATGGACTGAGGACACAAGAACAAAGGAAAGAAACCCTAAGAGGAACACTGATGACAGAGACCAAAGGTGCTGGACTGGACTGCATCTGTGATACTGAAACAACTACCCAGGATAGAACATAAAAGAATAACAATAGACTGTGAACCCTCTGTGACACATAAATGCACAAAAGTGTGATGATTATACTTGACTATAAGGAAACAGACTGTAGCTCTTTGGTCATGCACTAAAAACAGAGGCACTGGAAAAATTGTGTCAAATTGAAAAGATGAGAGGCAAGACAGAGAGAAATGATGCCAGATGGTTTCAGATGGCAATATGGAGGTATATCATCAAGGGAATTAATCCAGAACACTGTGAGATGTCAATGTGCAGGTCACCTCACATGGCACTTCTTCTTCTTCTTCTGCGCAATCACCAGCTATAAACTCTGGTGGAAAGTCCTGGCTATTTATCCACTTCTGGACTTTAGTCTTCTCCCATGATCTGAATTTTATATGCACATTCGTTTTACAGGTCTCACATATTGGTAAGAAGACTGTTGGTTCCTTGCCCCTAAGGGAGATGGACACTGACTTGTAGATAACACTCATAATTAGTGTACAATAAGCTTATTAGGAGGCAGCGGGTCCATTCTTTTTCTCCCCACCATGGACCCAGAAATTCTCATGGGGAACAAGGCACATGATGTTGATGAGGACTCCTGATAACCCGTGTGCTGAAAGTAGTGGAAGTTTCAACTGACGTAATGAACTTTAAATGATCATTACCAATTATAAACAGACATTTTCACCCAAATGGAAGCCAAAATGAAAGCATTTTTGAGCAAGCAGTGGAGGAATAAATAATGTGTGCAGAAAATGAACAAAAACAAAAATCACTCACAAATTTGACACAAGACATAATATCTGGAATCTGGTCATGAGAGAGAAAACAAAAACTAGCACAAAACCAATTCTAAATTACATGCAAAGACAGCAAATCATATGGTTTGCCAACTTAGAGAGAATGCCTTGTGATGGCACACCATACAAGGCATGCACTAAAAGAGGAGAAGAACAGAGGGCACACAGCAGATCAAGAGCAGCACAGAAAGATAACATTAAAGAAACTCTACAACAGCATAATGTGTCCATGGATGAGGCGACCAGAATAGCAAGAAGCAGAACTTTATATCTCCCTTGACACCAGAAACAGAAAAAGAGGAAGTGAAGAAGTCTGTCTTGTATTCAGCCATTCCAACCCCTCATCTTTCACAAAGCTTTTTGTATTTTATGCATAAAGCATGAAAAGTTCATTTAGTAATATAGTAAATATGAATACCAAATACAAACACAAAGGTACGACAAATACATTTAACCACAAGTAAGGCACCTTTTTTTAAAATCTGCCATAGGATGCTAGACTGATATTTGTATAGACCAGTCAGCATTCCATGTGTGATGTGAAACTAGTGGCCACTATTACTACCCAGGACATTTCCTGGTGCCCATTTTAGGCAGGACTGACCTGGAAGTTGTGGTCAATTTTGAAGAAAAAAATCGGATGGATGCAGATTCGAACCCAAGATGAGCACCTAGCTACTTTGCTAAACATGGCTACCACATAAATATCCACATATGTACATACACATAGGTATTTTCTACTCACCATTTCAATATCTGTTATGACCTCCTCAGGGTCAAAGGTTAATTCATCATCATCAGCTGCAAAAATAAAATAATTTAGCTTTTTCAGTGGAACACAGTGCCAGCAACCATCCAATATGGAAGGATTAACAATAACAACAATAAATCTAGCATACAGCTTTCACTCTACCCAGGTGAGTGTGTGTGTGTGTATATATATATGGCTAGTGTTAATAAAATATGTTGTCCATGATGGATGAATAGTAGACATTGTTTTTAACAACACTAAATGAGTTTTTTTTTTTTTTTTTTATCTAAACAAATAAAACAAATTAAAATTTAACAAAAGCTTATTGAAGTTTCTGTGATGTTGGCAATACCAGGACTGAAGGTAAATAAAAAAGATTGTTAAAAAAAAAAAACCATAGCACTACACAAGCCTTGTTATTTTAGATAAAAACACACTCAAATAACTTGTTTGTCTGGGATGAAGAAGGAGAGACGGTAAACCACAATCAACTACACTTATCGGCATTACATAATATGATTAACATGATCGATCATAAACAAAGTATTTGAAAAATTAAACAGAGCACAGAAATAAAGTGAACAAACTTACTGGCTTGGTAATCGTAGAGGGCAATAGCTGTCAAGCCACTTCCACGTGTTGGTGATGTCTGGTCGTCTGCTTGCTGGTCTTCATAAGGTTCTGAAGCAGGCTGGTCCTCAGTTTCCGCAGGCTGGTAATAAGTGTTGTCTGGTTCCGGCTCTGGTTCTGGCTGGCGGGGTGGTGCTCGGACCGGTTCTGGCTCCGGATTCGGTTCATTGTACTGCCCTTCTGTGTCGTATTCTGGTTCATCTTGGTAAACTTGTTTTTGTTGTTCTTCCTCCCATCTTTCTTTTTCTAACCTCTCCTAATACCGAAAGCCAGACACAGGAATGAGAAATCTGATTAGTTCAACATATACAAACAACAAACACAAATTAAATTATATTCCCTTTGCATTTCTGGGACTCCATGTGGGGGGGGGGGGGGGGTGTACACATACTGCTCCTTAATAATCGGATGTTTCAGGCAATAATGTACGAATAATGCAGCCTAGCAGTAAACCGCAACAATATGTTCTCCTAATAGCACCCCACCCCAAGACGTAGAGTCGTACACTTATTTGGCAGTAATGTAGATAAAGATGGGGAAACTGATAGAGATATTAAAATCAGAATTCAAAAGGCAAGAGGTGCTTTCACAAAACTAGGGAATTTGTGGAGGTCAAAAGAAATTAAAAGAAATACTAAACTTAATTTTTTTAAATTCTGATGTCAAATCTGTACTTTTGTATAATGCGGAAACATTGAGAACAACTAAGGCAATTAATAATAAACTCCAGACATTCATTAACTGCTGCCTGGGCAGAATAGAGGGAATTATATGGTATGATAGAATCACTAATATAGAGCTTTGGGAGAAATTTAAGCAAGCTCCAGTGAACCAAGAGGTGAAGAAAAGACGCTGGCATTGGATAGGACACACATTGAGAAAACCAGAGAACAATGTAACTAGAATGTCTTTGTACTGGAACCTACAGGGGCATAGGAATAAAGGAAGGCCAAAAAACACATGGAGAAGGGAGCTGGAGAATGAAGTAAGAAAGATGGGAAGGACAAGGGGAGAGCTGTATGCGATAGCAAAGGATAGAACGACTTAGCATGAGTTGGTTGAGGACCTATGCTCTATTGAGGACTAGAAAGGCAAAAGAAAAAATATGTGCCAACCGCACTTTTAAGGGTAAATAAACAAGACAAAAAGGACGTTATATTTCCTGAAAACAATAACAAGCAAATACAGGTTTCTACAGCAGGAGGGAGGAACATTTTTTTTTGACAAAGGCAGAATAAAAGTCTAAAAAATATATATTAGTCTAGCACCATATGCACAGTGACAGCCATGATGGCAAGATGCTTTCTTCCAGTTCAAAGGTCTTGGGTTCAAATCCGCATTGAATCTGATTTTTTTTTTAAATGATCTTGGCTCCTAGGTCGACTCAATTTAAAAGGGTAATAGGTAAAGACAGCAGCTATAATGGCGACTATATAAAAAATATGCTGTTTGACATCACACACCTAAAACTTTCTGTTTGTTTGTTGAAACATATGCATGGTAGACCAATGAAAGAAAAAGTGTCCTTGACCCTATTTTTACCATATGCAGTGTTAAAACACCAGCACAAGCAATTGTAACTAACATGGTTTACAGAATCAAGTGAATAAGTTAACTATGTATCATTTAGAGGATACTGCAGAACCAACCCTGGCATTAGTTGGCTGTTTGGGGATTATACTAGACATTCAGTGTACATTTACAAGCAGTTTGCCACTGCTTTCTGTACATCGGCTCTCGACACCCCTGTCAAAATCAACACAAGGCGGTCTACTGCCAAATCACCAGCAGCTGGAATTAAACTGTGTACCTCACAATTATGAAGTGTGTTCGCAAAGCCTGAGCCACAAATGTTGACAAAGGTATAAAAGTGAAAACCCCCCCCCCCCCCCCCCCCAAAAAAAAAACCACGGGAAAAATAATTAGAATGTGCAGTGGAAAAAATGGGGACAAACTTCAGGTAAAATATATGTGATAGCTAAAGACAGGACAACAGTATGAATAGGTTGAAGCCTATGCTTCACTGTGGCATAATGGCAGAGCAAATAAAAAGTTGCACAAGAAAAGAAAGCGAAAGCATATACTGATTGACTAGCTGGCAGACTATAGGCAGACTGGGATGTAAATAACAGAATATTATGTAATACAGTCAAACAAATGCCTGACACTGATGAACATTAAATAACAAAGAAATCTGAGAAATGTTTGGATGATCATCAGTTTCAAAACTTATTAAAACAGATGCTGGGGAAGTAAGATACCCACAAGTGCAGGAAACTGGAATCTCAGAACTGCAGACTACTTCCATGTGACGGATACACCAGTAGACATGCAGGACTTGTCTAAGGTTGTCATAACACTTGGAAGGTACTGCAGGAGTCAGAAACCAGCCATTGAAGACGCCGAGATTAGAGCACTGATTGATGAGCACTCATGCCCAGAAGATGTCCTCATTTACACCGATGGGCCCGTGAAGCCTGGGTCAAGATCAGCATGGGCACACACAGCACAAAGGATGGGGAAAACAATACAAGAGGATAGCGGTGCTCACCAGACAACTTCGACAAGCATGACCTTGGAGATAACTGCTGCTCCCAGAGCACTGGCATGGGTAGCAGAACAAGCCACCAAATTTGTGGTAATCATTTCAGACTCTACAAACATGCTTCAGAAAATCGCTACAGCAAGTCTACACTTTGAATGGGTAGAAAGCATTTAAAAGTCACAGTTAACCTTCATCATCTGGATCTACACACCTGGGCAGGCAGGAGTACATGGTAATGAAACAGCTGACCAGCTGGCAAGTAAGGCACCAATGCAAACGGGAAGAAGCACGGACAGAGCGGATATCATCAACTCTGTACGGACTAAGTTGGGGGATAACAACCAATCTCTGATGCTAACACTACAGCGGGACCGAGGAGTTAAGCTTGGTGAAGCTCTTCTATGTCGTCTTCGAGGTAAAGACAGGAAATACTATAACCAGCTCCTCATGGGAACAATTAGTAGAGGTACCTTGGAGTGGCTGCTGCATCGGAGGACTGAGCATGCATGGGGATGCCCAATGTGCAAAGACGTCGATTGTGATAACATAACTTCCTTGGGATCCCAAAATGGTGCAGCCTGTAATGAGTGGAAGGTTCAATATATGGATGTGAGGTTAGGCAGTCGTGTGCAGCACCTGACAATTCCTTGGGTGTGTCCAGTATCAGATCTGCATTTATGCAAGTCTTCTTGGATGGCAGGGAATACCTATTTTCTTCCCTTGAGGGTCGACCAAGCTGCCCTGGATGGGACCTCTAGGGTCAACAAGTGCGGATCAGCGGATGACAAACTCACCAAATATATCAGACTAAAAATGTACCACAAAACGAATCAGGAAGGCTAACCCGGAGAACAAATGCTCTAAGAAGCCTGATGTGTCGACCGAAAGGTGCAAACATCAAAGCTATGATGTAAACAGCACAAATGCAATTATGTCACTCAAAGGAACGATGATGAAGAAGATTTATGCTTTTCAAGAAACACATTCATACATTTTCACCCATAATTTACCTTTCTTAATCTTTCTTGCTCTTCTCTTTCCTTCTTTTCTCTGGCTTCTCTCTTCTGCCGTTCCTCCTGTGCTTTCTTCTTTGCTTCATCGTCTCCACTTTTGGCTAACTGTTCGAACCTTGCTTTGAGGTTGCGGGCTCCTTCTGTACCTTTGATGAAGATACCGGTTTACTCTGTCAGATGTATCTTCTCATTCTTATTTACCAGCTGTAAACTCCAGATTAAAGTCTTGGCTGTTCGTCCACTTCTGGACTTTAATTTTGCTTTAGGATCTGCGTGTTACATGCACATCCGTACTACAGATCGAGATTACGTGTGTGCAAACTGTTGGTTCCTTGCCTCTCAAACGGATACATTCTGACTTTGAAGGAAACATTGATCCTATGTTAGCCAGACCCCCAGTAGGGAACCAGTTTTAAGACCACAGAGAGGAGTAGTTAGATCGTGACCAGAATGAGCCCTGGTTCTGGTGCACTGCCAAGTGGGATTCAGCACCCCCCCCCCCCCCCATAATAGATCTCACACCGGGGGCTACATGGTGTAGTAGTCAAGTTATTTACATCCCGATCTGAAGGACAGGGGAAAGAGTCCTTGACTTCGAACAATGTCCTTTCGTTTATGAGTGCAAGTGTTACTATGATCCCTGGGGTCAATGAGTGCCACCACTAGAGCACTAAGTTGCTCCTATAATAGACCGTCAGAAAACCACCAAATCCCTTGCCAATTCCTCTGATTTATATATATTTTCATACCCAAGGTGTCCCTAAAATCCTATTATCACCTTCGAGCTGGTAGAACCGTCTGTTATGGTAGGAACAACGCCTTCTATTACAGTTATTTCTGAACCACTACTGCATTTCATATGGTCAAAGTATTTTAGTTCCCGACACGTAAACTAGTTTACGAGCCAGACTTCGTCAATGCTCTGGTTCATAGGGAAACTCTTCAACCATTGCCCAAACATCAAGAGAATGCTTGTTTTCTAAACTGTCATTTGAGGAAACTGAACCCTGGTATGTCATAGATTGTGAAAGGTGTTCTCTCACCTCTAAGCTTCAAAGCTGCCCTAATTAGCTAGTCCATTCTTCCATATTGAAAATGTGAAATCTAGGTCAGCCGTACACTTTTATAATGACACATAAACACACACACACACACACACAAAAGGATGATATAAAAACAAGCCTGCATTAGGAAACAAGAAAACAACCACAACAAAACTTGACAAAGATGGAAATCAAATTAAAGAAAAAAAACATTAACCCTTTTGCCTCGAGAATGCTTAACAAAATGTGTCATGAACCTGTTGGAATTTATGGAGAAATCCTTTAAAAAAAAGAAAATTGTGACTAATAAATTATTGAAAAATAATCTAAATTTAAAAAAAAAAAATTTCAAAATATATATACAAAGATATATAAAGTGACAATTAATAAACAGTAAGATTTAAATGGAAGATATTCAACAGGACACATAAAAAAACAAAAGTATCTGAGGACTTCTGCCACGACCCATGATCTCGCCTTCTTGGCATTACCTGGCTGTAAACACTGGTAGAAAGTTCTGGTTGGTTGTCCACTTTTGGACTTTAGTACCCCATGACCACTGAGGCTTACAGGGAAAATGTGACATTTCAAAAAAGACACAGAAACAGTTCTAAATGCTATGTTTAGTTACATTCATTTTCTGGACTTTGAAATACCACAGGCGCACACTTGACCAATGGAATGTAACTATGCTTTTTTGACAAGGCCATATAGCATTTACGGGAACGTGGTATAACCAACTGCATGTGGCGAGATTTAGGCTTCTTGTGGCAGTACAGGCAAGTAATCAACCGCCTGCATACAAATAAGCCAGATATGTAAAACTCAAATACTGGAACAAGATTAAAGTCCAGATGTGAATCAACAATCAGAATATTCTGCCAGAGTATACAGCTGGTAACACAAAGGAAACGATGCAAAATAAAAAATAAATAAAAAATGACAAAACATAATTAAAATATATTGTACATAACCCAGTGGTTGCAAAAATATACAGCCATATTTTAGGTGTTGCCCTTACTCACTGCACACCCACACACACACAAAAAGTAACATAATCCATTACTTTGCTCTGTGCTGAAGTGCTACTTACTTCCTTCTGGTTTTGGCTTATTGTAGCCAGACTTCACCTCTTCCATATCATCAAAGGAGCCAGCAGACTGTGGATGAGTTAACATTAAAAAGTACTATTTTTTTTTTACATCAAAGTCATCATACCAGAAAAGGCAGCATTTCCTAACATTAAGGTCATTATTTGTTATTAAAGTCATCACTTGCTAACCTTGGAGTCTGTTAACAACAACAACAAATCATGGATTTTACTTTTTAAACCTATTTACACTTCACTGTAAATGTAACTGTTACTTCAGTCTGAATATATATGCACTCTTCAATTACCATATTCTTGGCTACAAACTCTGCTACATTTTTCTGAATGCCAAGCTTCTTTTCTCAAAGTGGGCTGGTCTTGCTAGTCACACTCATGGCCATAGGCTGTGACTTCCACGCCTCCATATGGCACAATCTAATTTACCAGTCAGCAGAGATGGTAAGGTTTAGACCAGTGTGACTTCTGATACTGGTGCACTACAGCATGTAGTTCAGCACCTCTGCAGCCGGAAGATTTCCACAACACTCGAGGCACAGGAAAAATATAGAGTTCTAATCAAACTGCCACTAGCACCATCCATCAGTATATGTACTCTTCATTGGCTACCAAAGAAGGAGATGGAGTACGTGTGGGAATGTCCTGCAGTGCTGTGATGACAGTTCTTCACTCCCTCAGGAGAAAAACATTTCAAGCAGCATACTAGATATTATAGCCAGCTGCGGGTCATATGGCAGCAGGGGGCTTTAAATTGATCTTTTGAGTGTTAAATAGTTCAAAAAGAATGGCAGATTACTGACAGTAAACTATGTTATTTTCAGGAAATGCAACTACCTTCTCTCGCTTACCTTGTCACGCCTGTCCTGTTCAACCCCAAACTTGCCACCAAATCCTTTCTTCATGTCAGTCTGCGATGGATGCAACTCTACATGTGTGTCAGCACTGTAGCCTAAAGCTGACTTGTCCTGACTTTCTTTCTGGACACCAAACTTCCCACCAAAACCTTTTGAATAGTCTGCCAAGTGTACAAACAGGCATATTACACATTTATTTACTATCAAAGAGTGTTGAGGTCAGTTTAGTGTTGTGATTGTCGGTTTAGTCTTATGATTGTCAGTATAGTGTTTTGATGGGGGAAAATATAGAACTGTACTATACTTCTTCTGTATTTAACCTTCAACCTTTCACCCCCAAAAATCCTTAGGCAAAAAACAAGGCTCTAAACCCAGGCTCTGAATTTTCTTTAAAAAAAAAATGTTAAACAAAAACTATTTTATACAGGTCAGTAAACAAAACAATTATTCTCCTATTTATTGTGCATTAAAAAAATTTTGAAAGGGGAGTAATTAACATGAACATCATGGGGATTTAAATGGGGTAGATTCCCCTAGGCCTTTGAAAAAAAATGTATATGGTGACTGATACCAAGATCCTGTCACCCCATCAGTTTGCTCAGGAAAAGCCTTCTTTCCCTACAATATGCCCTTTTTCTTATAACTTTTTTTTTTTAGCATATATAATCACATATAATCTTCCTAAACACTAAGCAGGGGCACAAGTACTAATGGCAAAGGGACAATGCCACTTCAGCGACTTTCTCAGGAATTCATAACAGACAGTGGCAGGAAATTAGAATTCATAACAGACAGTGGCAGGAAATTAGCGGCATCTCAGAGCGAATGGGTTGAAAAAACTGTGGCTGGCGCACTGTTTTTTGCAGCTGGGCTGCAGAATCTGCGCCTTTCAGCCCTACACATCCAATTTCAGCAAAAGCCTTTTACAACATGCTTGGTAATGAACAGTAAGTCTAGACTCTCTTCCCCAAACAGTGCTCAGGAGCCCAACAAAGGAGGCACTACACTAGTGTAACAGTGACAAATATTTAACATAAGTAAAGGCCCTTTATCCACACCTTGAGATATATACTAGGTATATAATAAAAAAACAAAATATGCAGTGAGGCCACTATCCTCTATTGGGAATATTATGCAGTGAGGCCCCAATCTCTGTTGTAGGAATAGTATGCAGTGAGGCCCCAATCTCTGAAGTTGGAATAGTATGCAGTGAGGCCCCAATCTCTGAAGTGGGAATAGTATGCAGTGAGGCCCCAATCTCTGAAGTTGGAATAGTATGCAGTGAGGCCCCAATCTCTGAAGTGGGAATAGTATGCAGTGAGGCCCCTAAACTCTGAAGTAGAAATAGTATGCTGTGAGGCCCCCAAACTCTGAAGTAGAAATAGTATGCTGTGAGGCTCCAATCTCTGTAGTAGAAATATTATGCAGTGAGGTCCCAAAACTCTATAGTGGTAACCCCACACAGTCAGGCACTAATCTCTGTAGTAAGAACATTACGCAGTGAGGCCCCAACATTTGTAGTGGCAATGCTATGTAATGAGGCCTCAATCTCGTGCCCAGAAGCTATGCACTATTTAAAATTTCTTGACATTCTAATATTTCTCTGCAAGTTAGTAATTAAAATGTTCAACAAAATGTCAATATGGACACACCTGTTTGGGACTCATGTTTCTGCAGCTTCTCTTGATGTTCATACCCAACAGCTGACTTGTCCATGAGCTCTTTCTGGACTCCAAACTTTCCACCAAAACCTTTACTGGAATCTAAAACAAAGAGATGTATTTTAGTCTTGTTAATAATGTGATGACACAATAACATATTCAACATAGGGAGAGTAAACAAAGAGAAGCATGACAGCCTATCAGTAAGTAAGTTCATCTTCTTCTTCTTTCATTCGTTTAAAATGGATTATCTATATCTGCAATGTTTGAACTTCACTGCCTTTAGTAATTCACTCAGTGACCCGTAAATTTTGGCTTCAGACATGATCTGTTGCCTCAGGTTCCAATCCACATGTACACATGGCTGATTCACGAGCCTTACATTTTGTGTTCATGTGACTGCAAAGTCGATTGTTCCCTAGTAAGTAAGTGAAAGACCCTTTTTACACCAGCGGTGTAACAAGTTTTTGAAGCTAAACTATCAGACCATGTCATAAGAGGTGACTAAAATTGTGAACTGAACATTCACAGACTCCGCACTTATAAGCTCAGAAATTCAAGACTATGGATTCAGAACTTTGCTCATGCGTACAGGCACCCCAGAATACTGAATATATGCTGCAGACATGCACCCTACATGCAGTAAAGAGATCCCACGCTTGACCAGTTAGCATGCATCACACCATAGCCTTCACCGAGGACTCAGCCTTCTCATCTGAAAATCACTGGCAGAGAGATCAAGAAGAAAAAGATCAAAATAAAAATTACTTTGAACTATTCTATCCAGTCTCTGGCTCAGAACATCCATTTTTGACAAGCATTTTTCTCAAAATTGCTGACCTCAGTCTTTAACGATCCCCTAGACCTGTCTGGTGTTGGAGACACTACCAGTAACTAACCAACCACTGACATACATGGGCTCACTGGAAATCACAAACCCCTCTACCATAACAAGATGGAAACACATCAAAAGGGATATCTCAACACAGGACACCTGACATGTTAAAAAATTAAGGCTAAAAATGGAATAGCTTTTACATATTTCTATTTATATGTGACGTTCTTAATTGTTTATGATTCAGTTATTTCGTAATATCCTACCCTTAGATGACGTCACAGGACAGTCCAACATTTTAGAGGGCGGTAAGACTGTTTTTCCTGGCTTTCTGATGCTTTTAACGACCCTAAAGCATCTAGAACTGGCCCCCCAACCCACCTACGTCCCATGAGAGAGTGCAACCTAGGTCCCACGACTGCATTCAGCCTGTCTACCACCCCTTGAAATATTAGACTGTCCCATGACCTGTGGATTTTCCCTTTTTGGGGTAGGATATTAAGAAAGCACCTATGATTCTGCTGTGTTGTCTGTTGATAATAAATCTGGTTATTTACTTCTCTTCTGTTTGCTGGCTGTGAACTTCAAAGGTTAGTCCTGGCTGATTGCCCGTTATCTATGTCTGAGCTGTGATCTAATGTCACGATCTGAGTGCTGCCGTTTTTAAAATCTGGCTTGTTGCACGGGTGGATGGTTCAAGTTTCAGTTGCATTTGTACATTTCTTCTTTCCCTCACCTAAGCTTTCTAGTCGTAGATGATGTCATAATTGTATTTATGCTATCACCTTGGCTGTAGTCAAACCTAATTTTTGACACATGGTGATTATTACATGAAAATCAGTGCAGAAATCATAAGACACACCTGTTTGAGACTCATGTTTCTGCAACTGTTCCTGGTGTTCGTACCCAACGGCTGACTTGTCCATAAGCTCCGTCTGAACCCCAAACTTGCCACCAAAACCTTTGGTGGAGTCTGACACAAGGGAAGTACTATTAGCAACATTAATTAAACAACAAGACAGGGGAGACTAAATTACCCTCACTACCATGAAAGTACTTCTAGTCCTCAGTAATAAGATGATGATAAAGTTAAGGGAGACTAGCAAACCCTGCTTTTATTTTGACACTAAGAAAGCATGATTAGGGCAGACATAAGGAAAGCACTGTTTGTCTCAGCAATGGGAGACCTAGGTTCAAATTCTCTGCAAAGCCACTGATTTTTTTCCAGGGGAGGGGGTGGGAAGGGGGGGGGGGGGGGGAGAAAATAAGATAAGGTGTAGCAAACTCTCTCTGGAGCTGTGCACCAGAAAAAAAACAGTTAATCTCTCTCAGTAATAAAAAAAATATGATAACAAGTATAGGAAATTATCATTGGAACCTTGCATCAGAAAAAACAGTCTCAATAATAAGATAATAAAATGATAAGACAAGGGACTCTACAAATCTTCATTAGTTTCAAATCACACAAATTAGTAATTCAGTCTACCAAATCCTCGTTAGTTTAAAAACACACAAATTAGTTATTTGTTAACATGCACACATTTGTAGTAGCATCTGTCAACACACACAACTATTGATTTTCAACACCCAAATTAGTTATTGCTTAACACAAATCAAGTGTTTTTGCAAATACATTTAAATAAGTTTTTTTAAAGCATTCAAGTTTATTTATTAATACACCAAAACAGTTTTTGGCTATCCTCCGACTAACGGTCGGTAAAGATGGCGACTGCAAAATATCCTTTCGAGCCACAGTCAAGTGTCAATTGCGCCGGCGACTACCGCCACGTGTCCCCCACGCCGCTCACGGGACGTGGAATAGGACTAAACTAGATGGCTAGGCCTCACGGGCAGCAGCCGCGGTGTGCTCGTGAACGCTAGTGTGCAATTGACACGTGACTGTGGCTCGAAAGGATATTTTGCAGCCGCCATCTTTACCGACCGTTAGTCGGAGGATAGCCCAGTTATTTTTTAAAAACACAAATTAGTGAGATTTTTCAAAACTCAAATAGTTATTTTTTAACAAAGAGAACAGTCAACTAACCGTTCCACACAACAAAACCATACAAAATTCTACATCACACAAACTTGTGAATCTAGAGCAACAAATGTCTCGATCATTGCCTGAGTAAAGAGGTGTAATTAAATACCTGTTTGTGAGGCATGCTTCTCTGTCTTTCCTTCATAGTCCCAGCCCACAGCCGCTTTGTCCTGACGGTCCTGCTGGACACCAAACTTCCCGCCAAAACCTTTGCTGTAGTCTGCACACAGATGTAAGACAACATGGATCACAATAAAACAGATGCCAATGTCCACGTGTATCAAACAAAGCTTGCATTATGGGATTAGAAGTGCTGCACCCTACACAGTGGTGCATGAGGACCTGGGCTTATCCTGGTTAACTTTTTCAGTCCCGGGGGTTTGGCATCAGAGACCCAAGGGATAGTGAGGAGAGGTGTAAAATTGGTGCATCTTGCGTTCACTGGGCTTCTAGGTAGGAACCTATCAACGTATAATGCGTTCCTTGAGTTAAGACCTACTTACCCCTTCTCTGTGGTCATCATAAAAACAGGTTTCCAACCGGGGTCTGGCCAAAGTAGAAAGAAGTTACATTTCTTTTTAAGTCAGACTGCATTTGAGAAGCAAGGTACCAATTATCTGCACACAAATAAGCTGTAAAATGGATATGCACACAGTACTCAAGTTCTGGAACAAGACCAAAGTGGAGAAGTAAACAACCAGAGCTATACAGCCAGTAAAAGCAAGAAAGCATGTGTTTTTACTTATGTTATGTACGAGCATACTAACAAAATCTGGCCCAGTATACAAGGAACTGCCAAACTGTTTTCCACTATTTGGAAAAACCTAAAGTGTCAACTTGAGTCCTTTACATGGTCACCCTCAAGGTGATATTCTTTTCCCATCTGTTCATCATCTTCCTGATACCCTGACTGAAAACAAATGATTGCTAATGAGAATTGACCCAACCTCTCAAAATGAGCATCAGAAAATATTCTGGGAACTGTCTTTACTGTGACAACTTATGGATGTGGTCACTGACTCTTACTCAATCTTTAAAGAAAACAAATCAGAGCTTTTGAAATAACACGCATGCTGATAATTAGTAGAGAAACATCACCATCTTATATGATCTGAACATTGAGGAGAACTGACTTATCAACAGCACTATGACTGGGAAGCTGAGGTATGTTGGCCATGTTAAAAATCAAGGTGGCCTAATAGTTAGTTTCCAAAAAATGTGGCAGAAGTCAACCTCCACAAAGTCGAATACAAGACACTGAAGATGCACATGAAGGCACATAGGGCTGAAGAATTGGCTAGAGAAAGACAAGACTTTCAGGTTTGCCTTGATGACTGCAATTCTGTGAAGAAACAGCTGATGCCTGGAAAGGAAACGTGATTATTAAAAAGAACTGGTACCACCCCTGTCTATGCCAGGGGCCTAGAATGTGTCATAGTGTACACAGTGTGTGTAGTAATTTTCTGATGAATGTGTTTTGCCTATATTATCTGTTGTCTAAATATTTAAGCTTTGCACAAACAGCTTTTTCTAGCTTCCTCTGCCTCTCTCGCTTCACACCCCAACGGTAGTAATGGCTCTTGGGCCTCATCATAGGTAACCTGGCTGAAACAAAGTGTCACTCACCTGTCTAGGATTCATGTTTCATTACCGTTAATACTGATTACCTGGCTGAAACAACAAAGTGTCACTCACCTGTCTGTGACTTGTGTGTTGATATTTTTAACATTAATTAGCTGGTGGGAACAACAAAATATCACTCACCTGTCTGTGACTCGTGTTTTGGCACATTTTCCTTGTATTCAAACCCAACTGCAGACTTATCCACGCGATCTTTCTGGATGCCAAACTTCCCACCAAAACCTTTGCTGTAATCTGTGTCCAAACACACACAAAATCACAGAGACAATGGATCATCCTTGATACAAACAATCACCAAAAGTGAAATCAATCAAAGAGACTATCTCTAAAGACATAAATAAATATTAGGAACCAAATACTGAAATAAAATAAACTGAAATGAACTTAAAAGTACTGAAAGAAATTTAACTTTATGGAGATCAGTTTTGCTGAACTTGGGTTGAACCAAATACTGAAATGAGTTGTACTTAAATGAACTACTGCACTGAAATGAGTTGCTGTTCTGAAATGAACTGCTGTTCTGAAATGAGCTGCACTGACATGACCTGCTGTAAAATTAGCTATAATGAAATTAACTGTACTGAAATCAACTGTACTCAAATGAATTGACATAAGCTACTGACCTGAGATCAATTAAAATGAACAATACTAAAATGAACTATACTGACATTGTACTTAAATGAAATAGCTTAAATGTAGTACTAAACTGAGCTTTACTACAGCAAACTAAAATGAAGATTTAAGACAGCACCAACTTCAACCAAAAGTTATTAGGAGAACTCTCACCTTTTTGTGATTCGTGCTTGTCCACTTTACCTTCATAGTCAAATCCTACAGCAGACTGTAGGAGACAAGAGGAAAAATTGGTCCCAGCCACGTTCCAAAATATTAACAATATAGGTACTAATATACAGTAAAACCTGGTTAATATGAACACGTTTAGAAAGAATACTCGGTCACGATCTAGGTCCCTGCAGGCATGTATTATTCATGAGTACCCGGTGAACAGAATTTGTTTTTATATACAAAACATTGGATTCCCCCCCCCCCCCCAGGGAATTTGTAATGACAAGGTTTTTACTGTAATACACTGTCAAGTGTGGAGTATAAGTAGTTTTCAAGCCTAAAAATCTTTCCAAAATTAGGTGGGTATTAACAGGATTAAGTGGTTACAGGCCTAGCTGGGAATTCTGAGCTAAAAATCCTGAGATTCATTTGCATGCTACAATTTAGAGTAAAACCAACACCGTAAAACTGTGCACAGATATTACGCATCAGTTTTACTCATAATGCCCAGGAAAACTTTGGTGTATTTTAAACAAGAGCTTTATAAAATACACTATGAATTTCCATTTTATTAAACATGTTTTGCTAAACCAGGTAATGCAATGATGGATAAATGAAAATTATATGTAATTACCTGAGATGGTCCTGAGATGAATAATACATGAATATATAAATGCACACATTGACATGGCCAGTCCAATTAATACAAACAAGCATAAACATGTTGATCTGAACAGCATAAATATATCATAAACATGTTGATCTGAACAGCATAAACAATACCGGCATAAATAAATCATAAACTGACTTGGACAGGATAGACATTAAAGATACAAATTTATCATAAATACAAATTGTGACTTCAACAACACAGACAGTACAAGCATAAATAAATTCTAAATACACATATTGTCTGTAACAGCACAAACAATACATGCATAAATGTACATACTGACTTGAACAATACAGACAGTACAAGCAAACATATCATAAATACACATAGTGATTTGTACAGCATAGGCAATACAAGCATAAATGAATCATAAATTCACATACTGACTTGACAAACACAAACATCTCCCAGAGGAGCACAAGCTCTCAACCATTCTTTGTAGATTTGCTCATGACTGGTTGGATTTCAAAGTAAATATTAGGCTGGGACAGAATAGCTGCAGAAGGAGTAGGAGAAAGAGAGAGTAGTGGGTAGAGGAGGAGTGACAAGTGTATATGAAAAACATGCCTTGTCTACTCTGTCTGTCTGAACACCAAACTTTCCACCAAATCCTTTCTTGACATCTGTCTGGCTGGCGTGTGTGGCTAAATCTTCGTGGTAGTCGTGTCCAACTGCTGACTGCAACAACAGAAATGTGGGATATTACGAACTTGTTGTAGGTCAGACTTTGTAATACACTAATCGACAAATAAATTGAATAATTAAATAATCAGTTAATCAGGTCCCACCTTCACAATCATTTAAGTGCTATCCCGAAGAACAGACTTACTTCTATCTCTCCCACCCACAGAATGTCATACAATCCCACTAAACAGAGGTGTTTCCTTCAGAGCTGGAGTGCAGCTGCCTGAAAGGTAAGGCCTAACTGTCTGCATACAAATAAGCCTGACCCGTAAAACAGATGTGCTCAAGTTCTGGAGTAAATTGTTCGTCCAGAAGAGGACAAACAACCAGAACTTTCTGCCAAAGTTTAGTCAGCTAAGAAGAAAAGATAAACAGATACTGTCCCCACAATCAATCAAGTTTACAGCCGGCTAAGAAGAAGAAGGAGTAGAATCAGATACTGTCCCCACAATCGATCATATTTACAGACAGCTAAGAAGAAGAAGGAGAATCAGATACTGTCCCCACAATCAATCAAGTTTAAAGCCGGCTAAGAAGAAGAAGGAGTAGAATCAGATACTGTCCCCAATTTTACAGCCGGCTAAGAAGAAGGAGTAGAATCAGATACTGTCTACACAATCGATCAATTAAGTGCTAACTCCAGAATAAAGATTTGCAACAAGATTATCTCTCTCGGCCTGGTTGTACACTCTCAGGATTTTAACTGATCATCTTTTGTTGTTAACTTCCCACCTGTATCACTGTCTACCTCTTGCTTGTTTCCCTTAAACTTCTCGCTCCAGTACAGTTTATATGTCAGTGTTTTGTCTATTCTTCTTCTTAGAGTCCATGCCATGCAGCACTGGTAGTCATGTTTATCCACAACCCTCTGTCAGGTACTTTCAATTAATTCTAACACAGATGATCTTCCATGCCATGATGTCAAACTGTCCAGTATCTTCTTCCTTAGTTTGCCTTTTTCCCCCCTCCAACATTCCCACCATCATGATGTACTAGTTTTTACCTTCTCCTGACACTACCAAACAATGTAGATTATCTGATTCTGATGTGGGCAATCAGTTCTCTTCATGAGTCAGTCTCTTTCAAGACATTATCATTAACCCTGTCATCTGTCCAGAGTGTTCACATCATTCATCTATAAAACCAAATTTCTGTCACTTCCACATAATTTATTCACTAATCTGCCAACTATCCTTGATTTATTTTCCATAAATCAGGAAATTATTTACAAAGCCCTTAAAAACTGCTAGGTCTATTAATATGGCCAAAATGTTTAATAACCTGTGTTTTATTTCTTTCAGCACCGCTCTTTTTATTCCCAGTCTCTTCAAAACATCTGTATTTGGCTGTTTTTGTTTACATGAAATACAACAAATGCTTCACCACAATCAACATCTCCAGGGCCTTGGTTCAAACTTCTATTATTCGTTTATTGTCCACACTTCTGTACTAGATACAATGCTTATCAGGGAGGTCTAAGATTAACCATGTGATCTTTTGTTAGTGTCACATGAGACTGATTGGGTATTTCAGTTAATTAAAAGTCATTGTTACCATGCTTCAATGAATGTTGATGAAAAGTCTATAACAATTTGAATGATGAGATACAATTAAATATGAAAGGCAATTCACGGGGTTATTCAAAATGATGGATACACTTTCATTCAGGTATATTACCTTCAATATACATTAATAATATATACACAAGAGAGAGGTGAAGGTCCAGAGTTTACCAACTTACGACAGAGGTTACAGATGTTTAATATGGCCACAACCTGCTGCTTTGCAAAGATCTAACTAAGCTGCAGCCAGACTCATCCCACACATGAAGAAGCATCTTTTTCATAAGTGAGTTCACTACAGCTGTGATATGGTTGTGAAGATCAGCCAGTTTTTTGGTAGAGGTGGTAACCGAAACTTTTGACCTTTCTTTCTCTCTTGTATGAATATTTTTAATATGTTATGCATATTCAAGGAAACATATATGAATGAAAGTGTATCCATCATTTTGAATAACCCTGTATTATTTGAGTCATTACCAAAATTCAAAATACAATTCACCTTGTCCATGCGGTCCTTCTGCACACCAAACTTGCCTCCATAACCTTCCGATGCCTTGGGACCAGACTCATACTGTTTGTGCTTATATTCTTTGTCCTCAACTGACACTTGTTCCCTCAACTGTTTCAGGCTGCAGGGAATATGCACATTTTTAATTATCATAAAATTCAGAACAGAACAATGAAAGCTTAACTAGGAATTAGAGAAGTATAGCAATGAAAAGTAACTCTATGTGTAGTATGCCCGTGCATGAATGTTTGTGTATCAGCTTTATTGAAAAAGCTGTCTATTGAAATCCTACCCAAGCGCTAGCCCAGAAAGTTTCTTATTTAAAAAATACATGCTGTAACTGCTGCTTCTAGAAATTTCAGCTGAGATCCTCCTTCCACTCAGTGTCGAAAGTATGGAAATACTCAAACAAAACCCAACATTTAAATTAATGTTAATGAGAAGGATGAGCTTGATTGATTATGATATACTATATTTAGGCATGTATAGGTGGCAGTATTTACACTGAAAAACAATAATGAAAAACATAGCGCTGCTTATTCGAAATATTAGGCCTACATGTAACATTCCCACCCATTTTCACATCTACATCGAACTTCTCCCCAGCTACTCATCAAACTTCTCCTAAGCTGCTCATCAAACTTCTCCCCAGCTGCTCATCAAACTTCTCCCCAGCTGCTCATCAAACTCCTCCCCAGCTGCTCATCAAACTCCTCCCCAGCTGCTTATCAAACTTCTCCCCAGCTGCTCATCAAACTTCTCCCCAGCTGCTCATCAAACTTCTCCCCAGCTGCTCATCAAACTTCTCCCCAGCTGCTTATCAAACTTCTCCCCAGCTGCTTATCAAACTTCTCCCCAGCTGCTTATCAAACTTCTCCCCAGCTGCTTATCAAACTTCTCCCCAGCTGCTTATCAAACTTCTCCCCAGCTGCTTATCAAACTTCTCCCCAGCTGCTCATCAAACTTCTCCCCAGCTGCTTATCAAACTTCTCCCCAGCTGCTCACCAAACTTCTCCCCAGCTGCTCATCAAACTCCTCCCCAGCTGCTTATCAAACTTCTCCCCAGCTGTTCATCAAACTTCTCCCCAGCTGCTCAGTTTTCATTTTCTTGCGCATAACACTCTACCTGAACCTTAAATTTACAATGTAATTAGCTTTGATCTGTTACACTTCACTGAAAAGGTACCAATATTTTATCAAAATGTGTCTCTTGCTCTCTCTCTCTCTAACGTGGCATTATTTTTATTCAATACCCCTGCTAACTGCACCTGAGGTCACTAGCATCCCTTTGAACAGGCTCAGCGCCACCTAAATTTGATTCACGCAGTTACTGTCCCCCGTACAGCCCCAGGGGGAGCTCTAAGCCATGCGCCCCCCCCCCAGCCTTCAGAAAGGAAAGCTTTCAATCTCCGGAAGGAAGGGAAGGCTGCTGGTCCAGATGATATTCGAGCACAAAATTAATAAGGCAATATATACAAATTTATGGAACTGCTACAGGAATTAATTCAGTAAAGACTGGAAGACCAAAGAAATACCAGTACATTGCAGAGAAAGATATATTATGAAGTAGTCCAAAAAATTTGACTTGCAGAAGTGTGAACACTATAGAGGAATTACGTAAGTCAGTAAACCATAATATAATGAAGAAATCTCATTTTCTATAAAACTTAACACAACAAGAAATCTTACTTCACTGAAAATTAATACAACAAACAAAACTTACTTTACTGATCCATGGTGTCCAGATCCTTCCACAGTTTTGGCTCCCCATCTTTGTTCCTCTTCAGAAACATCATTCTGAGAAGTATGAGAAGTATATCAATAATATATGTGTGTGTGTGTATCTGTATGTACATAAGTATGTATTTATGTCTGCCAGCAATGGTTGGGGCATATAGAGAGAATGGCAGATATCAGAGAGACCCCCCCCCCTCCTTTTCAACAAAAAAAATACATAAAAGAGTTCAATGAAAATAGATCACGATGCAGATATGAAATATAAAGCAGCCCTACAAACACCAACTGGAAAGAGAAGGCCAGTCACAGAGATAAATGGAGGTGGTTGATACCTACAGCAATAAACCTCAAGAACTAGGAACCTAGAAAAAGAAGAAGAAGAAGAAGAAGAAGAAGAAGAAGAAGAAGAAGAAGAAGAAGAAAGTGGGTGGTTGGTGGGGTGTGTGTGTGTGCGCGCGCACGTGAAAGCACTGTGGATATATGCTTAACTTCCGGCTACAAGATGTTGGATTTAACATGGTGATTTATTTTTAAAAGTAATATAAGATTTCCTGGTCAACCAAGCCTAAATCTGATCCAGAAAATGCCTTGGGAAGTAAACTCAACTCAAGTAATTCGCTTCTTGTGCATGTTATAGACATTTGATACATTGTACTTCCGTGTAGATGACAGTTTCATAAGACATTTACCAGATTCAGAGGGTTATACAGCCGGTAGTATTCTGACACATTTTTTTTTTAAATCATGACTGTTTTGAGGCTCTCTCTGTCTCTCAATACTCTGATGAGCCGTTTTTTCGTAGCAGACAGAAAAAAACAAAAAGGAAATCTGCCTTTCACTGGGGCTTTACTCTTGATTGAAAATGAATTTTCCGCCAGGGATTTTTGTCATGAACACACAATTGTCCTTCATAATGATTTTTTGGGGGGAGGGAGAGGGGGGGGGTTATTAACATACCTACAGAGGCTTAGGAGTTATAAATACAGTTTCACAATCCTGAGAACATGATTTGAAGTCTTGTTTTCTTGTTCTTAGCGTTTACAGGTTGTTAACTCTGGCAGAAAGTTTTAATCGTTCATCCACTTCTAGATTAGTTCTAGAACCTGAGTTGTACATGTACATCCATTTTAAAGATCTGGCATACTTGTATGTAGATTGTTTCTTTATTTTCCTCACCACTCAGGCAGACACACTCTGACTTCAAAGCAAACACACCTAGTTGCATTTACAACGTGCTCACGGGGGTCTGTTTTGGTTTTTTATCTCCCAAAATGAGGAACCTACGGAACCCACAAGGGAAAGTCATATGGGATAAAACCTAGTGCAATGATGTTGATTCTCTCAAATGTAAATCTTCAGACCCAGTGTCATGAAAGCTTCTACTGACTTTTGTTTTCTTTCATGTGGGTTCCGGAGGTTCCCCATTTTGGGAGAGGGAAGACAAGACCCATACCCCACTAACAAACGCCCATTGCCCCTCAACAAAATGGTAACAAAGGGAAACTAATTACAAGTTTGCTGAAATCAGATATTTTAAGCCGAACAGCACAGATATCACAAGCTAGCTGTAAACCACAACACAGTGTCAGCTGCTCTTTTAGAATGAAAGCAGAAAAAGTATTCACTGTGCATAAAATATAACAAACATTCCTTTGCCAACCAAGGCATTCTCATAGAAACTGCAACACATACCTTATAATAGGGTTGTAAAAGCAATTTCACAATCCTGACATAACAGAATTTGAAGTCAGCTGCAGCCAATTTAATACAAGACTGCTTTGCATTGATTCTGGTATGGTTTGAGTGTTGTACTATTGAAAAAGAAATGGCAAACTTCTTTTTCAGGTTCTTTCCTTGAGGTTAAATGCTGCAGATTATCACCTGCCTCCATTCATCTCTGTGATTAGTCCTAACTTTCCAGTTGGTACAGATTATGAATTTTGTTGTTCCTTGTCACTCTCCATTCCCCGCCATTTGCATATTTGATAGATCCAAAGATTCATTGTAAGATTTATGGTAAATGGCAAACTACTGAACACACACACAAACACACAAAATTACATAAAAAATGATAGTCAATAAATGTTGGGTTGGTTTGTGAAATCCTGAAAACGATATAAAAATATTTTTTTTTTAAAACAGAAAAAGATCAGCAAAGGAAAAAACGACAAAATATACTCAACTCACCACAAAATCTGGATCAGTTTCCCAGTCATCTGCCTCCCCATTTGATGGGGGTGCTTTCACTTTAACATCCCTACCCGCAGCAGCTTTCCACATTCTATCAGCCCTGCAAATGTCAATGTGCGTTAAAAGTTCACCCCGTTAACACAGGAGGAAAAAATGGGTCAGGACCCTATGGGAATTTAAAAAAAAAAAAAAATGTTACACAGGTCAATTATTTATATTTTTTTTTACATGTATTTATCTCTACATCAAAATCAAAAATGAAATATATAAAGATGTATAAAAGGAGTTATCAATAAACACAAACTGAGTGAAGCATTAAACTGATTACATACCCAGGGCCTAAAAAAAACTATGTATCAAGTGAATCATGCTATGACACTGTGATCTATCACTGAGGCTTACGGGAAAAGCTGAAAATTTGGTTTTAAAAGATTCTTTATTCATAGGAAAACATCCCCTAAAAGATATTTTTAGCTAATATATTCATTACCTGATCTCCTTAACCCCTTAGCTGCTACGTTCCCGGAAATAGCTGTCTGCCCTGTGCTAAGCAATGTAAAAAAAAAAGTCTTTGCTGTGCGCAATACTTTTCTATCCTCCAAACGCAAGAGATGCGTCGGCGGTGAGGGCTATATTTTGTACACCCAAAAAATTTTACCCTGGGGAGTTGTGTGGTTGGTCCGAGTGGTGACAAGTCAGAGGCACGATGGTGGCCCACAAACTTGACTAACTGGGTGTGGGGGGGGGGGGGGGGTTAATGGGAAGAACTGTTCCCTGTCCGTATCCCAAAATTTGATTGACGAACCTACCACGGCTGCCACTTTAATCATAGTTATTTGAGGTCACCATGTTATTAAATACCAAAATAATAAAAAATTTAATAATAATACTTGAGTCGTCCGTTGATGAAAAGTAGCAGGAACTGAAAGGAAAATTTACAATAATTTAAAAAAAAAAAAAAAAAAAAAAAAAAAACACGACTTCGGGGGTTGAACACACGACCCTCTGATTCTAAGGCGAACGTGATACCAACTACACTATACTACCGCTTGACATATTTTGCTGTGTGAATGATAATAATCACTGATGTACGCAGACTATCAATAACGTGCCTAAGCTTGTAGTCTATCGCCGCCTGCATGAGCACTGTTGTCTGAGATTCTCAACAATAGTAAAAATATGTCCACCGACGACATTATTTCACGGGAGTTTTTAGCAAACAGTCTTTGCTCAAGTACTCTATTTTGAGTTTCTTTGTTCTAAGCATTAGCAGACAGACAGCAAAAAAAAAAAAAAAAAAAAAATTCGTCCGAATCTGTGTCTGTCCATCGGGAAAGACGAGAATTTTTAGTGACTGAACTGTTTGAATTTACAGTAGCTGAAATACAGCCAGAGCTGGAGTCATCACAATTATACACTACAGGTTTCAAATCATCGGTTCATAAAGACAACTGATCAATTTATTGCCGTTTTGATGGCGCTTCATTGTCGCTGCTCTCTGATTCCGACAATGAGGACGTCGGACAGGCAAACAGCTTTTTTTTGGACACGACGGTTTCAGCAGTCGATATTGATGGCCTAGTCAAATCTTTTTGTTCACTGTCAGAAGTAAACATTTCAAAGTCATCTTCGCTATCACTTCTTGACAGAAACTCCATCAATTCTTCATCAACTTTAACAAGTTTTCTTGCCATTTTGTACTAAGTGTAGAATAATACAAAAGCACAAATATATATCAGGGCACAAAATACACAGATCACCGACCACGCTGTCACAGTAAACAAAGCAACGGGATAACGCAGAATGCAGTAAACACACCTAAAAGTACGTGCCAGTGCTTTTAATCATATGTAAATGGGTCAGTTTAATCTAAATATAGTTAATGTATATTGCCCTTCAGCCAATAAAATACGAGGTAACAAATCTGTAAGAAAAGTCCAAAAACGGCTTAGGGCGTCCATAGCACTGGGGGTCAAGAAACAAAATAACGTCCAAAGACGGGCGTAGCAGCGTACGGGAAATCGGGAAAAGACGTCCATAGCAGCGAAAGGGTTAATGATTGAGTAGGCCTGAACTCAGCCAAGAGAATAACCAAGCATCTCATAAATATGTCAGTGAAGGCAAGCTGGAAAAGTGACATTTACATGGAACTGGACCCAATCGGAAGACTCCAGTTTTGCAGCTTCTTGGATGACAGGGTTAAAATCCAGAGGACTGACTTCACTACACACCAGGTTTTATCTAAGATGACAACAGAAGTGCCAGAAAGACAGAACTATGCAGTGCTGACATTTCCAGAGGCATCATGGTTTCAAAGATGAGTGTATCTTGTACTTTCATGGGAAAGTTTAAACAGGACAAATAGAGCCTGAGAGGATACCAAGCATCAGCAACTGACATTACAGGGCCTCATATGGATATAGTATACTGTTTAGGATGTGATTAAATGAAACAACAGATTTTCCAAATACAAAAGCAGACAGACAGAAATATATGGTCTAAATACCATATATGAATCAATGCTGATGGTAGATCCAATAGTAGTTGAAACAACATGTGGAAGACTGTAAATTAGGATGTGTGAACAACCAGTGTGGTACTAGAAAAGTCATCATCTATATCTTAACCCTTTTGCCCCAGTGACCTAGAAAAAAACAATGCCAATGACTTGTAACACTAGTCAACAACCGAAATGTTTCAGAAATGAAAATAGCTGATTTTAACTAATTCTGAAAATGAAATTTCAAAAATGTTGATTGGCTCTAGTTTTCAAGACATATGCTACTAATTTATTCAGTTACGGCCGATTCATACACATGACACACTGCTGTGGGCGACTGCATAATTTTCTAATAATGATGATGAGATCCTACCTACAACGAAAACTCTAGACACAAAATTAGACAGTTTTGAAAAAAAAAATGCCTTAGAAGAATACTAAATTTCAAATGGTCAGATTTCCGAACCAATGCACAAATAAGGCAAGAATCCAGGCCAGAGTATGTGTCTAATTTTATACGAAAACGTTGCTGGAACTATGTCGGCCACGCCCTTAGAATGGATAAATCAAGACTTCCTTACCAAGCCCTCATTTGGACACCACAGGGGAAAAAATCTAGTGGAAGACCAAGGGAAACCCTACGTAGAACTATCATCAGGGAAGGCTCGCTCATGGGCCACTCAAACATCCAAGACCTACAACAGATTGCAACGAACCGCCATGCATGGAGAGTCATGACCTCTGCCCTATGTGCCGCACTCGACACAAGAGGAAAGACTAACTAACTAATCCTACCTATGATCACATCACCTTTATCAATGATAAAATTTTGCTATTAATTAGTGCACTAGTCCCTATCTAAAGTACTGTAGTTAGAAATGCATAAGACATGTGTGAACATGCTAATAATTTATGTTATATTTGTGGTGATGTGACATTTCTATAAATGAAAATCTAATATAACCAAAATGATAAAAAATGCAAACAGTTTTTATTTTGGCTGCAGAACAGGAGATCACTCATATGCCATAATAGATGTACAGCCCGCTGACAAGGATTAGTTTTATTTTTTTACCAGGACATGTGGGAGTTTAAGGAAATGAGCAAGCCGACAGACTTGCATGTAAGGCTACTGTGAAAGCCAAACAAGCCATGGATCAGGCTGATATACTGAATTCTCTATGAGATTTAAGACGTTTGCATGAACCTATTGAGAACTCTGAATATGCAACTATGGTCGGACTCCAAGAACAAAGTTAAACGGAGTGTCGCTAAACACGATCACTACACTGGAAGCCAAAGAATAATATTAAACCAACACAGAACTGGTGTCCTCAGCCACTACACGCTGCAGGATTTACTGAGGAGGGGATCTGAGCACTAATGGACTGAGTGGTTCAACATGCAATGAGGATAATCTGTCGACTAACTAACTAACTAACACGTGCAGTCCATTTTAAACCTGGCTGATTGGCAAAAAGCAAGCTATGAGTTTTGCAGGCCTAAAGATTTAGAGAGAGCCCACCGATCATCTCAACAACTGTTACTTTTGCATGGTCCCTGCAACTGGGAAAGGCATATCAAAGAAGAAGAAAGAGACTCTGGAATATCTAAACATTCCCTCTGCGATGCGTCCAGTACCATATGGTGACGACCAACCAGTTCCCAAAGTAAAGTAAAGTAAAAGTCCCTTTTCCACACCTTTAGGTGTGTAGGGTACATAGGACTAGACCTATATTTTTATAGACCAATCAGCACAAGGGTGATGTGGTCAGCATCATGCCGGCCGGCTTTACTTCCTGCGACTGCACCCGGTATCCACTCAAGGCTGGGTCAACCTGGGAGTCAGGATCATTTTTTCTTTTTAAAAGTCCGGCTCCGCCACGGAGCGAACACACGACCTTTCCATCTGCACGTAAGCATCTAGTTTCCAAAGTGTTAGAATCATTTTTAGCCACTTCCACTGACGAAGAAGAGTGCAATGGTGGTCTTCAACCTCAAGTGACCCAGATTTTGAGCAAACTACATCCACACAAAAAACTGCACTTAACACAAAGTGTACAGACTGATCTTGTGAGAGATCTGAAGTTACTAAAAAAAAATAGGTAGAACTTTTGGGTTCCAGACCGTAACAGTAGAATGTTCTGGCAGAAGATGTCATAATTTGTGTACCGGAGTTGCAAGGCAATGGAAAACAAGATGAGGCTATCACCCATATCATCAGAAAATCCCCAAGACAGAATGAAGCTTAAATAAGAGAAGGAGTATTTGTCAGTCAACAAATTTAAAAAACTTCACATCTTAAGTATTATGTATATGTTACGCAGCGGAAAAAGAATTTTAGAAAGGCTAAGGTGACACAAAAAAAGTTAGGAAAAATCGTTCCAAAGTATAGTTGGCTGCAATATGTCTCTGAAAATTCATTTTCTTTATATCAATGATGAGCATGGATAAGCAATTCCAGAATTTAAATATAGCATTAGACACACAGATATAAAACAGACATCTGAGTTTAAATATCTTGCAGCAACATTCACTGACGATAGTAAACTGGACGAAGAAATTACCTCCGATGCAGTAAAACAAAACATAAAAGACAATTAGTAACCATGGAAATGAGGTGTCTGAGAAAGACTGTAAGACTGACCAAAAGAGATCAAGTTAGGAATGAGGTCATACAAGATACGGTCGGCACGGAACCAATTCTTAATTGCATACAAAGACTGCAAGCCACTTGGAGAGAATGCCTTCTAATGCTATACCATACAAGGCATATACTAAAAAAGGAGCAGGACATAGAGCAAGACAGCCCAAGAACAAGATGGGAAGATAAAATCAGAGAAACTCTACAACACCACGATGTGTCTATGGTCAAAGCAGCCAGAAGAGCACGAAGCAGGACCTTACATCTCTCTCGACACCTGAAGCAGTAAAAGAGGGCGTGAAGAAGAAGAAGAATAAGTACTACTAAGAGTTGATTAGTGTAACTAAGGAATTTCTGGAAAACTTCTTGAGAAAAAAAATCAACATTTTACATAGGTTAAATACAAAATAATAAGAAGAATTCCACGTTTTAACCAAAATACTATAAAATTCCACGAAGAATGTGGAGAGCCATCAATAAACATGAATGCAAATATGGGGGGGGGTCATCGGTAAACACGAATTCAAAGAATTAAATAGGTAAATTATCTCAGTCTAAAAAAAACATTTTGTTTATCATGTAACCCAGTGCAGGTTCATACTGTGATAAATGGGGAAAATTATGATGTCATATTTTCTACTGGGAGTCGCTATATGTAGCAGCTAGATGCTCGACTGTGTGTGCAGACACAAGTAATTATATTGCTATTAGCAAGGAATCTCCTAACTGTGTGTGCAGACACAAGTAATTAAATTGCTATTAGCAAGGAATCTCCTAACTGTGTGTGCAGACACAAGTAATTATATTGCTATTAGCAAGGAATCTCCTAACTGTGTGTGCAGACACAAGTAATTAAATTGCTATTAGCAAGGAATCTCCTAACTGTGTGTGCAGACACAAGTAATTAAATTGCTATTAGCAAGGAATCTCCTAACTGTGTGTGCAGACACAAGTAATTATATTGCTATTAGCAAGGAATCTCCTAAATGTGTGTGCAGACACAAGTAATTATATTGCTATTAGCAAGGAATCTCCTAACTGTGTGTGCAGACACAAGTAATTATATTGCTATTAGCAAGGAATCTCCTAACTGTGCACAGGCACAAGTAATTATATTGCTATTAGCAAGGAATCTCCTAACTGTGTGTGCAGACACAAGTAATTAAATTGCTATTAGCAAGGAATCTCCTAACTGTGTGTGCAGACACAAGTAATTATATTGCTATTAGCAAGGAATCTCCTAACTGTGTGTGCAGACACAAGTAATTATATTGCTATTAGCAAGGAATCTCCTGAACAGGCTACTAAAGCCAAGTCAGAAAAGTGACTCTCCGGAAACTGGACCCAACTGAAAGTGTCAATTTTGCTGCTTCTTGGGGCAAAAAGCTTAAAATAATTGTTCAAAGAGGCAAAGCATCTACAAGTATGTTCGATAAGCTATTATCTGATTCTGAAATTAATATCTTCAGAGGGGAATGAACTGGGAAAAACTGTGTATGAAGTTGTACCTAGGAAAACAGATATTTATGTTGGGGAGACTACTCAGGCAAGATGGTTGTGTAAAATAATGAAATAATGAAAGCAATCAAGCAGCCACACAGGAAGCGTGTACTGTGTTTGGTTGGCAGCAGTGTCATGTTATAAGAATTTAAATTTCTATGTGCTGGGTATAAACAGCATCCTGTTCTGAAAGTTGGAGTATTTTGGCAATGGTAAGCGTTATGGTGGCCTGGAAACTACGCTGACGATGGGGGCAGTTTCCAGAAAAAAAGATGAAGAGGCTGACCGCCGTGGAGGGGACACAAGAAATGGAAGATGCGTTGGCTGTGAAAATACACATGGCTGAAGAGCTGGCTAGAGACTGCCAGGTGTGGTGTAGTAAGAAGAGAGCATCATTCTGTAAAGGACCTATCGACTGATGATGATGATGAAATGCTGGGTTTCTTTGTGTCCTCGGTTTTGTCTAACGATAACAGTAATAGGAGACAACTATAGGACACAGTCATTCAGTCAAGCAACTTGAATTATTTATTTTAACTTTAACAAGGCAATAATTTTCCTGAATTTGTGGAAAGGATTCATTTTCAATTGTGTGCTTCATTTTAATGTAGATGTAAATTATTATTATGCAGTAGTATGCACTTAACAAGATTTAATATTTCAAGCAATTAATTGTGCAATGTGTTACAGACTGTCATTATTTAAAATATAAAAATTATAAATATACATAAATATTATATAATAAAGAGGGCGTATGCCTCCGTTCGTGCCGTCAGTGTTCTAGCTAGTCAACGTTGTTTTTTTTTAAACTGAAAATTTAAACACAGGCTTATTTTAAACAAAGAAGCAAAGAGAATATGATTTTCAAGAAGATATCAAGAACAGATTCCGTTGTTGCTAGAACGAATAATATTATAGAATGGACGCTATTAACTAAGAGACCAACAATCAAAGACGGGTTCTCACTTTCTGACTGCGATTCCCCGGTTGTTTAACTTGTTTGGTCCACTTCCTTGTAGATTTTCTTTTCTCTTCCGGTTTGTCCAGGTCATGTGACTTCCGTTTCGTCTCCACAATCTAGGTTGGCTATAACGACTCTTTAACACAGTCGCATAAAAACACTCACACCCCACACACGCGCACGCACACAATCACACATACACACACACACACTCTCTCTCTCTCTCTCTCTCTCTCTCTCTCTCTCTCTCTCTCTCTCTCTCTGGTGTACACCTTCTACTGGCGACATTACATGGCGACTCAGACCCCCTCCCAAAAACCTAGCCTCATCTCCATCCCCAGTAATTTTGTAAGAGGACTGGGACTAAGCTAAAGTGTAAATTTTTCCGTGTAGCAACCATTAGAGAGCAAAATAAGCTCTGAAAATAATCCAGAACATAAAATCTGATTCCTGGACAGTCCCTGAAAATAGAGAACAAATTGTCAAATTAAGCTGCTTGCCTTTCCTTTACAGAGGTGTTCTTCAATCAGTGGACCGCAAAAAGTCCAGGTGTCCTAGGTGGACTGCCAACAATGGCTGCATAATCAAATAACTGGGCATAGTTGGCGGTTTCCTACTTCCCAAATGTCTGTAGGATTAATATCTTCCTCATGGATGAGAATCAAAACTGGTACAAGTTCCAGAAACCCCGTTCAACCCATAAAACAGTTATATTAAGGCACTCGACGGTTACCTACCCTGTTTTCCAGTGGGGGGAATGTAAGAACTATAACTCATGTAGCTGCTTTATGATTCGGGAATTTTTTGCTGCAAAGTTTTCAGCCATGTCAATGATAACAACAAAACAGGAAAATCGAATGGATATTTAAAGTGTGGGTTCCGGTGCCCTATTGTTGGAGGTGCGTGGAGGGGGGAGGGGGGATGGGAGGAGTAGCTAAACTACTCCCAAAAAGCATGTTGTAAAAGTTGACTAATTAGAGGTGTTTCCTTCGAAGTCAGAGTGCATCTACCAACAAATTAACAGTCTGCATGCATATGCCACATGCGTAAAGGGGATGCACACACAAAACTCAAGTTCTGAACCAAGATAGACTAAAGTCCAGAAGTGGACGAACAACTAGAAATCACTTCTGGAGTTTACAGCCTGAAGGGGGAGGGGTGAATACGATGAAGAAGAATAGGTGTTATTGCAGTGCATTGTCTGTCAGAAATAGCCCTCCAGCCACCTATATCAGGTGGGTCGTCAAACTATTTCCACGAATTTATTTGGCGGCGAATGTAAAAAGGTTGACGAACACTGCTGTACAGGACGTTGCAGAACCAACCCCGGCCATTATTTTTTTTGTTTTTGTTTTTTGTTGAAGGTTCTACTAGGCACATTCAATAGTTTGCTGTTACTCACTAAACGGTCGTTTCTCGATACCGCTGTCGATACCAACACAAGACAGTTTTCTAATAAATCGCATCAAACCCAGAACCTCGTCTCTCGATACCGCTGTCGAAACCAACGCAATACAGTTTTCTACCAAATCGCCTCAACCCCAGAACCTCAGCTTTCGAAGCACCTTCGCAACACCTAAGTACAGACGCTGACGAGCTCCTTAACCACCAATTGAAATCTATTTGTATATAATTTCATACTATTTTAAGTACTGTATTAAATTTTTTGCTCTTTAGCACAGCTGGGGCATCTGCGAATGCAAATTATTATTTTTGTTTAAAGGACTGGGGGGGGGGGGGTGGGGGGGGGGGAGACACAACTATCGAAATCATTCCCTTCCTCTTTCACACGTCGAAAGGGCTAGGGCTAGACCTATATTTTTATAGACCTATCGGCACAATATGGGTGATGTGGTCAGCATCACGCCGGTCGCCTTTACTTCCCGGAACTGCATCCGGTACCCACTCAAGACTGGATCGACTTGGGAGTCAAGTTCATTTTTGAAAGAAAAAAAGTCCGTCTCTGCCAGGGGGCGAACCCACGACCTTTCAACTTACACACGATCGTCTAGCCGTTGCGCGACAGCGACTTTCTTAGTTACATCCCTGTTTTAGAGCTTTGTTTCTATTGCTCATATTTTTCTAAGTCTGTAGTACATTTGTTGCCGTTTTTAGGTGTGATTTTTGTGTTGTTAGTGAGTGCGTTCGACAAACGAAAAGAAAGAAATTGAAAAAAAAAAAAAACACGAGAGGAGACAGGTAAAAGGGGGTGGAGAGGGCATTTTGCTACTGCTCACTCTCCGACAGGCTCTAGATTCCACTGTCAAAACCTACGCAATGTGGTTTTCTGCCAAATCGCCCGCAGTAAAGATCACACCAGAATCACGGCTTAGGAAGCGCGTTCGCAACGCCCAAGCCACAGACGCTGACAAGCGCTTTAACCATGTAAATCTACCTGTAATATATCAGTTATATATACATTTTATATTTTTACAATGCACCCTTATTGCAATTGTTGCTTTTCAGAACAGTATAATGATGATGATGATGATGATAATAATAATAATAATAATAATAATAATAATAATATGTATTGTTAATTTAATTATCAGTTTAAAAGCCCGGCTCTCTAGCGTAGTTGGCTAAACCCGACTGCGCGGTGACGGGTGACAAACTTTATGTGGTCCGGGTTAATTCCCGGGGGTAGGCAGAAAAGCCACATTCCCTCCCAGATTTACGGTACCTATCTTGGAATTAAGGCCGAAGAGTTGCAATATCCATAGTACCGAGCCAAGGGGTTAACAACTCATTGTTTCTGGATATTTAAAAAAAAATCACTTTAAAAATAAAACAACTAATTGATAGGGTGAAAAGGTGCCAGTACTCACCACACTAGTGCTATAAATGATGTCTTAAAACGGTTCCGTTACCTTGTACCGTTGCCACCACCAGAAAAAAAAAAACATTATTATTGTTATTCTATTAAACTAGGATTACCCCACATGATGTGGGTTTCACTACGGGAGTTGTAACGTAGCCATATCCCAAAGTTCTTGATTTTCAGCAGTTAGGTCCTTGTATTCTCTGTACATGATGTGGGTCCCACTACGGGAGTTGTAACGTAGCCATATCCCAAAGTTCTTGATTTTCAGAGGCTTGGAATCATAAACGCGACTACAGCTGACTATAGTTAGAGCGTTAGAACTGAAGATTCGTTGTTGGTCTTAAAGCTGTATAACTTGGAGCTCCATATTTTATCCAGGCTTTTAAAGACTGTTTTGCTTGCTTGCTTATTGTACCCCACCAGTATATCACACAAGCGACAAACACCCGGTGACAAAAAGTGCCACCTTGCGGATGAGGATCACATGTGGAGAGGTCCCAGATACCCATTTCAGCCGCTATCGCCACAATTGTGGCCCAGCTATATTTAGGGCACCCGGCAAAAGCCAGGTGTGGGGCTTCAAATAACGAAAAATTGCATCCCACAGTGGGAACAATTTGGGTAATTCAACGAAGACTGTTGTTGCTTTGCCAATGAGTATTATAATTTCTTACATTGTATCTTCTTGAGAGTCAAAATTGCTACCCAGATAGGTAAAGAGTCCGTTATGTTTTCGGTTTGCTCTTTAGCATGATATCAGCATTATCTGTATTGGTATCTTTATTATAGGTCTATTTATTTTCTGACAACTTCATTGCATGTCTTATTAAGGGAAATAATCATGTCTAGTTTATTAGCTGTATCAAAATATACTAGAGTTGTAAACCATGAAACGTCAGAAATGTAACAACCAGGCAAGGTCATTGGACCAAAGTCAGGTTCCACAGGCCACCCACAGTGGACAAGTTACTGTGAAACCCTTTTATGGTGCCCCAATATAACTGTGCTTTATGATTGTACAGTTGAATGGGGTTTCTAGGATTTGTAGCTGTTTGATTCCCATCCTTAAGGTGTCCTATAGACTGCAACCTAGAGGGAGAAACCCTAGAGAAAAAAAAAAAAACAGGTGGGAGAGAGGGGCAGAACCTTAAACTCAGCCCCCCCCCCCCCAAACCCCCCCCCCTTACACATTTTATAAAAAGGCCTGTGTGCCCCACTCCCCACCCTAAAAAAATATAATTCTTCAAGCAGGTTAATAATATATAGACATTCTTGTTTCAAGTAATGAGGAAGTTGAAGATACGAATTGATTCCGTACCCTGAAAGTATTTTCCTTATTAGAATAACCGTAAATAGTGCCAAACATTATTCACCGTCATCTTAAGGCTGAAATTGTTTGTTATTTGAAGCCCCACCCTGGGTCTTGCCGGGGGCTGCAATATAGTCAGGCCATAAATATGGCCTTATGGCTGAACGCGCTTTCTGGGACCTCTCCACGGTGATCCTCATCCACATGGTGGCGCTTTGTGTCATCGGGTGTTTATCGCTTGTGTGATGTCCTGGTGGGGTAGAAAGTCAGTCAGTCAGTCACGTAAATAGTAGTATTAGTACCAACTAGTTATCTTCTTGTGGGGTGCAAGTTTTCGTTATTTGAAGCCCTAGTCTGGCTCTTGCCAGGGGCTGCAATAAAGTAAGACCATAAATATAGTTTAATGGCTAAACGCGGTTTCTAGGACCTCTCCACGGGTGATTCTCATTCACATGGTGGCGCTTTGTGTCATCGGGGGTTTATCGCTTGTGTGATGTCCTGGTGGTGTAAAAGAAGATAGATAGAGATAGACGTAAGTAGTTGTAACTCCTTCCAGCCCTCCATAAATTATACCGCACATAAAAAAGAAGACATCTGTCGGTATCTTAGGGGGGAAAACGAGTGGCGCAGTTTTTGTTTTTTCGGCTCTAAAAATGGGTCACTACCGACCATGGTGCACCAATCCATCAACATCAAGTGTCTTGTCGACTGATGTAGGCGGTCATAAATTCTCCCCAGTTAGCGATCGCCAAAAACAGGTATCAGCCCGTGGGGCGACAAACTATATGGCAACAAAAGGCTATCAAGAATCTTCTCGCGTTGTCTTCCTCTACCTCTATCCAAAAATCTGTGGTTGTTGTTGTCAAATGAAAGAAAACGAGGAGCAAACAATTAGACAATAAATCTGGGCTGTGTTTATTTAGAAACTGAGATCGTAGTATTCGGGCCGGTATCGTCAGCAGGCTGCATAGAAAACGAATCCGTAATTACCTGTTATTTAGTCTTCATTCGACAATTTCAACGTGAACTATCTATTTACAAGTTGTGGAAATACTGTTGAACAACTCCAGTAGTTCTCCTCTATCCAGCTCGCATCTTGGATTTCGCCTCGTATTCAAGGGCAAAATCCTAATGGCGAAGCTGACCTCGTATTCTACTGAGGTTCCTCTTTACAGGAGAAAACTAGTTAACACGAATTCCACATGACCGGAAACTCACGAGTTCGCCTTACAAGAATTCGTGCTAAGTGGGAACTAACGTGTTTATGTTAACTATGTGTTCTTCTGAAGCAAATTCGTATAAAAGGGGCTTTACTGTATTTGTTTAGGATTTTCATATATTTCTAAAATATTATACGTCTGATTATTATTATTATGTTCCTAAACCAGGATTATGCCACATAGAACCCCACCACTTACATAGAAAGTGTATAACGCGGGGAAGAGATAGGGGGTGGCGCACCCCTTACCCCAGCGTTGTCCGATGTTGATATGCTTGATCTAGGTTGTCCAATTAGACTCCTTCTCTTTTCTTTCTTAGGGTGTACCGGCTGTAAACTCTGGCTGAAAGTTTGGATTGTTCGTCCTCTTTCCACTTTCAAATAAATAACTGGTCAGGTTTTTTTAACAACGTTTTCCAGGTGAAAGTTTAAATATTGCTCACATAAATAATAGTTTACACAATTTACTGCGCTGAGTTAAGTTGGGCTGAAACAAGAACTGACATGACAGCACTCAGGACATTCCCATAAGCGCCGCGGACCTACATTCAGAAGCCAGCAAAGAGTTCTAATACTCAAGGCGTCAGTAGCAGTATTCCATGTCTCCCCTCTGAGTGTAGGGTCGGCCCAAATCCCCTGTTCACTCCCCGCTGTACCATTCTCTTCAGACCGTGATGATCTATCTGTCCATGCCTCCTCACTGTTCACTGCCCGCTGCACCATTCTCTTCAGACCGTGATGATCTATCTGTCTGTGCCTCCTCACTGTTCACTCAACGCTGCACCATTCTCTTCAGACCGTGATGATCTATCTGTCTGTGCCTCCTCACTGTTCACTCAACGCTGCATCATTCTCTTCAGACCGTGATGATCTATCTGTCTATGCCTCCTCACTGTTCACTGCCGCTGTACCATTCTCTTCAGACCGTGATGATCTATCTGTCTGTGCCTCCTCACTGTTCACTCCCCGCTGCACCATTCTCTTCAGACCGTGATGATCTATCTGTCTGTGCCTCCTCACTGTTCACTGCCGCTGTACCATTCTCTTCAGACCGTGATGATCTATCTGTCTATGCCTCCTCACTGTTCACTCCCCGCTGTACCATTCTCTTCAGACCGTGATGATCTATCTGTCTGTGCCTCCTCACTGTTCACTCCCCGCTGTACCATTCTCTTCAGACCGTGATGATCTATCTGTCTGTGCCTCCTCACTGTTCACTCAACGCTGCATCATTCTCTTCAGACCGTGATGATCTATCTGTCTGTGCCTCCTCACTGTTCACTCGCTCCCAAAGATTCTGACACCATCTAGCTTGTCATGCATACATTTACCTTCAAGGAGCTCAGAACCAACCATTCTGTCCAGCTGTTCGTTCTCCACAAGGCTGGATTTTGATATAAGCTAAATAAGCTACACCTGAAGGCCTCACAGTCTCCGGGGGCCTATTTATTTTCACAAATGCAATTTTCTTCTTATACATTTAAAGTACCATTTTCTTTTAACTCTTTCGATCCAAAGAAAGGCATCATGCGTTCATGAAATCTACCGAGTGACGCAATCAGCACCTGGCACTTTCATGTTTACAACTGACCACATGTTTGTTTCGTTTTACACAATATTAACATAACATTAAACCATCGACCATTTATGGTCGTGGAGGTCAATCGATGCAAGCACTAGCACATAAAACCCGCCATCTTTCTCTGTCTTCCGCTTGATGAATTAGTGTTGCCGATTATCCATCACACATTTCAGTGGGCAAACGGTGTGTTTGGTGGCACCCATCCTCTCTCCAAATTCCGAATCTGTTTCGACATGTTTATATTCTCGCCGCTTGACCGACCATTTTATTATACATTTCCTTCAGTGGTGTGTCGTGTTTACGCCTTGCTGCAACACAGTATTGAAACAATGACAAAACATTTTCTGAAGGGGCACTGCTACTAATTTTGGCTACCGGCCACCACTACTAGGCACACTGGTTTTGGCTACGGGCTGTGGTTTAGTACCACACAGTGGAATATTGACGTCTAGAAAGATGTAAATGTGCCAGCAACAACAACAAAAGAGATTGAGATTTTGATATATGTACGTGTAAATCTGATCTATATCTTCATTATGCCGCGTTTAACACATAAAACATTTCAGAAAATCAAAAGCAGTTTCCCCCCTGTGAATTTGAACCTTCCACCGAAAAGCATCCTATGCCAGAGTGTCACGATGTATTCTGTAAACACACCAAAGCCGCCTCCACATTATCTTCCTTTGCCAGGGATGAACATTTTGTTTTGTTCCGCAGGTTTTCGTTTGTGATTCTGTTTGGCTAAAGATTACACACGCAAGTTTACTCAATGTTCCAATGAAGGCTCTGCGAATAGAGTTTGATATACTCTTGTCTACCTTCTATTTCAAACTCCATCAGAGCGCTAATTATGTCTCAAATAGGCGCGCTAAACACGCGTCTGTCACAAATTCCTTTCTTTCAATGACACGACGAGATAAAAGGCTATGGAGCAGAACATGTCAAGATTCCATCTTTATTTCTGCAAGGTCATTGTTGTTTGAAAATGGAAGCATCCGAATTATTGTATCTCTACTGAAAGCATTGGTAAATGCCGTCATTTGCCGCACTGACAGAGATTCAATATTGTTACCGATTTGATTTAACAACTATTAGTATGGTATTGAGAGAGAAGTAGTTGTAGTAATAATACCATGTTCAATCATGAGTTATAACGGGTTATAACTGGCACATCAGTGTTCATCGAGTTTTCAGCGCACATTTGTGCTATTTTATATACCAGATAGTCATTTCTTGACAAAATTGAAGAAATTTATATCATTATTGTTTGAAATATTGCGATATTCCCTCAACTGGAAAGATGGGTGTGGGGGGGGGGGGAGGCGCCGAGTTGTAGCGGCTAGATGATCGCCTGTAAATAAAAAGGTCGTGGGTTCGAATCCTGACAGAGCAGGACTTTTATTTAAAAATGACCTTGGCTCGAGGGTCGACCCAGTCTTGAGTGGGTACCAGGTGCAGTCTTGGGAAGTAAAGGCGACTAGTGTGATGTTGACCACATCATCAACCAAGTGCCGACTGGTCAATAAAATATAGGCCCAGCCCTATATGCCCAGTAAAGAAGATGTAGAAAAGAGTCCTTCACTTACTTTTCACAACTTTTAGGCATTGATTACGACATATACTGAACATATGTATTTAGATAATTTATTATTATCGCATTATTAAGGTGGCTGATTTATTATGTTAGCTGATTCTCATCATTAATATTGTATTTTAAAAGAATCATCTTTAACGAATATCATGTTATTTTCTTGCCCTCCTACAAATGGATTTTAGTTCTAGTCATATATTACCTGATCTTGGCATTCTTGGTAATCTTAGTTTCAGCTTCATAGCAAACGGGTCACCCTATAGGTGCTCCGCTGCCGTGCCAACGAAAAACACACCGAATGTTCATCCCCGTCCCTTGTGGAAAGATTGACACAGTATGCAGTTTCAGCAAATCAGCTAGCATACACACACATTAACAGCATAAAGCAGCCATCAGAAATGCTAATACAAATAGTCCGACAGTTGGTCATCGACGGTAGCAGCAGTTATAAACAGATCAGCAGCTGCACACGCGGTAAGTTTTA